>JBAIZL010000001.1:23960000-24467500 GCA_036971475.1 Prosapia bicincta
AACGCATAAACCTCTTTTTCAGCCAGTCACTGTTTTTCATTATTCTACTACTGTTTGGTTCGTAGAAATAAAATTAGAAAAGTATTTTGCCAAGTCAAAGACCTGCCCAGGCTTGTCGCCATGTTAGGTAAATCAGACACTAGCAGTTTCCATGGTAGCCAAAATTGATATGGTTACTATGACTAGTTCTTGCCTTCTCAGTGCACAGAATGGCTTCCCAGTTTCAGTCTTTTGTGTCCGTGTCACATGAAGACGAGCCAAAGACGAAAGAGGCTTCCCATGTGGGGTAGTCGACGGCCCGATGACCAGTCAAGACCTTGTATATATCGGACCTCTGTTAGATGTCTCAACCATACCGGTACCAACGGGATCGTGAAGGCCAATCCAGCTTTAGTCTCACAGAGGAAGGTGTTGTAAGGGTAGTGGATGCGCTAGCTGGTAGGTAGTTTGCTTATAAATTCTTTGAGTGGAGACGGTTGATAACCAAAATTATCCGAAACAACCGACTCCTTTTAAGTCGCAAGGCGCACATATAGGTCTGTCTTCTTATGTATGCGCGATAAGACCCAGCCGGCGTCTGAAGGGCTAGAGCTGTATTAGTCCCACCACTCGTTAGGAAGCCCGCGAATATTCAGGGCTTCGGGTCGTAATTGGCAAAAATGGTACCACGGGGTCATGTACGCTGCTTGCTGGGGACCTATCCCCCGGTACATAAATGAGGAAAGGTTTCGCGGGGGTAGTGGTTTCACGTGGAAAGGTAGACTTTCCGTATATTTTCTAGATTGTGTATTATCATAAGGAGGATTAAAGCCGTGATGCTAGATATCCTCCTGCCACTCTTATTGTATTCTGTTCTTCTCTTCTTCTTCTAAACATACACATCAGCACACTGTCTTATGTGATAGAATGGGGCCACAAAGTGCTCGGTTTGTTTCCATGTTTTCGGTTTCCGAAAATACCTTGTAAATCTTAATTACTCTATTTTATATACGTATATTTAATTCATTTTTGTAGGCGATTAAAAATAAATTTATCGGCTACAAAAGCATGTGTTTATTCATTGCACGTAGGATTTTGATACGGGTGCTAATATAAATATTGTCAAATAATTTTATTACTATGATCGAAGTGAACATATTTTTCTGTGAGTTGACTTTGATTTCACTTCTAAGTATTAATGGCAAGAAGCTTGTTCGTGCTTAAGATGCGATATGAAGTTCTCTGACATTTCTGAACGTCTCCAGCCTCAAGAAACATATTGCTTTTCGGATTACACGGTTATTGTGATCGTGCTGAAAATGTTCAACGTTTCTTCACTCTTTGGAGCCGAGACACGCATTGTCTTCACGCATTCATTTCTCTGACTTATCAACTTCTCAAACTTATCAACGCTTAGGCAAAAATAATTCCAATGTTTATATTCTAAGCCTGTATTAAATTTGTGTTGTAAACTCTATTGCAACAAAATATTTTTGAGCAACCATAATGTGTTTAAGCGCTTAATTTCAAACATCTTGACATAATCGTCTACTATTTGATCCGGATTGTTCCGATTTTTATTGTCTCTAATTATGTTTCGTATTCATTAAAGGCGATGATCCCATCTATAACTATTACAGCTTGGCTTTTAACTACATTTTTAAAGTAGAATATCTTCAAAAAATATATCTTGATTCCTGATATTTTTTTTCATTTCTAGATATAAAGTGCACAAGTGAAATTATATAAAATTTGTATAACACAATATCTTCTATAAACAATTATAAAATTTTTATTCTAATAACATTATCAAAACCGTTTCTTTAGACCCATTTTTTACGGCTGTGACCCTAAAACTAATGTCCGTATTGTTATGTATTTCCTTATTGTATGACTTCCCTGGACACAACTCATGGCGTCCATGAATAATTTATGTAATACTTACAAAACAATCGCCATACATGATTGGCAGGTTTGTGCCACTGTAAGTCATGCAATGCACATAATATTGATTTGTAATTATTGCACTTCCCATGACGTCTTGTTGCCAGAATCTTAACGGCAGAGGGTTGTAATCTGATTATAAAGTGTATGCGTACTTCCCGTAAACGCTATTGGTTCGTTTATGTTTGGTGCTTGAAACCAAAGAGTGTATTAGTAGACGCTTAGGAGTGGTATTGGATCGTATTGGTACATCTGTGGGAGGTCCATTGAAGCGTATTAGTAGACCTGTGAGAGGCGCATTGGGACTTATTGGTATACTTGTAGGAGGAGTATTGGATCGTATTGGTACACCTGTGGGAGGTCCATTGAAGCGTATTAGTAGACCTGTGAGAGGCGCATTGGGCCTTATTGGTATACTTGTAGGAGGGGTATTGGATCGTATTGGTACACCTGTGGGAGGTCCATTGAAGCGTATTAGTAGACCTGTGAGAGGCGCATTGGGCCTTATTGGTATACTTGTAGGAGTGGTATTGGATCGTATTGGTACACCTGTGGGAGGTCCATTGAAGCGTATTAGTAGACCTGTGAGAGGCGCATTGGGCCTTATTGGTATACTTGTAGGAGGGGTATTGGAGCATACTAGTAGAATTGAGCGAGGGGCGTTTCTAGCGTATGGGTAAACCTGTAAGAGGGGCATTCGACCGTATTAATATAACTATGGGAGGAGCATTGGAGAGTATTAGTTGACATGTGAGAGGCGCATTGGGGCGTATTGGTATACTTGTAAGAGGGGTATTGGAGCATACTAGTAGAATTAAGCGAGGGGCGTTGAAGCGTATTGGTAAACCTGTAAGAGGGGCATTGAACTGTATTAATAGACCTATGGGAGGAGCATTGGAGAGTATTAATAGACGTGTGAGAGGCGCATTGGGTATACTTGTAGAAGGGGTTTTGGAGCATACTAGTAGAATTAAGGTAGGGACGTTGGAACGTATGACTAAACCTGTAAGAGGGACATTGGACCGTATTAATAGACCTATGGGAGGAGCATTGGAGAGTATTAGTAGACCTGTGAGAGGCGCATTGGGGCATATCGGTATACTTGTAGGAGGGGTTTTGGAGCATACTATTAGAATTAAGGGAGGGATGTTGGAGCGTATGGCTAAACCTGTAAGAGGAGCATTGGACCGTATTAATAGACCTGTGAAAGGAGCATTGGAGCGTATTAATAGACCTGGGAAGGAGAATTGGAGCGTATTGGTAGACCTGTGGGAGGAACATTGGGACGTATTGGTATACCTCTGGGAGGGGCATTGGAGCGTATTAGTAGACCTGTAAGTGGCGCATTGTGCCTTATTGGTATACTTGTAGGAGGGGTATTGGAGCATACTAGTAGAATTGAGCGAGGGGCGTTTCTAGCGTATGGGTAAACCTGTAAGAGGGGCATTCGACCGTATTAATATAACTATGGGAGGAGCATTGGAGAGTATTAGTTGACATGTGAGAGGCGCATTGGGGCGTATTGGTATACTTGTAAGAGGGGTATTGGAGCATACTAGTAGAATTAAGCGAGGGGTGTTTAAGCGTATTGGTAAACCTGTAAGAGGGGCATTGAACTGTATTAATAGACCTATGGGAGGAGCATTGGAGAGTATTAATAGACCTGTGAGAGGCGCATTGGGGCGTATTGGTATACTTGTAGAAGGGGTTTTGGAGCATACTAGTAGAATTAAGGTAGGGACGTTGGAGCGTATGGCTAAACCTGTAAGAGGGGCATTGGACCGTATTAATAGACCTATGGGAGGAGCATTGGTGAGTATTAGTTGACATGTGAGAGGCGCATTGGGGCGTATTGGTATACTTGTAGGAGGGGTATTGGAGCATACTAGTAGAATTAAGCGAGGGGTGTTGAAGCGTATGGGTAAACCTGTAAGAGGGGCATTGGACCGTATTAATAGACCTATGGGAGGAGCATTGGAGAATATTAGTAGACCTGTGAGAGGCGCATTGGGGCGTATTGGTATACTTGTAGGAGGGGTATTGGAGCATACTAGTAGAATTAAGCGAGGGGCGTTGAAGCGTATGGGTAAACCTGTAAGAGTGGCATTCGACCGTATTAATAGACCTATGGGAGGACCATTGGAGAGTATTAGTAGACCTGTGAGAGGCGCATTGGGGCGTATCGGTATACTTTTGTAGGAGGGGTTTTGGAGCATACTATTAGAATTAACGGAGGGACGTTGGAGCGTATGGCTAAACCTGTAAGAGGGGCATTGGACCGTATTAATAGACCTGTGGGAAGAGCATTGGAGAGTATTAATAGACCTGTGAAAGGAGCATTGGAGCGTATTAATAGACCTGGGGAGGAGAATTGGAGCGTATTGGTAGACCTGTGGGAGGAACATTGGGACGTATTGGTATACCTCTGGGAGGGGCATTGGAGCGTATTGGTATACTTGTGGAAGGGGCATTGGAGCGTATTGGTATTCCTGTGAGAGGTGCATTGGAGCGTATTGGTAGGCTTGTGGGAGTTGCAAGGCATATTTTAGATATCATTAAGCATAAAAATTGACAAAGAATTCCTCATTGGTTCATTTGTAATTGGAGTTTGAAATCGCAATGAAAGTTTTCTATCTTTGAATACTTGTATTTTATTTGAAATTACGTCACATTAATTTCTTTCCTGCTGTGAGAGTTGCCGGTACCTCCATCTTAGTTCTTGCATTTTTAATGCCGATGTTGAAATATGTGTTGAATTATTGCTTGCCTTTATGTAGGGATAATTTAGGTGTAAACATTTACATTTATTTATTGAAAGAGTCATTGATTAAGCAAGAGATTTAACTTTCTTATTCTCTAAATCAGTTGTAGATACTAAACCCGAAAGCAGATGGGCTATAGTATTGTTATTAATACAATGAAAGCATTTATTTACGTTTATTTAAATATGACTATTAGCTATCATATTTACTTTCACACTTGTCGGCAATGTTGTAAACGTGTATTTAATTTGTATATGTTCTTTGAAAATCCGTGTATTGATAGACCTTGGGTTTGATTTTGTAAATCTGTTACCAACATGAGTTGGTCTTAATCATTTTTTTTTCTTTTTGCTATCAGCGAGCACGCTCTTTAAGATTAGGTTGGGAAAACATTTACCGTGATCTGAGGTGAAATCTAGTATTTACTCAAGTAGCCTAGTTCTAATAATAATAAAACTTAGAATTGAAAGATGATCACAGAAAGGATTGGACGTTTACTTAAGGCTTGGAAATGACTTGGCTTTGACTGAAAATTCTAATATTTACCATTGATATGGTCTACTCGCTTTTAAAGTACTGTACCATAAGTCTATACTTTTGAAAAATAATTTGAGGTTATTTTAACATGTACTCATGCATTAATAAATATTGAGATATGCAGCTAAATACAATATAAGCAAGAAATCCCTATGCTGAATACAGCACTACAAATTATTCACATTTCGCATTATAAATATTAATTAATTAGAATTTACACTGGAAGTATCAACACACACTTTTTTACAATACAAATGTTTTAATCAAAACATTGTTGCCGAAAGCATTTTTTTATTAAAACGTTTATATTGTGAGACGTTTTGTTTTATTACTCCTAGTAGATATTTCTTGTATATTTTAGTCTCAAGCTGAGCTCTAACTTATTATTTAACAATGTATTTATTCTTGTAATATTAATTACAACAATGTCTATAATGAACAACTGTTATTACATTAAGGCATAAATTAACTACTACAGTTCAAAACATTCTCATTCATCACGATATGCTATAAAGTGTCTATTCTTTATTTTTTCCCCTTAAGGTGGTTATATAGCTCTACATTTTGTATTTGTTTATATACGTATTTTATGACCGCTACAATGTCTTCCAAAACATACAGTAATTATTGAATTTTTTTTTAGTTAGTTGCTTAATTTTTTTGCCTAAACTTTAAACCTAACATGAAATTATTGGAAAAAGTAAGTTTTTTATTGTTTTCCTGCGTTACGTTTCATCGTAGCCTTAAGTAGCATAACGTAAAAACGGAACCCTAGGCACTTAGCTAATTGCCAATGTTGCATTTGACCCATTTAAACTTTGAATTCTGATTTATTGGCTGTGATGCAAAGCCAGACTTATAAACATGAGTTTAGTCTTTATAAAATCCTATAAAACGGAGTGGAAAATATTTAATGAGATTGAATTGAGCATTGCATTTAATGAAATTACAGGAGTTGATGGCATTATATCATTATTCTGCATTAAGTTGTATTGGTAAATATCGAACCACGATTAACGGTTAAATTAGTACCACTGCTGATTATATTTACGTGTAAAATAAACAGGTAGGGGAGACCGGGGCAAGATGACGAATGTTTATTATTTTTCAGTTTTCAAGTAGGTGGCACCATCAACTAGACACTACTGTCTCTCCTATCGGCCATTCGGTAAATAATAGTATAGAGACGCTGAAATCGGCATTTTTTAGTTAGTTGTGAAGCTTTGATGGTTTATCGCCGCCACTCTATAACTTTTATGCACGTGTAAATAAGCTCTGTTAAAGATATAGGTAAGGTATTTCGTTTCTCTATAATATTTATCAGTAGCATAGTTTAAATACTACCTATTACCATAAATAAATGTCATTTAATCACATTTCTTCATGCCAGTGAAAACGAATATTTTTAAACAGACAGTCCGGGGCAAGATGAAGGGGGCAAGATGGCGAGCTCTTCATCTTGCCCACTTGTTTCGGAACTTATTAAACTAACTATGATTATGGTGCTGAAGCTGTTGTGTTGGCTTAATTAAGTATTAGGTAACTATAAACATCATATAATATATAATTATAGTATATAAATATAAATATATATATATATATATATATATATATATATATATATATATATAATTATATTTAAGATATGGCTAGACGCTATGAGAAGAAATCCTCAAGAGGAGAATAGAGCAAAGAATCTATTGCCTCTGCTCTAAAAAATGTTAAAGAAGGACGTATGAACTGCTTGGCTGCTGCAAATGCGTTTAACGTACCTGAAGCTACACTGTAGGGCATTGTACACTGTAGGGATTTTTTCGAAGCACTTTTACCTTCACGTGAAACCAAGCAAAGACTCTCCTGTTGATTATTGACAATCACAAAACTCGCATAACTTTGGAGGTTATCTTATATTGCAGAGAGAAAAACATCGTCATGGTTGGGTTGCCGCCCCTTACATCACATCGCCTCCAGCCTCTCATGTGTCATTTTTCGGCCCGTTAAAAAATTACTATAGCCAAGCATGCGACAACTTTATGGTCACTCATCCAGGACAACTTATCTAAGACAAAAATATTGGTGAGCTTTTGAGCCCCGCTTACTTCAAAGCAGCTACAGTTGGAAATGCCGTTAACGGGTTTAAAGGATGTGGAATCGAGCCTCATAATCCCCTTGTGTTTAGGGAACATAACTTTGCTGCTGCAAAAACTACTGACCATGATGTTGTTAGCGATGAAATTAAGAATAAAAATGCTAAACCTCAGTCCTTGGTAGTAGAAAACCAACATATAAACCCTCCAGAGAAACCAGAACCGTATGGTAAATGCTGATTCCGATGTACCAAAGAAGCCTGTTAGTGTTTTAGATTTCAAACCATTACCTATAGCAAAACCATGTGAAAAAAAGAAAAAGCAAAAAACTAAGCTCAAGCAATCTTCAAGTACACCTATCAAAAAAAATGTTAGAACAGAAGGAAGAACAGAAACGTTTTAAACATAAGAGAAAAGAAGCTCGTGTAGCTAAAAAGGGAGTAAAAAAACTCAAACTAAGTTCCTGTAGGCCTAAGTCTATAAACTCCAAGACAAACAGTCCAGTTGCATCAACTTCAAAGGATGGGTTTATAAGATGTCCTGCTTGTGAAGAGGAATATTGTAACCCTCCAACAGAAGAATGGACCCGGTGCTGTAAATGCCAAGAGTGGTGGCATGAGCAATATTCCAGTAATGAAAATGGCATTTTTATTTGTGACTATGGTTTACTTCACAACTGAACACTTTAACATTACGTTACAATGCGTTACGCTTAGTTTGATACTTTGTAAGATGTGAAAACACAGTTATCATTTGTTTAACCATGTAACATATTCAAACGATAAAATATGTTAAACCTTTTTCAGTGTTGTCATCTTGCCCCAAGGCCAAAGTCATCTTGCCGCAGTATTGGGGCAAGATGACAATTTGTTAAGGTTATGAAAAATATAAAATTCTCCTTTATTTTTTTATTTAAAAAATTAAATGGTAATAAATTTAATACCACAAAGGATTGCTCTTACAGTTGACGTTCAATTATTTTTACTATCCTTAAAAATAAATGAGTAATTAACAAAAATTGTTAATATAGTCATCTTGCCCCGGTCCCCCCTACTCTGTTGTTAAGATTTCTCCGCTAACACATTTTCACATCTTGTGAGCGCTCACAAAAAGTATTTTTTGAGATTTTTTGATATTTGTGATAGTTTTTTTAAAGTTATATTTTTAGTGAAATTAAAAATCTTAGATCAAGTAAAACAAACCCATATATAAGACACAGAAAAAGGTAACCAGTATATAGTTATCAAGTTAAAAATGGAGAAAGCACCTTTTTTGATATTTATAGAAAGCCAACATCCAATGATAGATTTATTCCAAACGAATCTAACCATTGTAACCAGCACAAATTTGCAGCTTTCAATTCTTTAGTTAATAGGTTGATTAATATTCCTTTGAGTAAAAGACGTTTTGATATTGAATTAGAACATATTAAAAGTACAGCTGAATTTAATGGTTATGAACGTAAAATTATTGATAATATCCTTAGGAAGCAAAAGATTAGGATTTTTCGGAAGAAATTAACAACATTACCTTTGGAAACTAAAGAAGAAAGCCGTTTTATTAGTTTACCTTTTGACAAAGTTTTAACCAAAGGGCTGGAGGGAATTTTTAAGAATGTTAAATTGAGAGTTGCGTATAAAAATCGTAATAACCTTAAAAATTTATTAGGTAATGCAAAAGATAAAGTAGAAACACTTGATAAATCAGGGATTTACCAAGTTAATTGTAAGGATTGTGATAAAATGTATATTGGGCAGACAAGACGAAAAGTAATAACTAGATTTAAGGAACATATTAGGGATATTAAATACCAAAGATCTGATAAGTCTAGTATTGCGGCCCATATTTTAGAGACCAATCACAATCTAGATGTTAATAATGTCAAGTTAATTAAGAATGTTAGAACTAATAAGTTATTAAATAGTTTTGAAAGTTTAAAAATTAGTAAACATAAACCTGAGAATTTATTAAATTCTGATAGAGGTCTTATTCCTAATTCAATTTTATATTCATTTGTTAAATAGGATTATGATTTTTATATTAAATTTTGTGTTGGTTATAATTTCAAAAAACAATTTTAATTATGTATATATTTTATTTTTAATTTATATTTTAGTAAGTTGACGTTAGATATCTTGCTTTCACTTGATGGGCGTGGCTACGCCTTGTTTAACAGGTGGGGCCGCGGCGGTCGGAGTAGGAGTGACTAGTTCTGTAGATTATAAATAAGGTATTTTTCTAGCGTTAATCAGTCTTTGTATGTTATCCCTCTGAGGATGGTTACTTTGTAACTGAAATGTACATTAGGGTAAATTAAAGAAAGTTTGTGGTTAAGAGGTTTTTGTGTATTTATTATTAAATTCAACCACAGTATATTCCTAATAAATAGAAAGCACCTGTTGCTTACTATTTCGAATAGTAAAATATTACATGATTAAATATACTTAAGGGCGAAAGTCCATAATACTCTGCGTTACTTCACAATGCACTTTAGGACCAGATATATTAAAAACAAATAACCTAGCAGATGTTAGATATAGACTTAATTACCAATATATAGACCCAATTCCCTGGAAATTTGCAGAAGCAAGGGAGCTCTCCAACTAGTAGAAGTGGAAGGAAGGCTAATCATCTCTCTACCTCTCTTCGCATCTAGGCACAGTAGTGAACAAGCCAAAATGGTGCGTGGGATAGTACATATAGCAGCAAAGTTCGATAAACAAGTTTATGGGCTCCCCTACCATTATAAATTTCAAATAGTTAACTGAGCGATGTATGTGTCGGTAGTTTCCGATGTCCCTGCCTATAATGACGTATTGCATAACTTTCCTCTCTTTCCAGTACCAGGGAATTATATATTTTCCTTACTCCTAATTAGTTCCATCTTCTTCCTTACTCTACTTCTTACAATGAGGTGTAACGGGTAAACACTTCTTTATGATCCCAAGACCTCCTTAAGGTATGCTACTCAGTCCAGCTTACATTACATGATTCCATTTTCTCACATATATCCTCTACCAACAGGTTTATGATCCCACCTATATTCACAATCCTTTCCTTCATATGCGTTAATGGTCACACTGGCTCATCGCCTTAAAACTACAAACAAGGAAAATAGGCAAGCATCTATATTTTTTTTAAATTTAGCAAATATATATATATATATATATATATATATATATATATATATATATTTGTAGTTATGCAACACTGTTTTCTTGTATACACTTATCACTTTCACTTATGTACTTAAATATGCATAAATACCAAGTAAGATTCTTGTTTAAGTACATAAGTGAAAGTGATATATATATATATATATATATATATATATATATATATATATATATATATAACTAAAACCAATAAAAGCTGAATTCTGGAAATATTGGCAGGAAACGGTCACCTGTAACAGAATCAGCGAGGTAGGCTTGCAAAATATTGTAGGAGGTATAAAAGGGCAAAAATTAAATTGTACGGGCATGTGTAAAGAATGGCAAGAGACTTTTTCAAATGAGCTGCTAATATGGATAGTCAGATGAATAATGTAGGTGAAGCTGGAGAAAAGGAATCAATAAAAATTATAATACCTGGAAAAACATCTTTTGAGTGTAGAGAGAGACGCGAACTGAGACAGGAAATCGTCTAAAAACGCTGTAACTAAACGCGTATATACAGTGTACATAAACATCGACAGCAAAAGTATAATCGATCGACAAAAGAATAATGTTGCGTGTTATTATCATATTTCTTGTATCATGCATTGATTTTCTCCTACTTTATTTCTATCCCCTCTTTACAATACATAAAATGCTTTTATTTCCTTGTATCTTCTTTCTCTTTAGTAGGTAAACTCTCTTCTACTTAGAACAAAATTTTTAATCTAAAATACATTCTAAAAGTCAGTATTTAATGAACAAGACTTTATCGAAAAAAATAACTGTGACCTTCAAATTAATAAAAAAAAGGGCCAATTTTCTTCTTGTGCTGTTTAGGGCTGTTAACAATTGATCTTTAACTTTGCTCATTAATTTATTTCCGGTAATTACTGTTGTTAAAACAAAAAAATGTTTAAGGCTAAATGTTTTATCTCCGATCAAATAAAAGTAGGTTAGCCAACGCTTGGGAGAACTGGCTTTGCAAACTGCCGCTATGAAACATTCATCGCTGGGAATTATTTGCAGTACCATTTGCCTGTATACTTCTTACTTTGATCTTTAAATTACTGTCGTTTTATAATTTACAGTTTGTATTGAAATCGTTCCACGGAGACTCTGTATTTATTTTGGCAACAATAGCAACGTGTAATTAAAATATCCCACTGAATAAATATAACTTCCACTGTGATGTACGTAACTAGTTAGAGTTGTGTTCCTGAAAGTAGATTACCTGAAACAATGGTCTATTATTATCAACACCCCATTTACAGGGACTATATTCCTTTAAATTTCGATTGTTTTAAGCGATGTGTTAACTTGAAACTGATAATTGCTAAGGACGTGGTCTGTGTTTAGATAATTCCTAATGTTTAGACTATGTACAAAAACATTCCGGCGAATTGTGCGTGTGATTACATTTATAATTAAAGACATTTTATTTATTGTTTTCCATATATTTAATAAAAAACAATGTTTTTTATAATTTTTACTAATTTATTTTCGAAGTAAATGAAATTAACGTGATTTTTACGTAAAACAATTTAGAAAAAACTTTTAATACTCATCTTAACACTCATCTTCACTTCTGGAATGAAAACTAACAACACTTTAAAGAACAAACTAAATGGTAATATAGAAAGAATAAATGAGTTTAGTAAAAACAGCATTTATAAAATGCAATGTAATTTGCAAACAACACATACATAGGATAAACAGGACACACATTTAAAACCGGATGTAAAGAACGTTTAAGGTCATTTAAATAGGAGACAAATTTTTCTAATTAGCTACACATTTGTTATACATCCCAAGATGTGGTAGAATACAATAAAAATTTTACATTATTTTAATAAATGAAGACGTTTGAATAAAACGAGGTTAAAGAAAAAAAATATATAATAAACGAACAAATACTGGTAAATACACAGTGGACGTTATTTTTAAAAGTTTTAAATTATTAATTAGCTAAACGCGAGGGGTCATGAGTAGGCGACTACCAATAGGAGGCGAGGTCTACAAGGGAGGGGTATCAGTTTAAGGACGGACTCAACATTTGCGCGAACAGTACTATTTAAGTTTTGAAAGTTGAGTCATTAAGAAATGCGTCAACAAAGGAAAATATTTTACTGTTAGGAAAGGCAGAAAAATGTAATCAAATATATAGGGCCTACAATTATAGAAGATTGTATTTCTTTTCTAACCAATATAATGTGACTATTGGATTATATTGTGACAATTGTAATTATTCCTTATGTAATATTAGCCTACTATTATATTATGCTATAAGTTATGTGTCTTAACTAGTGCATGACTATTTTATAATGCTATAATATTAGTGTTAATAATGGAAAGTGCATGTAATAATACAAATAAAATACGTTTTGTATATAATATACAATTGACATATTTTTATTAGACATAATGGTAAATACGGATTCTCAGGTTTTCAAGTCGCCTACTGAAAAAGATTAAAATTTACTTTTTACTATAAGAACAAAATGTTCAAGAAGTGTGAAATTTTATAATGCTATATTGATTTTATAAAATTTAAAACAGTTTTAAATATTTCTTATACTCGTTTTAACTGAAATTCCAACGTAATTTAACGAAATTAAGAAACCGCATTTCATAGAGGACACCACCAACGCGGCAGTTTGCAGTAATAATGCCATCTGAGGTCTGTAATTAAAGCGTTAGAAGAGAAGGCGGGGAGGCTCTGCGTGCGCGGGCTCAGACCCACCAGGGACCGTGTTATCATGTTAACCAGTATCCGACCGCCGCCCTTAATCATGGACAGAAAATTAAATATGTACATTCCAGCGCTGCACGTATTGCTGCTCCAGATTGCAGGCGGTGATGTCAGGTTGTGAATCTCAGCGTTTCCACGAATCTTACGTGATTCATTTTAAAAGCATTTCTTTTATAATAATTTAAAAAACTTATTCAGTTTTAATGAAGTTTGGTTGATATATTATTATTCTTATTTCTCCTTGTCCACTCAGGAGGATGGGACTTGCTTAGACACGAAAATATAAACTGTTTTTACCTTGCTGTTCGTGTAGTGCCACCCTTGATGGCCCTCTTGCGGTGTTCTCCATCGAGAATCATGTGTTCGTGATTTAATTGCGCTCTCATTTAATTCACCATTATTTGCGTAGTTGTATAGTTTATTTCTCCGCAAGATCTACACTTCCTATCTACGGTTCAGTACTTAGGCTTATTATGGAATCCTTCAGATCAAAATCAGTCTTTAGTCTGCTCATTGAATCTGGAATGCCGTGACTTGAATGTTCAATACGTAGTTTGAAGGTAGTTAAACGTAATTAATCTTCCTCTCTTAATTCTACCAATAGGTCCATCCAGAGCCGGATTTAAGGGTTACTTTTGGGCTCCAGCCCCCTCCCCAAATTCTAAATATAAAATAACACCAAAGCTTAAAATATAATGCTATTTCCGATGTTTGCGTTCGGCCCTGAATTGGATCTACATAATCATTAGTATATGTTTACGAACCCATATTAATCACTATAATCACAAATGGGGCCACGTACAATGTAATAAATAGGTGTTTTGTATTATGAATATAAGTTAACGAGACTAATTTATGATTGTGTAATCTCACACAGTAGGGTTATAACTATTTCCTTCCGATATTTTCCCTAGAGTTTACGCTATAGCTACCATATTTCTTAAATATTTTCCAGGACGAGGACCCCTTTTCCTCCCCCCACCCACCAAGCCTCTAAAAATATATTTTTGTATCTATAGATTCTTCTTTTTCCTCTTACCATGAAGAGTTTAGCAGACAGATAGACCACACAGATATGAATGCGTGCTCAACCCGTCTCCATGGATGCAAACGTCTACACCGATTCTGCATTCGTTTACTTTAAATATTCTCTATTTGTTGTGTTTGATTTTTCGCATGGTATCATTGGACTGCTCATAATTTACATACCGTTTTGAAGTTAATTTATCCAATATATCTGTTTCCAAACAAAAATAATAGCCTATAACTTTTAGATCAATTAGATTATCAAATAGATTATGCTTTTAGATCAATGCCAGTCTCTAGTATGCTTACTGAAAACTGGAATAGTTTTTATTTATTATTTGCTATTTGTTTATTTTAATAGTGTTTTGTTTTTGTTACTAGTTTATGTTATTAGTTATGTAGTTACGTTTGTTTTTTTAAAGCTTACTTTGATTTCCGACTTGGGTTTTTCGCGAAGAAAAATATATTAATTTTAGTGTTTTCTTTCTGTTACTAGCTTATGTTATTAGTTATGTAGTTATTTTTGTTTCTTTTAAAACCTTCTTTAATTATCAAAGTTGATTATTGGCTATGACAAATCTGAATCTCAGAGGCCATGACTCTTGCATGTTCATCGTTCTTTTGAAATTATTTATAATTGTTATTTATTTTAGTGTTTTGTTTCTTTTAAAAACTTACTTTTATTATCAAAGTTGATTATTCGCTATGACAAATCTGAATCTCAGAGGCTATGACTCTTGCATGATCTTCATTCATTAAAATTATTTATTATTGTTATTTATTTTAGTGTTTTGTTCCTTTTAAAACCTTACTACTATTATCAAAGTTGATTGTTCGTTATGAAATATCTGAATCTCAGAGGCTATGACTCTTGCATGATCTTCATTCATTGAAAATTATTTAAAATTGTTATTTATTTTAGTGTTTTGTTTCTTTTAAAAACTTACTTTTATTATCAAAGTTGATTATTCGCTATGACAAATCTGAATCTCAGAGGCTATGACTCTTGCATGATCTTCATTCATTGAAAGTTATTTATTATTGTTATTTATTTTAGTGATTTGTTTCTTTTAAAACCTTACTTTTATTATCAAAGTTGATTATTCGCTATGACAAATCTGAATCTCAGAGGCTATGACTCTTGCATGTTCTTCATTCATTGAAATTATTTATTATTGTTATTTATTTTAGTGTTTTGTTGCTTTTAAAACGTTACTTCTATTATCAAAGTTGATTGTTCGTTATGAAATATCTAAATCTCAGAGGCTATGACTCCTGCATGTTCTTCATTCATTTTATTTATTTATTATTGTTATTTATTTTAGTGATTTGTTCCTTTTAAAACCTTACTACTATTATCAAAGTTGATTGTTCGTTATGAAATATCTGAATCTCAGAGGCTATGACTCTTGCATGTTCTTCATTCATTGAAATTATTTATTATTGTTATTTATTTTAGTGTTTTGTTTCTTTTAAAAACTTACTTTTATTATCAAAGTTGATTATTCGCTATGACAAATCTGAATCTCAGAGGCTATGACTCCTGCATGTTCTTCATTCATTGAAATTATTTATTATTGTTATTTATTTTAGTGTTTTGTTGCTTTTAAAACGTTACTTTTATTATCAAAGTTGATTGTTCGTTATGAAAAATCTGAATGTCAGAGGTCATGAATCTTCACAGTCCATTATAAAGGTTTTTGGAAGGCTGTGATTGTTGTGGTTATTACTACTTATACAGTTCCAGCTTAACAATATTTCTCCTACTAAACTAAATTTAATACTCTTATCCCGACCTTAATACCTTCACAAGTTCCGGAACCTACCAATATAATAGAAACTTTTTCACTAGACTCAGAACTATATAATAGGGTTAAATGTGCATTTTATATATTAGGAACACTTTACTTACGGATTGCCCTCAATTTCAAGTGATTTAACTCAGTTTACAGTGTTAAAAGCTTTGTGATCCGGAAAACTTTAATGGCAGACGACTATGCTGCACCTCTGCTTGTCCTCGCCTTTTGACTACTTTCGACTTTAAAAGTGGCCATCATTTAATTAAGGATATAAACTCTATAAATTCTTTATTTCATGCATCATGTGTTCTCGTTCTTCCATATGTTTGTGATAGGTTGCATGTTATTGTTCCGAGTGCCACAGTTTATCTGTCACTAGTATTTTTACAATATGAGAACTAAGTAACCTTATTACGTAAGTTATCTCATGTTCCAATTGTATTCTACAGTTTCTATTTAATATATCATTCGGATATGTAAAGCTATGTTGTAGATATATTTTCTTGTTCCTATTGTAATGTGTAAATGTGTGATCCAAGTGGAACGGTGCCTATTTAACTAACATATTTACTCACGGACCAACTTTTCCAGGTATTTGTTTTCTTTTTATATACTAAACTTGCTCACAGAAAGCCGACATGTCCGTAGAACATTATCTGTGTGGCAACGTTCCGCTCCAACCTTCTAGTGATCTTGTGCTATTTGAAAGAAAGTCGACACAAGTATGACCTCTTGTGACGTACTGAGATTTGAGCTAAGCTTATGAATAAAGGTAACACAATAATAACGAACACCCAATTATAATCGATAATTATTTTACCTTGTGCGTTTCAGTGGCAGTCTTCTTCGTCATCCGAGAGTATAATTGCTCGTATTCTAAACTGTAACTCAATAGTTAAATTGAATAACTTATGAATATAATAACTTATTAAAAATTATTAAGAACGTCTGTTATTTTCTATACAAATGTTTTAGTTCTAGAATTATATATATATATATATATATATATATATCCTTTTAATTATAATAACTAAAAACTATTTAAATTACGCTATGAAATTCCTAATGTGCAATACTGGAATTGAAGATAAATTTGGTAAACCAAGTTATTGTTCACTTCGTATTTTGCTTTAATTTATCCCAGAAAAGGTACCATTTAGCTCTATGCTTTGTTTTCATCTCTCGCGTAATAATACTGTAAATGCAATCTTAGCGCTTTAATTGTCTCACTGCATTGTGTTCATTGCAACTATTTTGTACTCATAACATATTATCAACAGCAATATTGGCATGTAGAATTACTTGTTTATTACAAGTTACTCTTTGTGCCAGTTTTGTTTACTCTTGGGTATACCTTAGAATGGATGATCCGGGTTATACAGAGTTGTTTGTAGCTCGTATTAAGGAGGCCTTGTTATCTTCTTCATTATGCAACCTTTGCTGTAGAACTAACATTAATATACGTAGCCAGGAGACAGCTCTCTTCTTAACGGTTGTTAACAGGTCTACTTAGGTTAAGTTACTTGAGGTACACTGTGATACCATGAATCCGTTCCTCTCCTTTACCAAATTTCTCTCTCTTATCTTTACCAAGGGTGTGTAACTCGTGAACATCTCCTTATGATTGCGACAGAGTGTAGCTCCACTTGAAGTATACTGTGATACCATGAACCCGTTTCTCTCTTTTACCTCATTTCTCTCCCTTACCTTTACCAAGGGTGTGTAACTCGTAACATCTCTTTATGGCTCCGACAGAGAGCAGGTCCACTTGAGGTACACTGCAATCCACTAGTGATACCATGAACCCGTTTGTCTCCTACCTCATTTCTCTCTTTTACCTTTACCAAGAATGTTTAACTCGTAACATCTCTTTATGGCTCCAACAGAGAGCAGGTCCACTTGAGGTACACTGCTCTCCACTAGTGATACCATGAACCCGTTTCTTTCTTACATGTAGATTTGTCTTACACTTATCCTATCCATATTTATAATAATTTAATGTTTGTCAAAGCCTTTATTCAATTTAAAACGCAAAACGTCCTGGACAGATTGCACATATAACGATAAACTGTGTTACGCGAACCCTATTTCTTTCTCAGTCTCTCATTTTTACCAATTTGGGAGTAAATAAGTATCTACGACCCCAATAGTGGAGAGTGCAGTGGAGTTTTATATTCGACCATCTCCACGCAAGACATTATCCTAAATTAATTTTGAATTTGCAGTCTCTTGTACAACAGACCCGTGTTTCTTTGAGAATTTATAGAATTATCGTCTGGCGTTCAAAATAGCCATTTTAGTTGTCTTTAAAAATTTATTCGTATGCGTGTGTGTGTGCGCGCTGAATGCTTATAATTACATTTTTAAGCTTTTGGTTGGATCCCAATTCCTTTTATTTATAATGGGTTTATGAATAATTAAGTAACAATTATTACTAACAAATATACTAACAGTTAAGTAATAATTGTATACTGAAATTGTGTTTTGTGTGTCTGAGTCTGTATAAAAATCATACAATAACAATTTCTTCTAAAATAAAAGCAGACAAAAATATCTTACAAAATACCGTAATTAAATAGAAATGTGTAGAAATTAGTTGAAATTAATCCCCTATCGATTCTGGTCAATACGGCTGAAAATTGCCTTCAAACTTGATATTTGCGCGTGTGGAGATGTAACACTACATTTTATTATACTAATTATTAAAGTTCTTGTACAGTCCCGGGGTGGGAAAGCGAGAAGCAATTACGCTGCGATGAAAAAGTTTCGGATGTAAATTGTCACCGCTGTAATTGAACTATGCATGACTGGCCCAATCGCAAGTATTTGAATAACTTTTAATTGAATCTGTAAGTACTTTTGCCGCAGTGTCTCTTCAAATTTACATCTCCGATTAACAGCCAATTGAAGATGGATCGCTCTTGTTAAGTATAGGCTTTTCTCTACTGATGATTATTTGGTAAATCTTTTCTGTATGACGATGTCCGGCTTATATAACGAAAACAAGTTAAAAGTCGGTGAGGTATCATCGAATGTGTTGTCAAGCCTGTTATTGCAACTTGTTTTGAATACACTACGATCCATCGAAATGAGACTTTTGCTGAATCGACTTGTTATGCGCACGTTTATGCTCCATACAATCATTGTTTCTTCCTTACTACTAAAAACATGTTTCATTTAATAGTCTATTTATTTATTTATTAACTAAATTAACGAAAAACCAAATCTTTTAAAGTCAAATTATTTCTAATGATTCTGTTTTAGCCGACATGTCTTACATCGTCTCTAAAAATACACAAACACGTTACGTTACTTGCAATGGACATTTAGTCTCCCTTTAAAACAAATTGAATTTAGTTTTTTTAATGAGGTTTAAAGTATTTCCGTGGGTAGATAATATATACATCCTTCCACTGCGGAAGATCCTCAGGTAAGCTACCTGTTTAATATCTACCCGATATGCCCCTTTCTGGTCCTCCCTTTATTCTACTATTTTCACACCTTAAAGTGTAACAATCAGACCCAAAGTGCGACCGGTGTCATTTTCTCAGTCGTGCATAATTCCATCTACCCTACTTAATTCTACGTCTTAGGTTACTGGGGGATGTAACCGGGGAGGCGCCTCTTTAACCCTTATAAAGAAGTAAGTATACTCCAGTAAGCAACGCTAAAGGCTTGATCCGCCTATATCCGCTACCAGATGATTCATGTACAGAGGATTCACAGATTTTTCTAAAACTATCCTGCACCCACGATTCTATCAGATGACTAAGTCCTTACCTTCGTCCTACCTAAATCTATATTTGCTTTCTTTTGCATTTCGTTACAAGGAAGTGTAATTGGGTAAATACCTCTTACTGGTCCCGATAGAGAGTAGGTCAGATCCAGGTACACGACTCTTCACACGTGATGTTTCAATATCTCCCCTTTATCCTCTATCTGCAGATTTTATGTCCCTAATTTAGACCCAACTATATTCACAATATTTCCTTAATTAACGGTATACATGTTCAAGTATGTGCCCCACAGAAAGATACTGAAAGAATGAAATTGTGTTCCTTTAACATCACTTTAGTCCTACAGCAGGCGTCTACTGTAACCGCATTAAACTGCCGGCTTCAGTAAATTTACTTAGCATCGATTTTTTAAAATGAAATTCTCTAGGCTAAAGTATTTACTGTATGCTTAGCTGGTGTACTTAGAACTTAAGGGTCGTAGAGAAAGTCTTAAAAAGTGAAGTACGGGCAACCAGGATGAGCGACTCAAGTTTTAACTGCCCCTTTAGAAATCATAAAGTTTTGTGTCAAGCCGTAAATACACATTTATAGGTTAGCAACACACGCTTAGGTCAAAGCTGATGTTAACTTTCATGGCTTTATTGCTGTTTCTCAAGTGAAAAGTTGTGGCTGTTTTATGTGGGATGGTCGATTGAAATGCTGTTATCATTCACTTTATACTTTCTAATGCAATACTTTTACGAGTATACTATAAAATGTAACAGGGGTCAAAACTCACCGTCTAGGAAATAATAGGTATTTTCACAATTTCAAATTTATATGTAACTATGGCCTTAGTGTGTTGTTGTATCTACCACTTACACCTATATTGAATCGAACTTAGCAGAAATCTTACATAATTTGTTTTGATATGCAGATTTCCTATGTTTTTTCGCATTATCGGCTTTTTACAGTCGTATTTGTTTATCGCATATAACGCGTAGTTAGGTTTTTAACGTGAACTGTATTTAGGATAGTTCTGTTACACATGCTAGCAAATTCTAGTATAATAATACATATAAGCATAGATTAGTTATCAGTAATAACAGTTTTTAATAAAGATTGGTTTTGAACCATGTTTCTGTTTCTGTTTTTACCATGTTTTTATTATAAATGATAATGGGCAGGTTCTGTTAACGATGACATAGTTCTGTTTTCAATAATAACGGATGTTAAAAATAGTTTTATTTTAATAGAAGTGTTTTAGTATAGTTCTCTCATCAATGATAACGTTTTGTTACCAGAGGTCTGTTACCAATGACAAGATGATTTTAGTATATTCCTCTGATCATTCTTAACGTTTGTTGCAATAGTTTTGTTTTCAATAATAACGGATGTTAAAAATAGTTTTATTTTAATAGAAGTGTTTTAGTAAAGTTCCCTCATCAATGATAACATTTTGTTACCAGAGGTCTGTTACCAATGACAAGATGATTTTAGTATATTCCTCTGATCATTCTTAACGTTTGTTACAATAGTTTTGTTATCAATGATAAAGGATTTTAATGTATTACTTTGATCAGTGATAACGTTTCTTAGCATAGTTCTTAATTGATAATAAAGGATTGTAGTATGTTCTTCTGATTAGTGTTAACATTTGTTATAGTTTTGGTATCAGTGATAAAGGGTTTTAGTATAGTTCTCTTATCAGTAATAAAGGATTTTAGTATGTTCCTCTGATCAGTGTTAACTTTTGTTATAACAGTTTTGTTATCAATGATAAAGGGCTTTAGTATAGTTCTCTAAACAATAATAAAGGATTTTAGTATGTTCCTCTGATCAGTGTTAACTTTTGTTATAACAGTTTTGTTATCAATGATAAAGGGCTTTAGTATAGTTCTCCTATCAGTAATAAAGGATTTTAGTATGTTCCTCTGATCAGTGTTAACTTTTGTTATAACAGTTTTGTTATCAATGATAAAGGACTTTAGTATAGTTCTCTAAACAATAATAAAGGATTTTAGTATGTTCCTCTGATCAGTGTTAACTTTTGTTATAACAGTTTTGTTATCAATGATAAAGGACTTTAGTATAGTTCTCTAAACAATAATAAAGGATTTTAGTATGTTCTCTTATCAGTAATAAAGGATTTTAGTATGTTCCTCTGATCAGTGTTAACTTTTGTTATAACAGTTTTGTTATCAATGATAAAGGACTTTAGTATAGTTCTCTAAACAATAATAAAGGATTTTAGTATGTTCTCTTATCAGTAATAAAGGATTTTAGTATGTTCCTCTGATCAGTGTTAACTTTTGTTATAACAGTTTTGTTATCAATGATAAAGGATTTTAGTATAGTTCTCTAAACAATAATAAAGGATTTTAGTATGTTCTCTTATCAGTAATAAACGATTTTATTATGTTCCTCTGATCAGTGTTAACTTTTGTTATAACAGTTTTGTTATCAATGATAAAGGACTTTAGTATAGTTCTCTAAACAATAATAAAGGATTTTAGTATGTTCTCTTATCAGTAATAAAGGATTTTAGTATGTTCCTCTGATCAGTGTTAACTTTTGTTATAACAGTTTTGTTATCAATGATAAAGGGCTTTAGTATAGTTCTCTAAACAATAATAAAGGATTTTAGTATGTTCCTCTGATCAGTGTTAACTTTTGTTATAACAGTTTTGTTATCAATGATAAAGGGCTTTAGTATAGTTCTCCTATCAGTAATAAAGGATTTTAGTATGTTCCTCTGATCAGTGTTAACTTTTGTTATAACAGTTTTGTTATCAATGATAAAGGACTTTAGTATAGTTCTCTAAACAATAATAAAGGATTTTAGTATGTTCCTCTGATCAGTGTAAACTTTTGTTATAACAGTTTTGTTATCAATGATAAAGGACTTTAGTATAGTTCTCTAAACAATAATAAAGGATTTTAGTATGTTCCTCTGATCAGTGTTAACTTTTGTTAGCATAGTTCTTAATCGATGAGGTAGTTAATGGTTGATAGCATAGTTCTTAATCGATGATCAAGGGTTTTAGTATAGTGCTCTTATCAATGATAACTGATGTCAATATAGGTTTCTTATCATTGATAATATAATATAAGGTCAGTAGTTAATAATAGTTAGCATAATTCTTAATCGATGATAAAGGGCCTAATATGTTTCTCTTACTTAATGAGATATTTAGGTATAATGAAGTAGGTATTTTTAGATGCGATATTCGTGTGAAAGTCGTAATTTCTAAAAGTAAAGACTGAAAATCCTAACACTTCATTTTCAACTCGTCTTAGTACAGTTATACTTATGAGACTAAGCCTAAGGAAGTTTCAGGCTTGAGGAGCTTGATGTTGAGCGGGGAGAGAGGGTGATTAAAATTTCTTTGTCATTTGAATGAGTTGGAGATTGTTTTTAAAATATGCATTATTTCTTTTTAATTTTCTTAGCTCCATTATTACGTCAAAATATTTGTGTTATAAGGTTGTGTACTGAAACAGACAATGGTGATTCTAAAAGTAGATGACATATTTATTATGAGTTAGAACGACCGACGGACGGCTGGAATCAAGTACCTCCGCAGTACTGTAAACTTACAACTGTTTTAATTAACTTTTTTTATATTTGTAATGATTATTGTGATATGCATTCATTTTATTTTGATTTAAAAAGATTTGTGTTAAGTTTTATTTACTCATGGAAGCCCGCTATGAGTATGGGTTCGGTGCTACACAAACTTGAAAGTTCAATCGGGTTAACTTTTATCTAATCTCGTTTAAGGACCGGACCCTCGGAGTGACTTGACTCTATGTGAGCATAGCCCTTCTAATTAGACCTTGAGAGCTGTATGGCTGGATAGTAAGTGGTCACAAATTTGTAACTTCCTTTATTGTGTTTTTCCTCCGACAGTGGCTTCCGCAGGCTCAACTTTGTAAGGATCTAGACCCGCCGAAGGACTTGGTTCATAATTTTACCCATATCTCTACACTGAATGAGACAAAACTATAAATGTTTTTGAGTTTTGTGATGGAGAAATGTAGAGATTCCTGGACAGGGAATATTATGCCTTTTTCTTAGTCCTCCCTACTTTTTTATTCTTGTCTCTTACAAAAGGGTATAACGAGTAGACACATCCTTAGATAGTAAGTCTACGTTAGAGAAGGCACCTTGCATACGTAATGCCATATCATATCCCTTATATCTTGTATCAGTAAGTTTTATGTACCTTAATCCTAACTTAGTGCTTTAATATCCTTAGTAGGCGATATTTCTACTAGCTAATATCTTTGAAACTGCAATAATAAAAACACGCATTGTTTGATACCTTTTGACCAATATTAATAATTTTTGCTATCCAGTAACACAACAACGACACCAAAAAATTCCTTAATGTGGGAGGGGATTGGTTGAAATTTCACCATTTTTTTTCATTAGTTTATTAACCTAACAATTTATTTGTGTTTTTTTTCAATTTATTTTGCTACGACAACCTGTAATCATAATTACTTGAAACCTGAGTTAATAATACGAAGTTGATTATACTGCTGACATAGTGTGACCTACTTGGCGAGGAACGTTTTACTTTGTGAATACACGTGTGAGTAACTTGCTAGAAATATAGGAACATATTGTGTTCCTCGAGAGTTTATTGCTTTCATATTGAATTTCCTTCATGTCGACAACTATAATAAAACTCGATTAAAGAAATTCCTTGTAGAATTAAAATTTAATGTATTAGAGTAAATCGTTTTGGAACATTTAAATTTAGTTTCTTTTCCATGTATCCAAAATTATAAGACAGTCCATGTTTGTTTAAGGGTATAAAACTAAGTATTAGTTTCTATGAAAGATTGTTCCACGAATAACTAATTTAGATTTTATATTTTATTAAAAATAAAATAATACTGTACTGTAGTGGACAGATCATAAATTTTAAAAAATGTGAAATCCTTGTGTTGACAGTGAACGGAAAAAATATTTTTTTAAATCTTTAATCAAATCAACAGTCATGACCGGCTTATAGTAAACTACCGTCTTCTTGCCCGCGCAGGAAATCATTTTATCCGTTACAAATGGGTTTACACCGCTTCACGACTCCTTACAGGGTACATCTACTTCAGGCACGTGACCCAGCGACATTTGCGCCACATTGCTTCTAGGGAAGGGATAGGCCGCGGAAGGCAACACTAACCTCAGCATAAATCCAGCCCGTGCATACATGAAGATACAATTAAACCTTGGAGGATAGAGGAAAGAAAGCATGAACAGGCCTAGAGAATTACTAGAACGATCAAGAAGTACAAAGAAAATTGTCTCATAAAAACGTGTTACACTCTTTACACGCATCTACCTACTTACAAAAGTTAGAACAAGTTCAAACTGATGAACGCTAAAAATTATGACAATATTTATAAATAGCACTAAATTCATGAAAAAAAATATACTAATTTATAAAGTCTATCAAAACGCCTATCAAATTTTAGACACACCTGAATGATACAAAAATGCTTTTCCAAAATGATAGAGAAACTGCCCAGTTTTCTATCACTTAGCCAGTCCAAAGGGTAAAGTGTGATGGGAATCATAGGGGCTATAATCGTACTTAGTTCAGGGAATAATATGGGTCTACCAAACGCAGGAATATTTGGGGTACCTTTGGCACAACTGTCCCACATTTCACAATGGGCACAAGTGTCACTGGGTGCATCTGTCGCATATTCACCTTGCACACCAAATACACAATATGTCTTATGTCCTGTATCGCCTGGTATTCCTGCTTTTGTAGTTCTTCCCTATCCTTTGGAGGTCAAATTACTAATTTATCGTTTAAAAATTACAAAAGTATCAACTTTCAAGACCTTTGCAATAATGACGGTGTTTGTATTCCCCCTTTAGTTGTAATATTTAATCTGTTTCATCAAACTTTATTTTAGTTTACTTGTGTATGTTATTTCTTTGGCCTGTGATTTCACTGACTTAATCTCGTGAGTCATATAATCTACTACGCACTTATTTCTCCAGATTTATTTAACTATTCAGTGATCCATTAATGTGACATGCTGGTTGTATATTATCCTTCTTACTATATCTTTACTATTTCACTTATTGTACGACTAGTTCGGGCTTGACCCTGACGCTTGAAGCCTATATCTATTTTCATCTAGATACGTTTGCTCTCTTAGTTCTACTCTTACTGTCAACTTTTGGCTTCAAATGACTCGATGTTAGTCCCGATTTCTGACCGTTAGCTAACTACTTTTATCTTCAACAAGTTTACGTTTTCTTCACAATACGCTACAAAGATTTATTTTGTACCAAATATTTACAAATATCTTTTACTTCTTATTCTAGTTTACAATTAATTGTTTTCAGTGTGTATATAGCATCGCCACAGTGTTCTTAGTTTAAAAAGTCCATATCCTACTTGATTTCGTTTTTATTAGCTTCCCTGTTTAGTGGACTTTTTTTGCTCCACCCTGTGTTTCTATTTGGCAGAACACTTATTCAGCCAAATGTTTAACGTTATTTAAACATACCGTTGTAACAATGCTTTGGTGCCCATAGGTCGCTTTCCAGTTGGTTTAACACTAATCCATTGGATTACCGAGTCGCTCTGTTGTGTATATAATCTGTTTTGCGTTGCTTTGTTGTGGTACATTAACGTTTTAACATATGCGCAATGAAGCCAATAAGCTACTTCCTATTAATTAGTGGTGTGTGTTTATATTGTAGAGTTTTATTTTCACAGAGCATTTCCCACATATTTTATACATATTTCTCTAATCAAATATGCAGCATATGAATATGTTTTTTATTAGTTATTATGAACATATTTTTCTAAGTAGTAAATTTATTATTAAAATTGTTTTAATTAAATTGATTTTTTTAATGCATTAATGAAAACAATAAACAATGGTAAAAATAATGAAAACTATGGTATAAATGTAGAATGTCCACGTTAAAATAATAATTATTATAGGTACTAATAACTTAAGGTTTTGTTCAGTAACTCAGATTTACTTTAGAAAAGCGTAGTTCGCAAATTTATCCTATATAAAGTTTTTCACTCATGTATTTATGCTTAAGTTAAGATTTGTAGATAACATTTGTTGGTACGTTAACATGGTAAGAAACATTAAGGTTTATCGTACACACAAACTTTTCGATTCACTGGGAGATAAATAATTTAAATATAAGACAGTGGAAATGAGTAGGTATCATTAATAAATTTTCATTATTTGAAATCACAAATTAAATTTAAGATCAATATATTTACCATTTGCATAAATTTATAGAATGCTCGGAATGGAAAGTGCTTTCCTTCATAAAGGATGAAAAACGTTGTTTCACAAATCCATAATGCATGGGTTTAGCGTTAGAAGAAAAGATCTGTCTGTGCTGGACCAGGTTAAATAATCTTTTAGAAATAAAGAAAGAATGAAAAGACTTTTGAAGGCCTTATGAACGAGTTCTTTGTGCATATGCTTTGGAAAATCCGTAAAGAGTGTACCCTAGCTCACATATTTTTACATGATGCTAACATAGGCTACTTGAGACTTTAAAAACTGATACTCCCTATTCTCTTATTTTTAGCTCTTTTAAAATATCAAACCCTATAGTAAATAACTATTTACGTTTGTTGTTTAGTTAATTATTATTAGTAAGAACCTGTTATTAGTAAGAACCTGTTATCTGGTAGACTCCGGTAGGCAGTAGTTCGATTAGAGGTAAGCTACATTTCCTTGTCTAGTATCATAGTATCGTTAGGTCCACCATTTTACTACTTGTATATCACCATTCCTCTATCATTCTCCTCTATGAACCTAGTGAAAGATACTTGTAGATCAACTTCAAATACGCAATCATACACACCCCTTCCTAGCATTTCAGATGGTTTTATGTTTTTATCCTGGTAAACTACTATAATTTTGTTATAATGTTATCTTTAGGAGAACAATATACCGGCTATTGTCCTACTTAATTTTATCTATCTGTCCTTGTCCTTCTTGTAGCAAGGAGAAGAAACATGTAGGCACGCTTTATGGCCCTGATAGAGAATCTGCCCGTGCGATGATAGCATCGCCATAGAGCTCCCCTATATCCTTTACCAGGAGGGTTTCGGCTTACCGTAAATCCTTCATATTTTCACAATCTTTACTTATCTCTTTGTTGAATATGATAGACATTTCGTCTGATTACCTTGAAACTCCTAAAAAGAAAAGTTTCTTACAAAATTGCTTTAGAAGAACACTATTGCAAACCGAACGTACTAAACATTAAATTATATTATAATTTGTTACATTACATTATTTTTGTAATGCAGGAGTGTATGGAGTTGAATTGAAGCTAGCAGCTGGTAATATTATTTATTTCCTACTGATATGTGTAAGTAGGTTAGTTCTAGAAATGTGTCACGAATGCATTAAGTTCTTTATTATTGTGGATGGGATTCACTTTGCGGTAAAGGGTAAATATCGAGGTACAAGTCGTGTTAAATATTTAATTTTAAAGTTTATCAGACCTATAAAACCTATTCACATATTTACTTATAAAAAGCTATTGCCTAAATCACGTAGTAATGTCGTCATACACCCGTTCGTAATATTTAATTTTAAAGTTTATCAGAGCTACGAGTATAATATCTATGGCTAAATGAAGTATTAATGTCGACCTACAAGTGGTGCTTAATATTTAATTCTAAAGCTTATCAGAGCTAGAAAATCATTGGCTAAAGGAAGTAGGAAGTGCCGACAGAAGGTAGATGTATTGCCTGTTTGCTCGGACAAAGTAAACTTTTACCGTCCTTTATCGATTTACCCATTGAATTAAAGGTTATCCATTCCCGCGTCCTGATAGCCTCATTCGGAAACTTGTCTTCATTTAAGCACTAGCAGTAACCTTGTGCTGCTTCCTCGAATGATAAAATTACAAAAGTTCTCGAGTTCAGTTTTCAGTCGTTCCTTACATGTAAGAATAGAATAAGTTCATAATTATAATAGGTTTTTTTTTTAATAAAGATGTGTAGTTTGCCGTCGTAACATTTAACATTCAAATCGTTAATTTCTATACTGGTCGGTTTGTTATTTACGCGTGACTCAGATCCCAAGCAAATAAAATCGTTGGTGGTAGTCTGCAAATCCCGTCTGTTATCATATTTGTTTTTACAATTCTATTATTTTGTAACATTATTATCACAAACAATTCTTTAGAATGAATTTTAATAACTTAGGGTTATTTGTTAATTAATATTTTTTAATGATTTCAGTTCGTGTTAATGGCGTATATGTTTTGAAATAAACATAAAGCATTTTAAAAATAAGTTTTAATGTAGAAAATAAACCAGTAAGAGGAGACTTTCCCGTTTGCACAGACTTCTGATTTCATAGGTAAAATGAGTGAAACGCTCACCTCGTATTCTATTATTAGATCGCTTTTTCTATGTTCGCCCTTACTGCTTGAGTGAATTGTTTTAACAGTCTTATTTGAGTGTCCCATATATTTTTCATTGAGTTTGAATTCATTAAGTGCCCACTTGCGATCTCCTCCGCAGCTTTTTTGCGCCTTCGTGAATTAATTTGACTTAAAACGCTTTATTTTTGTGTTGATCAATATTTAGGTGTAAACGAGAAAAGGAGGGAGTTTCAGCAGAGTACGCCCGAAGAAGTATACACATAGATTCTATGATAGATAATATATGTAACTTACCAAATATTTATAAAAAGCTGTTTTAATAATTTGTCTCTATTTTTTTCAGGTAATACTGCATAATACTTCCTTCCCGGTTGGATATATGTGCGTAAGTGTTAAATATTCATTAACGTTTTACAAATTATTTTTCAACAATTGTTTATCAACTTGAAAATGTGCAAATCAGACGTTGTATGTATTACATAAGACATTAATAATTCTTAACCTCTTTCTCCTACCCCTTAGACCTTCGTACAGCAAAAAAGTCTAACATATTTTGGTCTGATTAAGTTAGAAAACTTGTTATAAATTCAACCTTCAAAGACATTGAATCGTTTATGTTAGGCGATACGATAACCTATTGATCAGTCAAACGATGAGATGACCTCTTGATCAGTTAGACGATACGATGACCCATCGATCGGTCAAGCGATGAGATGTCTTCTTGATCAGTTAGGCGATACGATAACCTATTGATCAGTCAAACGATGAGATGACCTCTTGATCAGTTAGACAATACGATGACCCATCGGTCGGTCAAGCGATGAGATGTCTTCTTGATCAGTTAAGCGATACGATAACCTATTGATCAGTCAAACGATGAGATGACCTCTTGATCAGTTAGACGATACGATGACCCATCGGTCGGTCAAGCGATGAGATGTCTTCTTGATCAGTTAGGCGATACGATAACCTATTGATCAGTCAAACGATGAGATGACCTCTTGATCAGTTAGACGATACGATGGCCCATCGGTCGGTCAAGCGATGAGATGTCTTCTTGATCAGTTAGGCGATACGATAACCTATTGATCAGTCAAACGATGAGATGACCTCTTGATCAGTTAGACGATACGATGACCCATCGGTCGGTCAAACGATGAGATGACCTCTTGATCAGTTAGACGATACGATGACCCATCGATCGGTCAAGCGATGAGATGTCTTCTTGATCAGTTAGGTGATACGATAACCTATTGATCAGTCAAACGATGAGATGACCTCTTGATCAGTTAGGCGATACGATACCTCACAATCAGTTAGGTGAAACGATGACTAATAGGTGTAGTGTGGCTTATCAGAGCCAAAGTAAGGAATAATAGTTTTCTAAACACCAGTCTTAAATCGAATTCACCCTTACTTTGATAAAATAAAATAATAGCATAACTGTAAAATCTTATATTTATTTTCATAAAGAGCAATATATATATATATATATATATATATATATATATATATATATTTATAAAGATACATATTTCGTAAAATCTCTAACGCTTTTTCTTTAATAAACAAAGTTGCATTGCCTGAAAAGGAAAACACTTGACGAAAAAAACGGCCAGGTTTTGTGTCAGAAAAGTGAATAAATTAAAAACACTGAGTATCTCTTTTGTGTTTTAGTAAGAATTTCTTATAATAAATGGTGCTGTGGAAAGCTGGCTGTTTTACAGATTGCTGTCGTAAAAATCATAACAAGCATTAATTCCATCCGGCAGACCCTTAAACTGTAGGCGGTAATGTATTAACATCTACTCCTGCCAGAAGGTTTTACTCTTTTTTTTGGTAATGGCTCCATTTTGTCAAACATTTTTTCTCTCTTTAATATTTATGATTATACTCTTCGCTGCGGGAAGGATATTTCATAACCATTAAAAATAATATAAGGCTAAATAGCCTATCCGCTTGGTGGGCAAGCCACTCTCCCTTCATTTGCCCTGACCTTCCAGAAGGTTGGTATTCCTTCTTCTAATTTATCTAATATTTTAACAATTCTGCCCATCGTGCTATGATAGGCACTTGCATGTGCCGCTCGGATAGCGGGACTTCACTGCCACTGAGATCAGATCTGATTCAGGTAAACAACACTTCTCAGACGATGACATAACTTTCGCCTGTTCCTTCAGGTAGTTTTGTCACCTTTCTACTTAATTCCTTTATCCTTTATGGTGTGTAGACACCCATAGGTCTACTTCAGGTACCCAACCCTGCACACGTAATGTCATTAAAACAAAATGTATACCCTACTCTAGAGGGTTTTATTTCGCCTACCTGAATTCACAATCCTCTCTTATCCTTCGTAGGCGGTTATAGTAATACTGGCTGATCGCCTTAGAACTATAATATGACAGTTGAACAACAGTGTTGTTTTATTTACTGGCTGTGTTGGAGCTCTTAGTAATATCAAAACGTTTAATTGATGAATAGCCTTGATCAAATGTTTTTCATTATGAAGTCCAGGTGCATTGATGAATAAATATTTAACAGAGAAAACGTCACAATATATACTATAAAAGTCACATAAAAGATATGTGTTCTAAGCAGGTCTTAATGATACAAAATTCTTTCACAGTAACAGTCTACTGTTGACGTAAGTACTTGCTCCCCTTTTGTGAATTTATGTCACTGAGGCTTAAATTTAAAAAGAGATTCAAACTACGATAGAGAACACATCTTAGCCTTAAAAGTCTTCATGTAGCTTTTTAACAGAGTTTAATGTTGACTATTTCGTTTCTGTATTTTTCATTTTTAATATAATGCTTTATGTTATTCTATTCCCCGGTTAAAAAAAAATGATTGAGCCTAATGTTGTCAAAAGGTTTATATTTTCAGTATATTAAATATTAGTAACCGGCGGTTAATGGCAATATTTATCGGAAAGAGATTCGCACATAACTATCAGATTCCTTATGTTATTTGATTGTGTTCCTGTCAAAAAAAACTCATTTTAAATTTATTAACCAACAATATATGCTATTGTTCAATTCATTTCAGTTCTAAACATGAATAGTTGTAGAATTGAATCAAACCTAAAAAGATAATGCGCTACGTTCTGTGAATTTGTTGCAGTGAGTTATGTCACATAGAAATTAAAAGTAAATTTAAGCAGATGTTATGAGAATAAATGGTATGAATCCGGTTACGTTACGAAGAACAAAAAAAAGAAGTGTAAAATGTGTCAAAAATATTTCCTATCGCAAAAATAATAAAATAATATTACTACTGTTAGATATCGGATTGTTTTAAAACATGAAAAGATAAGATAGCGGAAACGTCTTAAGAAATGTAAGAAGATAAAGACCATGAGTATACAAATATACAGTATGTGAGAGAAGAGAGAATATGATATCATTCAAAATAGGAAATAATGTGTGCGGAGAGTCACAAACATCGATATTTGCGAAATTATATTCTGAATAAATATAAAAAGAGAGAAAGACTAATGAATGCATAGCAGAAAATTTGAGAGAAGAGAAATAAGTGAGAACATGCAAAAAGGAAAGGATTTGTATGGGGAGTGACAAACATCGATCTTCCACAAAGGGAAATTATGAATAAATATAAGGGAGGGCAAGAGAGAGAGAATGAGAGAGAAACCAAGGAGTAGGTAGTGGGAAAGCCGTGATAGAAGACAACATTTACAATAGGGAAGGATTTGTGCGGAGAGTCACAAACAACAATCTTTGTGAAGTAAAGTTTTAAATAATTATAAGGGGGAGAGAGATATAGAAAGAAGAGAAAAACCACGAAATAGGTAGCAGAAAATTTGTGAAGGACGAGGAACATATGAGGACATGCAAAATATAGAAGGATTCATGAGGAGAATCACAAACATCGATCTTTGCGAACTGAAATTCTGAAGAAATGGAAGAATGGAATGTGTATTTGAGATTGTATACAATAAATTTTACTTCTCCCAAGTACAGTGTTATGTTGTAATTTAAACTTTCTTGTGGGTGAGACATTTACGACCAATTTGTATGTGTCATTTTCCCTTTACAACGCTCCTATATAGCTAATGTAGTGTTCGGTGATGTTTTATTCATCTAGTTCCTTACGTTATGTCCTTTACGAATCTGTCAAAAATATATTCCGTTTAAACCATGACGACATCTCGTATTGTTATTAGAGACGTGTTATTTTCCTTCGCGTTAATGGTTAAACATTTTATAAATTTTTAAAATGAGTTTCGCTTTTAAATTTCTCTCTGCGTAAATCATGTTCGACAGTTAATTGAAGAAACACGTTACATTTTAATGGAACTCTATCGTTTCACATCATTAATTGTTCTGGAGCCTTGCCTGAAAAATGTCTAGGGCAAATGTATTCTCTCACTAATACGGTTCTCTTGTTCCCGTTCAATGTCAATATTTCCAGTTCTCAGTTTTTTTTCGAATTCGTGTTAATGCAACAGTTTGCGTTTGGTGTGAAGAAATGTTATCGCATTTATTGTGGAGGAATTGTCATGTGATGATGAGTGGGTGATTGAGGACGTGGAGGTTATTAACTTATTGCCGAACAATCGTCTTGTAATGATGATGAGTGGGTTGTTAATGACATGGAGTTGTTGGGTCTAAGTTATTGTGGAGCGATCGTCATGTGATGATAAGTAGATGATTGAGGAAGTGTTGGCCGTAACTTATTGTCGAGCGATTGTCTTGTAATGATGATGAGTGGGTTGTTAATGACATGGAAATGTTGGGCCTAACTTATTGTGGAGCCATTGGCATGTGGTGATGAGTCAGTTGTTAATGACGTGCAGTTGTTGAGCCTAACTTATTGTGGAGCCATTGGCATGTGGTGATGAATCAGTTGTTGATGACATGGAGATGTTGGGCCTAACTTATTGTGGGGTCATTGTCATGTGATGATGAGTGGCTAGTGGGTGACTCGGAGATGTTGGCTCTAACCTATTGTGGAGCGATGACTTATTGTTGTGTTGTTGAGGGGCTGGTTTATGACGTGAGTTGTAACCCGTGCTACTATTGAGTCCATCTCACAATCCGTTTAGGCTACTGCCTATTAATTCATCAGCTGTGTTGACAAGTAAGAGTTTAGAAAGATTACGTTATTACTTTGTTATGTCGGTAAGAAAGGATGGATTTCTGAAAATTTTAAAGGCGTTTTGATATCGTTGACTTTAGTTTGTGGTTAAAATATTGCTAAAGTAAAAAGTCTATAACATTGTAAAAGTCTTAAATTTCGTTTCAGTATCATTGATTTTAGGTTGTGGTTGAAATATTCCAAAGGTAAGCGTCTCGATAATTTAAATGTATTTCATTATTTACTTTTCAAAATGTGTATATTATTCTAAAAAAACAAAAATGTTATTGTATTCATGCACAATAAGAGTTGTAGTAAGCTATTCCAGTATTAAAGTAGAACAGGTTGTTGAGTGGGAAATGGCTGAGCCCAATACAACTCCGCGTACCCTATCGAGTGTATTAAGATGCTCTTGAAATCTATTCTTGACGGAAGATTGGTGAAAAGTTTCTTTCCAAATCCGTCACGAGGGAGCCATATATCTCAAACTTGGAGTATTACCGGATTCAATGTATTCAGCGAGGTAAAAGTATTGCCGTAACTTCTCTATGTACTTACATAGTCTATGTACGATAAGACCGTCTAGTATCTTCTGTAGAATGCATTAAGCTTCTACAACATGGGAGACATTTAATAAATTGTCCATTCATGATTAAGTTTAATAAAAATGAAATTTTCAAAGCGCCATTCAATTATTTTTAAAATTTTACAGAATATTTTTCGTCGTCTTTATATTAGCAATTACCTTTAAAAGTCAATTGACTCCTTTTAAAGACAAGTTGCTCTTTATTAAATTGTTAAATCCTTGTAGATAACGCCAGCTATATTACATTAGGGTGAAATGAGTAAACACTAGTTATGCCCCTAAAGACTATCTTATTTTAGGAACGCGTTCGTCCACAAGTTATAGGCCTAATATACATCCCGTACAACCTGCAAACCCTACTATATTTACAAAATTCTTTCATTAGCTTCGTAATCAACAGTAGTAATCCTGTGTGGTTTCATTTCCTAATATGTATTATTGGAATTTTTTTACTTTGTGTTTACTTGTTTCAATTGTGTTCTATGCTGATGTTTCGTTTGCCTGTCTTTGTATATTTATTTTAACCACTGACAGACAGTGATACACGACATAAAATAAAATCTCTAACAGGATGAGAATGATGCTCAGCTAGAAGTCGCTTCATTACCGTTGTTTAACAGTGCAAACTGTAATGTCGAGTGCAACGCTGCTGCATTTTCAGCTTCAGTAAACTGTGTAACATTGTACTCCCGTCTATCCTCTTCATGCATGCTTTACAAGTTCCATTCATTAGGAACAATTTCATGTCGGATATTGGTAGCCATTGTAGTTTTCTTTGCCTAATATATGCTCTGAAACCATAATCGAGTTTGCATGCAACAAATAGGAAAATACCTAAAATGTCTAACATATATTATTTTAAATATATTTTTAATGTCATATATGTTTCGCCATCTGTCATCATCAGTGGCGAAACACTCATTCTCAGTTGACTGTTGAAACATGTATTTCATTCATTAGGACAATGTCGTGTCGGACATTGGTAATCATTATTATAGCTGTTCACACGTAAGTTGGCGCTCGACCTCAAGGGCGAGTATAAGTGAAGGAAGGGTAGAGGAAGCATAAGCCCGTTCCACACACATTATAATGTGAGTTTTAGTATTTATATTACAATAATGTAGATTAGACAAGGGCGAAAGGCCGCTGTAAATATTATTTTATTTGATTTGCCATATTAACGAGATCATTTACATAAAGTTTCGAACAAATTTACTTATATCAGTTTTCTAAACGACCACAACGCCTGCAATTTCTTAGCGAAGGCCTTTGATGCAACACGCACTACAAAAACTAATGTTTTTGAATAGGGCTAGCTTTTTGTTTTCTATTGGTCGATTGATCGCCAGCTTACGAGTGAACCGCTATATTTTCTTTGCCTGTTTTTTTGCTCTGGACCATCAATCGTGCTTGTATGCAACAATTCTGTGTTGTTAGTCCTCTCCTAACCCTATATAAGCAAAAAAAACACGCAAAATAACGGAAATTTTACAAACTATGTTTTTTTAAAATCATACTTGTTTCAACAGTCTAACTGTCATCTTCAGTAGCGGGTCAACCCTCATTGGTGAACCCTCAGCAGCTGGGTTATTGAATCATGTATGGACATTAAGACCTATTTAAAAATATATTTGTGACCTTTAAGTTTATTGCATGTTTGGGGCTTATGTTGTTCTCGCAAGCTCAGTTTAGAAGTGATTTTTTAAGAATTAGATTAAAAATAATGAGTAGTTTTTAGAAGTGATGCGCTGTTTTGGGGACATGCTGTTTTCATTTTTTTCTATTAGTTCAACATTCTCCTTATATGCATATCTTGTTCAATCGTTAATAAGATACTTTCTATTATCCACTCAAGTTCAAATACATTTTTGTAAACTTGTAGAGCAGCGGTTCTCAACCTGGGGGGCGTGGAATAATTCCAGGGGAGGCGTCAACAAATTTTTTAAAAAATTGAATTTGATGTTGGACACAAACACACAATCATTGAAATTTCTTTATAGCTTAATAGAGCTATAAAGCTCTATTTCTTTACTCAATAAAATGTAAGTGAGCGTCTGTCCAGGCGTGAGAAACTAGCTGTGACTCAGCATAGCAAGGTTTTCATTTATTAATAGCGCGGGGGTTAGTGCGCATGTCTGCCACAGGATTTATTGAATTGGCTAAAAAAAAAAACCTAAAATAATTGGATCCCATTGTATCATCCACAGACAAGCTTTTTCTTGCCAGACTCTCCCTGAATCACTTAACGCTGCTTTGAACTTAGCAGTTAAAATAGTGAACCACGTCAAATCCAGTGCTTTGAACACCAGACATTTTCGAGTGTTGTGTCAAGAACTGAACAGTGATCAAGAAACACTTCTCTTTCACGCCGAAGTTCGTTGGTTGTCCAAAGGTAATATGCTTGCAAGATTGTTCAACTTGAAATCAGAAGTTGAAATCTTTTTGATGAGTTCAAGTGAAGAACTGTACAAGAAATTTACAGATTACAAATTTATCTTTTACCTGGCATATTTGTCAGACTTTTTCGAAACAATAGATCTTCTGAACCTAAAGCTACAAGGTCAGAAAAGTACTTTGAAGAGCTGTGATTCAATTGAGAGTTTTGCTGAGAAGATGACTCTTTGGCAACGCCGCCTGCACATTTCGCAGCCGAACTTTTCTTCCTTTCCAAAATTAAACAACCTCCTCGATGATACCCAGTGTTCCAAAAGACCTAGTAAATGAAATGAAGGACCTAATATCTGAGCATTTGTTGTCTCTGAAGAACAAAATCGGAGCCTATTTCCCAGATATAAGCTCGGAAAACTGGGAATTCAAGTTAACAAGAGACCCCTTTCAAATCAACATTGATATACTTCCTGATCATATTCAAGAACAAACAATTGACTTGCAATGTGATTCCAAAGCTAAATTGGATTTCCCAAACATGGATCTCGAGGATTTCTGGCTACTATATCTTCCTGTTTACCCAGAAGTAGCAATGGAGGCAGTCAAGTTGCTTGTACAATTTTCATCAACTTATCTATGCGAGACAGGATTTTCAGCCCTGGCTAATATAAAATCTAAATATCGAGCCAGACTAGATGTGGAAAGTGACCTGCGGTGTTTTTTGTCAAAATTTCATCCAAACATACAAAAAATAGTTAACGAGAAACAGTTCCAGTCCTAACACTAGCACTACAAAAGTAGCGAACATTTTTCTGGTTACATTATTGATATTTTGTTGTGATTTTTTCGATGATTTGTGTAAATAAAATTTGTATTTGAGCAAATATGATTTTATATTCCTTACCCTTACTAGAGTATGTCTAGCCTAAGTTCAAAGTCATTTTACTTAAACATAATGTAAGTAAATTTATCATATATAAGTCTAAATTAACTTAATCCGTGAAGGGAGGCGTGACCTCACACCAAAGTGTGAAGGGGGGCTCAGAGCCTAAAAGGTTGAGAACCCCTGTTGTAGAGGATGACACTTTATGATAATAGTCTTTTAAAAATAGTAATTCACTGATTAAATTTAATCATGAATCAATTTTAGTTTTATATGGGAGAAAAACTTTTCACAAAAGGGTTAAGTCATGCAAAATAGTTATTCGTTCCATTTGGCTTAAAATGAGTTATGATATATGATTTCATGAAACACTTGATTTATGTTGTAGGTTATGTGGTAGAACAGCTGTTTTAACGCGAAAGTTATGTGTTACTTTATTTATATTAATTGTAGTTATTTTATAAAAAGTGACTAAACTTTTTGACCCAAGTAGGAATTGTTTTATTTGTTTTCAATTTTGTACCAATAATTTGCTCAATTGTTGACAGTATACGTAAATGGGGTAACATTCGAAACCATTTAATTATATATATTCACGTACGTTTCCGTTGTGTTAGCTCGTAGATTCCGCGCTAAGACCTAGCAAGAAGTTAGATCTGTTTCATTAAAACCACCTCTAAGTAAATACACATTGTTTTGTTTTTACCATTTTCCATATATTTTATAATTACAACAGTTTATTTATTAGTTTATGGAATGACAGAGAAATATTATTACGTTATTAAATGCTTTGTAATAATGTATAGAACATTTTCTTCTTGACAAAATTTTCATATAATTTATTTTAATAATTTCTTTTAATTTCTTTTAAAACAAAGTATGAGGAAGCAAATTAATTCATAGCTTAGAATGAAATGTATTTTATTAGACACGAAACGATTATGAGAAATTCAGGTATTTGGACGCTATAATAATATAAATATTTTGTGGATATATTCTTTACATTTTTAAGGTTTGCTCGGAAATTCTGGAATTTAGATTCGAATGGCAAATCCGGCTTTATCCTTGGATATATACGCTCCAACCTTTCCTAGTGACCTAGTTTTTATTTAGCCATTACGTGAGGTTTTAACTGCTTCCAACAGTATGCTCGCCCTGTATTAAACTCCCTCATTGGAATATAATTCCAGTTGGGCTGCAAAAATGACGTCTTTTTTAATATTAGAATTGTGTTAGACTTATCAAATGCGTTTCGAAATTTCTTTTCACCGCAATTGGAAAACTTTTACGCCAAGCTTAAATTTCGCAAAGTAAAGTTTGCATCATTGCTATTCTAAACATTTTGCGAGAAAGATTATTGTTTTACGCCACATTATCATGAGTGACAGCAACTGCATTAGTTTGTAGTTGTAGTTATAGCTTATTAGAATGGCTGTTCTAGCTCAAATGACTGCTCAAATGGTGGAGAAGATGCAATTTATGAATGGAAAACCATCTGCGAGTGAGAAAATATCTGATGGATGAGAACTCGGTCAAGGGGGGTCGTAGCAATTAGATCTTGAATGTCATTTATTCCAAAAAGAATAAATTTTCATTTTCCATTACTTTCTTATCTTAAATTTATAAACGTTATGCTTTAGAAAGTATTATGTTTTATGGATACCAGTTGAATTGTATCTATTTCATGCTTTTTATACTCAAATGTTAATATTGTTAATAGAAATTAACTTTAATATATTCTCAATAGTGGATGGACATCTCGTGGGCCTTCGTATAAAGCAGGTAAGTTTCAAATAATAGACCCTGGCTTGATATTCTTCCACTTACAGCGTGGGTTCCAAAACTGGAGGTCGCGCCACCCTTTGGAGGCGTGAGAAAACGTCAGGGGGGGCGCGAGACCAGTTGAAAAATAGTAAGATAAGTACTCATTTAGTTAGAATTGAAGTACACAATTTATCCAAATTTAAAACTAAATTTACACCTCAAAGTTTTTTACATAGGTAATTTCCATAACCACAATGTTCAGAAAATTTTAATGAAATCTGTATTTATAAAAAAGACATAAGTAAAGGTTGTGCAAATTTTGTAAACTTGAAATTAAATCAACATGACATCTTGAAAAGAATAATAGTACAAAAGTATCTTGAAATTCATTTTTGCCGTTCAGTGTGGCAACAGCGCCCCAATGGACAAATCTTCCTTTTGGATAAATCACTCAACAGTGTATCACAGGCAGCTCTTCGATATACTTGTCTTTTTCAAGCACTTACTTGTACGAGAAAATATTTTCAGCACTTGTAATAAAAACAAAATAAAGGAAACTTGATGTTGCTAATTACTTGCGTTGGGCCTTTACTAAAATACAACCACAAATAGGTATGATAGTGAAACAAATGCAAGATCATCATATACATAAAATATTTGTTCCTTTTTCATATCCCCATACCATTTATTTATAGTATGAAGTGGAGAGGCCAGAGGCTTTCATTTCAAGAAGAAGGGGTGTGGTACCAAAATGTTTGGGAACTTCTGACTTACAGTATCAAAGAGCCAGTGGATTATAACTTAGCCCTGCTTTCATTCTTCCCTTTATTATCTCTCCTCCTACAATGTTTTAGAGCGAGTAGACTTTCCTAAGACCTCGACAGGTAAGCAACCCTGACCATGTGCGGCCTAATAACTTCCCACAGAGAACACCATATACATACCTTAGTCCTTAGGGTGCTATTGATCTCAAACATCATTCTTTTAAGTATTTCACCTCCTTCATTATTGAGTAGACGTTTTCGTATGATTTCTTCAGTTGAGGTATGACTTCAACCTGCAAGGTATGATCTTCCCAAACTTCACATCCAGAAATAGTCAAAATTGCACTGTTATCTCACAGGGCAAGAAAATCTCTTCATACAAAACCATATTTTTTACTGCATCAAGTAATATTAAACAAATGTTATTTTTCTAAAATAATTACAACTATTATAAATAAAGTTGCTTGTTGTAATCATCTTGAATCCACTGATTAAACTTTAATTAAATATTACTTAACTAAGTGAATACGTAATTGCTTACTTGCTGACGTATTTCGAAATAATCGTTCCTTTTACAAAGCAAAGCCTCTACTCTTCCTAGAGGCTTTGCTTCGTAAAAGGAACGATAGTTTCGAAATGCGTCAGCAAGTAAGCCCTAAAGTGTTCACTTTGTTAAGTATTATTTAATTAAAGTAATATAAATATTTATATACATATACTTATTAAATCACAATATTATGTCTCAAAATAGGATACTAAAGTAATTATTACAAATTATTTAAATAAATGTAATTAATTAAGGAAAATTTATATAACTGTATTAATATTAAATATCATCCGCTACAAGTTTAAAAAAATGTATTAATACTTTATTGGATGAAAAAAAATATTTTACTAACGATTGAAAATTTAAACAAATATATTTTATATAGATAAATTTCTCAGTTTCTCGAAAACCATTTTAATTGCAACTTGCAAGGGCAACCAGGAACAATTAAAAGTTGAAACAAAACCCTCTGCAAATTATTTGCCTTTGTCGCTTATTTATTGGCACATTCCTGTACAAAGCAATGTGCAGAACAAAACAAAGGCCATTGTTGTCTTTTCAAACCCATGCCCAGCCTAAATGTCAGTATCAAACAAATTCGTAATGTTATGTAAGCCTAAAAGTAATTTCTGGGCCTAGTTTAGGAATGTTTACTTTTGCGTTCTTCATTACAATTGTAACTTGTAATCAATGATAAGTTCTTTTCCCTGAATTTTCGTCCTAAAGTTAAACAAGATGTGGTTACTTCAATCAGATTATTATTCCAGTTCGATTTATATTGATATCGAATATTGGATTTGGGTTTTTTGTAAGAACATTGGGACTTTTTTCTGTTATCCATGTACCGCTTAGATCACACAATAGAAATCTGTTGTAAACGCACCCATAGTCTGTCCGTGTTTCATGTATCACTATCCCTTGTTGCGGCTTCGTAGCCGAGATGATAGACCTCCGCAATTCGATCGTCCTTGTCAACTGGTTTTCCGTTATTATTAGGATTACCTGAACCGAAATAGTTTCGACTCGGAAAATGCATAACTGTCTCGCTGCATATACGGGCTGGGTATCCTGCGTCCCCACTCGCTGATCGTCACTACTCTAGTTACGTAGCTAACGTAAAAATTATTTCGTCATTAACAATAATTCAATGGTAAGATAAGATGAGGATAAATGTTTAGATAATTTAATTACGAGTTGAAAGATTTAACTACCTAGTTTACCAACATGGTGAAACCTCCAAAAGTGGGAGCAAGTAAGTACAGCAGACCTACATCTACTGAGCTGCAGGTTATACATGACATGTCAATCACGAGGTAACCTTGCCTCGTGTGTTAAGTCCACATATCGATATATTTATCGACAAATATCCATATATTTGATAACAATATCGATTGTTCGGCTGGCGATGGGAGCCAATGCGTGCTCACATCATGTCAGTAATCGCTGCAGAAGAAGGTGTTCAATGAGAGGAATTAGCTACAGAGAACACTTTTATCCTTTTGAGAACAATATCCCGACTTCCGACACCTCCACATTGCCCTCGATTACGTATGGAGTTCCATAACAGAACCTGATTCTGCCACCTATACATTATCCTTGGCTACGTATTGAGATCCATAACAGAACCAGATTCTACCACCTATATATTGCCCTCGATTACGTACGGAGTTCCATAACAGAATCTGATTCTGCCACCTATACGTTATCCTTGGCTACGTATTGAGTTCCGGTCGTTGCAACTGGACCAGCTTTTACTGTACAAACAATCCTACGCCTTTCCCGGGTCTCATCATGGCTCTCGACCTCGTGCAACTCATGTCTTACCTATGTGACGAACGAGAAAACCGTGAACAATTCAAGTCCAGGTCAGAGAGCTTTTCTCAGAATATCCAGCAAGAACTCCGATTATAACCGTTGGACTGGGTCGGGGATACGCCTCTGTGGAAAGGTTGTTGAACGCAGCCCGCAATGACAGCCTAGAAACGTTCGTGCAGGTTTCATTCCTACAAAGAGTCTTCTGATTAAGATAAACCGTATTATGCATTAGCAGAAAGACAATCTTTATGACACGGTGTCGGTCGTTATACTCATGGACAACTTGACATCGTCCCTGAAGAGCTTGTACGATTCGCCTAGTTTCAATTCGTAAGTTGGAGACTCATCTTCGGAACTTTTGTTTACATCACCGAGACGTGAAGATAGCAGAAGACTATGTTAGAACTGTGATATCTTTTGGGACAATGTAACAATATATGTTGACGTTTTAGACATGATACCCTCTTTGTTAACTACTAGAACTCGGTGTTGTGTTTGATATTTATTTACCAGAAACAACCGACGTTTAAAAAATTAAGGTTTAAAAATATAATAAAAAACATAGCCTTATTTATTATTCTACTTTTATCAGAGTTAATACAGCAAAATAATTCTCAGATGTAAATAAGTATACATTTATAAATATAGTATTTTCAACTTACTTGTAATGTAGAATAACAGATGTAACATAACTTATCAACGATAAAAACAGCTGTTGTTTTAGTTAAATAATGTCTTTTATTTTTTAATGTATAGAGAATTACTCTTGAAAAAATTTAAACATAACCTTTAAGTGAAGACAAAAGCACTGACCTTTGCCGGGTTTTGCTTTCGAAAATCTTCAGAACAGCTCGTTCATCTGCCTTTAGCAGTGTTACACTTCAAAACGTGTTACCATGGTACCGAAAAGGTCCGTAGGAAATTTATTTTACTAGAGAACCCCTAATGGTTTCAGCCTGAAACTTAGTTATTGTCAAGTTTGTGGTGAGAGGTCGGCCGCATCTTAACGCACCACAGCACTCAACAAGTAAGAGCCATTAAGTGGTGTTTGGTTGGCTGCTTTCTTATGCAATAATGGTTTAAGTAATGAAGAAAACACGCGTTAACGCTATTGCCCGCAGTGGAAATGTTTTTGTACTGCGTAAATAAATAGTATTTCTCTCCACACAAAACTTGTGCCAATTCATATAAGTCTAGTAGGGGTGAGCTGGTTACATTGTGTTTCCTAAATAAAGGCATATCTTCTAAAGCAGTCTATATTATCACAAGGGTAGAATTCAGCTGTTAAGAAACAAAGTAAATTCAATGTACCTTTTTTACTTGAACTTTTTATGGAGCTTCTCACAGCGCCGTCTTCTGCCGAAGGTTCATGCTCATAAAAGTTTCCCTCACTGGTTCAATCCTCGATAATATTTCTGTTTTCGAGTTACATTGACTATTGACATTAGCTCCCAAATATATTAAGGAGGTTACCTTCTCATTGTTTGCCCCTTGATAGGTATCTCTTCATTTACTAAAAAATATCAGTATTTTAGTTTTCCAAGCCGACCATTTCGCAATAACGAACCACCGAATTTGTCACTGATTACACCTCTTATATAGTACTTTGTATACTACCAAGACGGTATCATCAGCGTGCTGGTGTTGTTTATCATAGTTCCGTTGATCTCGATTCCTCCTTGGGCCTAGTCTAATGTTGCAGACCTGTATTTACTGAAAGACCTTCGGGCTCTTACGTACTGGTACCAGGGTATCTTAACTACAATTCCCTGTTTCGGGCTTTCCACTAGTTATCTGACAGTAGAATTACGAGTTCGAGGGAGAAATGGTTTCACACGTTAGATTTTAGGGGATCCTTTATTTCACTGCAGACTTGTTTTCTGTTGTCCAGAACGACCGGTTAGAAGATCTAACATAGATACTCTTAATCTGGAAACTATCTCTAACAGGGTATTATGTAGATTTTAAGGACCTGTTTTTGTTTCCAATAATAAATTCTTCTTTGTATAATGCATTTTCATCTTTCATAGGCAATAGTAAAGTTAAATGATTCCCGTAAAGGAGTTTCTAGTTATATAAGATTTTACTGTCAAGGAAAGAGGCTTGAACAATACCAGTACGATTTGTACAAGGCCAGTTGATGAAATTTTTTATAAGCCTAAAGAAATTGGCTTCCAGTGAGTACACAAACTTTTACTTAATCGTTCTACTGTGATAAAATAAAGGCTTCTATACGACGCAGAATAACATACAATTATTGGAACTGAATAAATAAATGTTTTTGGTACCAGAAACGCTGGGTTTCGTTATTGCTGGAAGGTATCAAATCATATCACTGTTACCTTCATTTATAGTTTTTCCTTTGAACAGATTAAATAGCTCATCAAAACTTTCTGGACGTACCTTATGTTATGAGTCTTCCGGACGACAGATCACAGATCATCCCCTAGAACTCCACATGCTGCTCTTTATCCCCTCTCGGAACAACATTTGCACACGCCGCCTACTAGTATGGGAATACAAACCTTGTAAAGAGGTTATGTCAACTTTATTGGTCTGTATTTTTACTCGGTTGAAAAACAGTCTTTCAGTTTTGTTGGAAGAGCCATGCTCATCTTGAGATTTCTTCGCGTGTCTCTTAATTGATTGCGTTACGACCTTCGAACGTTAAGCTATGCAGAAAATAACGTGGAAAGGTTTAACAAAGGAATTTGTACCAGTAGATATTGATTTCCGGGTCCTCAAATGCATCATGAGCAGTGCAGTTAGAAATTCTTTCTTCGCGGCTCGACAATCCGGGAGTCAATTTGTATTATATTATATTAATATTTATGTTAATTATATATTATGTAATCCTTCTGATATTTAATGAAAGCTAATTCATAACCCAAATCAAAATTTTAAAAAATTAAACACTATTTTATGACATTTTAACACTTGGAAGTAAGTCTACTAAATTTGTCCTTAGTTTAAACTTTAAAAGAGTACTTGATAAACATTAAAGTCAAGTACATGTTCAAGTCGGTATCTGTGTAGGAAATCAGATGAAAAGTTTACAAGAAATTGTAATGCCTTAAAAGCAAATTATAAATTTTTACCAACCACAACCCTGTAAAGAGATATTCAATCAATCTAACTTCTTTGATAGTTCATTAAAAACTTCATTCTCTGTTAAACCGATTTATTTAAAGTTATAAATCATAGCCTTTCAATTTTGGCACTCTTCAAAGTGTTTTTTTTCACATATAAGACCATCACCAAATGCGATGACGCTCTTTAAAGGCTTTAAGATCATTATACACGCGTATTTAAGAGTTTTATTATACTGTTAATTCGTTTTACAGCAAAACTATGTTGACTGCCTAATATTTGAATTTCTTTAAGGGAGTTTGAAATTTATATCATATTTGTCATAAAAACTGGCCCATTTTAAGTATTTTCAACCTTTAAAAGATTTCTTTAACTTTATAATCCTTCTGGAGGGGGATTTAACATCCTTTGCTTGTCACTGGCATGTTATAAGTTTAGTTGATAGAGCAGTTTTAGTAACAATTTTGTTTTCACATTCACGTCTGAGTTCCTAGAACCCGCCCAGCCCTCGTATCAGCAGTCGTGTGGTGAAGTGCCTCAGTCTCATATGCGCATGCGCTTAGTGTCCCTACCGTGCGAGCAGGAAATGGGATAGATTGCCCATGTACCAAGCTTATAAGATCTTTTCATAGAAAATCAGGAGATAGTGAAATGAAATAGTACATTGAGTATTGCGCTAAAAACGGGGTGAAAAATTCTGGCAAAAAAAAGAAATCATGCCAGAAAAAACCCGCGCCAGATCATGCAGGGATCCCGGGGGGTCAGGATATTCTTATGATAGAGATGACATGCACTTCTTCCGTTGCCTACTTGAAACTGATATTTCATGCAAAGGCAAAATTAATACTTCTGTAGGGGTTAAGCTGCAGCCTGGGGAATGTCCCCCTGCGTCACCTGAGGCAGAACTATGTAGCATATTAATAATAGTATTTTATTTACAACTTTGGGGGTTAAAGCTAGACGGTCATTAAGGACAGCGGCCGTCTGTGTGTGGGCTCTTATGTACCCAGTGAGGATATTAGTGTGTGCTTGGGCCTGTTTGTTGAGCCTTGTTTCTAAATGTCGGACTGTTATTTGATGAAAGGCACTTTCAAGTCAGTGTGAAGTAATCTGGTAACAAAACACTTCCACTGTGACAGTAGAGACATCTTTAACAGAAACACATCGAACAGGTTAAACTTGAGGCGGACATGTAAAAACCTTGTAACTCTGATAAGAATTTTAAGTTTAAACTTGCTAAGCGCACCAAGAACAATAGAAAAGACTAAGTATCAATGTCAGGAGCATCTAATACGTTCTGTAGAAGAAACTACATTATGTTCTTGTGTGTGGGTGGGGATTTCTTACTTGTGATACTCGAGAACGTTTACTGGCGGTTTTAGTGAGGAGGTTGATGGTCCGGCTATCATTGATCTCTAGTCCACCTGCTTCGTCTGGTGAAAAACAATTCATAAAATTTAATTTTGTATTTGTTTTTCAATCCTGAAATATTTTTTCGGTTTAGTTGTGTTGAATGATTTAAATTACTATATTTGTAGTCATTATGACTTCTTCTTGACTTGTTAAGTTTTTTCTTATCATTATAAAAGTTGATTGTTCGTTTTTGGGTTAAAGTTATAGCTTTTTTTAATTTATTAAGATTGTTCAAGCTATTATAAACATTTTATTACAAGTTTTGATTTTTTTATTAAACAAAAACCTATTGTTCCTGGTGGTGACGGAAGTCAACCTGGACTTCCTGAATTTGTTTGGGATTATAAGGACTTTTAGTTTTTCTAAAATATCATTACATTGTACATTTATTTAATGCTTTATACTTTGCTTTAACATTTTATTAAAATATAATTAACTTTATTTTTATCCTTTTAGACTTTTTTAAACTCAAATTATTGTTATTATTATTATTATTATTATTATTATTATTGCTATTATTATAATTATTACTATTTGCACAAACTAAAATATATTGCATAAACTATTCGATTAACTTATACGAAAACTGTCTAAAAAGACCTCTTGAATTCATTGGAAAATATCTTTAGATTAAAATATTTGAGCAATAAGTCTTTCTTTAAACTCGGAAACTGTCGTAACTATGATTCGTTAAGCATTTACTTGTCTTTGAATTACTGAAATTAAAATATTCAAGTGAACTTCCGCAACAGCCATTTTCAAATAAAATATGAAATAAATATCCTTGAAATAGGGTCTGATCAAGCATTGTTGTGTGGGACTCGTAATTAGCGAAGCCGTAATGAAAGCTTATTCGTAGAGCTGACGAAGTATACAGGTTCCGACTGGGACGTGCCAAGTATACCAAACTCACAACTTGCTAACTTCCACTTTGGAAAGTAAAGATATAATTTATTCCGTAACTAATTAGTATTGAGTCACAAACATAATGGCAACTAAGTTTTGTAACACCGACTATGTTAAAATAACTTATTTCTCAAAATATTAAATATTTATTTAGTTATGAGCATATAATTCTGAAAACAAGAATATTTTTTAAATTATTGGCTCAAGGTTTTTCTACAATTAATTATATTTATATTATAAAGGTATTTTTTTCACTATTCAACGCCTAAAACAATAATGACCCATATTCGATGCCTGAAAATTCATATTTAAAAAAATTAGTGACATGATATTATATGTTTATTAGAAAATTATAATATTAATAGCGAATGTTAACAGTAAACTGGACTTTTGTTCCATTTATCTTGAAATGTGTGATAACTTCAAAGCGCCATTAGTTGATAGTTCATGTTAAAAAGCTCTTCAGTAAGGGACAGGGGTCAGTATGAAGTTTCAAAAACTATACTTTTCTTCACCCCAATTAAGAGTAGGTTTGCTTCAGAGAACATAAGGACGATTATGTTTTCCTTAGTGCTTGGTAATTCAATCTAACCTTCTTCAGAATGGGTTGTAACGTATAAATGCATTATTATAACTGCTATAGAGAGAGTAGGCCCACTTAAACACGCGTTGCCATGATCTCCCCACCCCTATATACTCTACCTTCGGTTTTATATCACGACATAAATCCCAATTAGAATCTCCGCACACAGGTCGACTCGAGAAAAATCGCGTTTGTCTCTCGCCTCCACTCAACTTCCTACGTCGGGGCATTGGGGTCCGTAGACGGGGCGTTTTGTGCTCGTCAAAAACCGAGCAGTTCCTCGTCCCCTGCGTCCCTCGTCTCGTGAGATCGGTAGTGCACGGGATTTATCGAGAGGATCGCGCGATTCTACGTCCTGAAGATAATTATAATTTCATTTTATTTCTTCTTTTTTTGTGCTTTATTAATTTTTACTGATTTTTTTAAATGATCGGTGAATGTTACGTTCGTTGATTGTAGTACTCGTAGTTTAAATTATAGTAGGTTAATGTTTAATTAGTTGTACACGATAGAGTGGTGTATGAATCTTTCGACATGCTAAAAATTTAGTGTCACTCTGTTCCAGTTCCTTTGTACCAACAAATAACCTAATATTAAAATTACGTTCAATATAAGGATGCACCCATAATCTACACCTATTTCTTTTCAAGCGCCGGTACCACAAACACATCACAAAGTCTTCCTCATCATTACTTGAACTGTTCATTTTTATTACTTTCTGGGTTTAAAAATGCGTAGGAGGTCAGTTCTGGTCGCGAGATGCAAACAAACTGAAGTCGACCAATGTGCGTATGGCAGACACCCGAGCCGCAGATATCGCACAAGACGAGAGTGACGCGCGAACCTCTCGACGAGTCAACAATCGTCCCGTGTGCGGAGGCTCTTATATTTGCAAACCATTCCTATCACTTGTTGGCGACAATTCTCATATTAGCTGATCGCCTTAAAGCTATAAATGAATATCTTTTATTACAAGGGAAGTGTACGTTCTAACAAAACTTCACCTTTTTCAATGCCTTCTATTAGTTCGTACTCTCCGTGTATATATCTTGTACAAAATTTCAATCGTTAATAAAATACTTTTTATTCATCCACTCAAGTTCTAATACATTTTTTTAAACTTGAAGTGGATGACAATTGATGGTATGCATTTTTTTCAAATATAATTCATTAATTAAATTTAATGAATTAATTTTAGTTTTATATGGGAGAAAAACTATTTTATAAAAGAGGCATGACATGCAATATAGTTGTATGTAATACCTCGTCCCATTTGGCTTAAAATAAGCGATAATAGCTGTTATAATACATAGGTTACTTTATTTATAATAATTGTAATTATTTAATAAAGATTTACTAATATAAAATTTTTTTGTTGGCCTAAGGAGAAATTGAGTTTGAATTTGTTTTTTTATATTTCTAAATTTTGTACCAATAATTTGCTCAATGGTTTTTTACAGTTGTTAACAGTATATGTAAATGGGGTAACATTCTCAACCATTTAATTATATAATTATATACACTTACGTTTCCGTTGTGATAGCTCTTAAATGCTACCATAACAAAATAAAATCTTTCTTTATTAACCCAACTAGAAATTGACTTTGAAAAGATTTTGTTTATATTACTTGTTAATATTTTTTTTGCCTCTGAGATCGAGTTAAACACCAGAATTGAATGACTTTAGGAGAATCTGATGGAAATTAATTTCGGTTAATCCCTAATGAAAATGCACTTTGTAGCGATTCGCTTAAGTAGACTATCCCCTACAGTTGCGCATTTTATCAATTCTATATACATTTATAAGACTGTTAATATTTTTTTGCCTCTGAGATCGAGTTAAACACCAGAATTGAATGACTTTAGGAGAATCTGATGGAAATTAATTTCGGTTAATCCCTAATGAAAATGCACTTTGTAGCGATTCGCTTAAGTAGACTATCCCCTACAGTTGCTCATTTTATCAATTCTATATACATTTATAAGAGTGTTAATATTTTTTTGCCTCTGAGATCGAGTTAAACACCAGAATTGAATGACTTTAGGAGAATCTGATGGAAATTAATTTCGGTTAATCCCTAATGAAAATGCACTTTGTAGCGATTCGCTTAAGGAGACTATCCCCTACAGTTGCTCATTTTATCAATTCTATATACATTTATAAGAGTGTTAATATTTTTTTGCCTCTGAGATCGAGTTAAACACCAGAATTGAATGACTTTAGGAGAATCTGATGGAAATTAATTTCGGTTAATCCCTAATGAAAATGCACTTTGTAGCGATTCGCTTGAGGAGACTATCCCCTACAGTTGCTCATTTTATCAATTCTATATACATTTATAAGAGTGTTAATATTTTTTTGCCTCTGAGATCGAGTTAAACACCAGAATTGAATGACTTTAGGAGAATCTGATGGAAATTAATTTCGGTTAATCCCTAATGAAAATGCACTTTGTAGCGATTCGCTTAAGTAGACTATCCCCTACAGTTGCTCATTTTATCAATTCTATATACATTTATAAGAGTGTTAATATTTTTTTGCCTCTGAGATCGAGTTAAACACCAGAATTGAATGACTTTAGGAGAATCTGATGGAAATTAATTTCGGTTAATCCCTAATGAAAATGCACTTTGTAGCGATTCGCTTAAGTAGACTATCCCCTACAGTTGCTCATTTTATCAATTCTATATACATTTATAAGAGTGTTAATATTTTTTTGCCTCTGAGATCGAGTTAAACACCAGAATTGAATGACTTTAGGAGAATCTGATGGAAATTAATTTCAGTTAATCCCTAATGAAAATGCACTTTGTAGCGATTTGCTTGAGGAGACTATCCCCTACAGTTGCTCATTTTATCAATTCTATATACATTTATAAGACTGTTAATATTTTTTTGCCTCTGAGATCGAGTTAAACACCAGAATTGAATGACTTTAGGAGAATCTGATGGAAATTAATTTCGGTTAATCTCTAATGAAAATGCACTTTGTAGCGATTCGCTTGAGGAGACTATCCCCTACAGTTGCGCATTTTATCAATTCTATATACATTTATAAGACTGTTAATATTTTTTTGCCTCTGAGATCGAGTTAAACACCAGAATTGAATGACTTTAGGAGAATCTGATGGAAATTAATTTCAGTTAATCCCTAATGAAAATGCACTTTGTAGCGATTCGCTTAAGGAGACTATCCCCTACAGTTGCTCATTTTATCAATTCTATATACATTTATAAGAGTGTTAATATTTTTTTGCCTCTGAGATCGAGTTAAACACCAGAATTGAATGACTTTAGGAGAATCTGATGGAAATTAATTTCGGTTAATCCCTAATGAAAATGCACTTTGTAGCGATTCGCTTAAGTAGACTATCCCCTACAGTTGCGCATTTTATCATTTCTATATACATTTATAAGACTGTTAATATTTTTTTGCCTCTGAGATCGAGTTAAACACCAGAATTGAATGACTTTAGGAGAATCTGATGGAAATTAATTTCAGTTAATCCCTAATGAAAATGCACTTTGTAGCGATTCGCTTGAGGAGACTATCCCCTACAGTTGCTCATTTTATCAATTCTATATACATTTATAAGACTGTTAATATTTTTTTGCCTCTGAGATCGAGTTAAACACCAGAATTGAATGACTTTAGGAGAATCTGATGGAAATTAATTTCAGTTAATCCCTAATGAAAATGCACTTTGTAGCGATTCGCTTGAGGAGACTATCCCCTACAGTTGCTCATTTTATCAATTCTATATACATTTATAAGAGTGTTAATATTTTTTTGCCTCTGAGATCGAGTTAAACACCAGAATTGAATGACTTTAGGAGAATCTGATGGAAATTAATTTCAGTTAATCCCTAATGAAAATGCACTTTGTAGCGATTCGCTTGAGGAGACTATCCCCTACAGTTGCGCATTTTATCAATTCTATATACATTTATAAGAGTGTTAATATTTTTTTGCCTCTGAGATCGAGTTAAACACCAGAATTGAATGACTTTAGGAGAATCTGATGGAAATTAATTTCGGTTAGTCCCTAATGAAAATGCACTTTGTAGCGATTCGCTTGAGGAGACTATCCCCTACAGTTGCGCATTTTATCAATTCTATATACATTTATAAGAGTGTTAATATTTTTTTGCCTCTGAGATCGAGTTAAACACCAGAATTGAATGACTTTAGGAGAATCTGATGGAAATTAATTTCAGTTAATCCCTAATGAAAATGCACTTTGTAGCGATTCGCTTAAGTAGACTATCCCCTACAGTTGCGCATTTTATCAATTCTATATACATTTATAAGACTGTTAATATTTTTTTGCCTCTGAGATCGAGTTAAACACCAGAATTGAATGACTTTAGGAGAATCTGATGGAAATTAATTTCAGTTAATCCCTAATGAAAATGCACTTTGTAGCGATTCGCTTGAGGAGACTATCCCCTACAGTTGCGCATTTTATCAATTCTATATACATTTATAAGAGTGTTAATATTTTTTTGCCTCTGAGATCGAGTTAAACACCAGAATTGAATGACTTTAGGAGTATCTGATGGAAATTAATTTCGGTTAATCCCTAATGAAAATGCACTTTGTAGCGATTCGCTTGAGGAGACTATCCCCTACAGTTGCGCATTTTATCAATTCTATATACATTTATAAGACTGTTAATATTTTTTTTCCTCTGAGATCGAGTTTAACACCAGAATTGAATGACTTTAGGAGAGTCTGATGGAAATTAATTTCGGTTAATCCCTAATGAAAATGCACTTTGTAGCGATTCGCTTGAGGAGACTATCCCCTACAGTTGCGCATTTTATCAATTCTATATACATTTATAAGACTGTTAATATTTTTTTGCCTCTGAGATCGAGTTAAACACCAGAATTGAATGACTTTAGGAGAATCTGATGGAAATTAATTTCGGTTAATCTCTAATGAAAATGCACTTTGTAGCGATGCGCTTGAGTAGACTTTCCCCTACAGTTGCGCATTTTATCAATTCTATATACATTTATAAGACTGTTAATATTTTTTTGCCTCTGAGATCGAGTTAAACACCAGAATTGAATGACTTTAGGAGTATCTGATGGAAATTAATTTCGGTTAATCTCTAATGAAAATGCACTTTGTAGCGATGCGCTTGAGTAGACTTTCCCCTACAGTTGCGCATTTTATCAATTCTATATACATTTATAAGACTTTTAATATTTTTTTGCCTCTGAGATCGAGTTAAACGCCAGAATTGAATGACTTTAGGAGAATCTGATGGAAATTAATTTCGGTTAATCCCTAATGAAAATGCACTTTGTAGCGATTCGCTTGAGGAGACTATCCCCTACAGTTGCGCATTTTATCAATTCTATATACATTTATAAGACTGTTAATATTTTTTTCCCTCTGAGATCGAGTTAAACACCAGAATTGACTGACTTTAGGAGAATCTGATGGAAAATAATTTCGGTTAATCTCTAATGAAAATGCACTTTGTAGCGATGCGCTTGAGTAGACTTTCCCCTACAGTTGCGCATTTTATCAATTCTATATACATTTATAAGACTGTTAATATTTTATTAACTTGATATTTTTATTATTTTTTTTTGTTATTGTGTTTTTAAAAGCATTTATTGTTTAACTTGCATTTACATCATTCATAAATGAGATTTTTAAATTTCAAGATAATCTATTAATCTGTTCAGACGTTGGACATCTTACGAACACAGAAGTCACAGAGTTTTCGTTAATATTTAAATAAGGAGTGGAGTGAATGAGTATGTCTTTTTATAACGATTCTTCACAATTTTCCTTACTTAGTTGCTTTCAAAAACAAATCACCCCTTCATTCAAATTGTAGTCTGTTTAGAATCATGTCTTTCGATATCCAAAGGGAAAAAATTAATTTTACAGGAAGAACGTTTATATTTGTGTTGTGATGAATATTAAATTATCTTGTTTTCAGAGTTTGTAAATTAGACTTTATGAGATTTTTATTGAAATTTCAAACGAATGGTACAATAGAATGCCTAACAGATCTTATATCGTGCGTCGTTATTTTGCATCTCCTTACCTAACTGTCTTGGATGAACATTCCGTTCTCTTAATCTTTGCAGTTAATATCATCTCTCTATTGTTTCTTCCCTTCCTCGTTTCATCACATTATTCCCACACGTACTCTTGACTGACATGTTTTCATTATTCTCTTTTGTTTTATCATATATTTGTAAGTGAACATGTCTATTTTTACAAGAAAAGAAAAAGGCAATGTATAAATAATAAATACACAAAAACCTCTTAACCACAAACTTTCTTTATTTTACCCTTATGTACATTTCAGTTACCAAGTAACCATAGACTGAGTCTATCCCTCTGAGGATGGTTACTTGGTAACTGAAATGTACATAAGGGTAAAATAAAGAAAGTTTGTGGTTAAGAGGTTTTTGTGTATTTATTATTAAATTCAACCACAGTATATTCCTAATAAATAGTAGCAATGTATAAAGCTCGACTGCATTATAGTTGATGTGCAATAGTTGAAGTTTCATTTATTACAAATTTTAAATAATAGTAAGTATATTAGACTAAACCTTCATAAAAGAAACTGATCATTTGTTAATAGTCTTAGTATTCACTAACGGTAGCTTCCTTTTTTAATATTAGGCTACCAGGGAACGAGAATACTACCCTCTATACCTAACCTGGCCGCACGATACCATAATTTCCCTCTACTTCCAGTAGATCTACACAGATGGGTACCATTATCCCCTTTACTTGGTGCTCTTACCTTTTTAGGACTTAGTCCTTAGTCGTACCTAATTCTGGCTTCCCTTTCTTACCTTTCTTCTTGCAAGAATGGGTAAAGGGTAGACGCCTATTCATGGCCTCTATGAAGAATGGGTCTACTTGAAGTACTTGATCCTTAATAAATTCAGGAACATTACTTTTACCAGAGTGTGTTATGTCTTTTTTGTTAATCCTGTATCAGAATGTTTTCTTCCCGTCATAGTTGATACTAATCATCGAGCCTGATTGCTTATACAGTTCCAGTAAGGAGTAGCTGTGCTTCAGAAGAGCGAATAGTAACCCCAGTAAAGTTCTGTTTTTAGTACTTTAATTCCACCTAACCTTTCTCGTCTTCCAACACGGATCTCTATGAAAGCAACAGACCTATATTTCGATGATGTTATCTAGCATATGTTACTCCACAATACCTATCTATGTACACACTTTATTTTAGTCCTTCGTAAGCGATAATAGTCACGTGATTTATCATTTTAAAGTACACCAGGATATTTGTAAACATTTGTTAATTACACCACTAATTGACTTCACCCCCCTGTCATTCTTGCTTTATTAATACTAATATTCGAAGATGTACCTTTCGTAATTCAACTTGTAAAACTCACACGGTATTCCAAGGGGACTTGATGCACAGTGGTTGTGGTGAACTGATATATAAAGGAGAGAGGCTGAACAAACACTGAGTCGTCGGGATCCCTTACCACTCTAAATGTCAAGTAGGCAACTGCGTCTCTTGCTATGTCTCGCGGGTTATACTTAATTCCAACTTTCTTAATTCTACCTTCCTGCGGGATATGTAAAAGTGTACACCTTCCTACGAAACCAATAGAGAATTCTGCTTCACACGAGAGTCATGAGTCTCATTAATCTTCCTGACTTCCCGTTAATACAAACTTCTGCCGTTACTTTAATACAGGGTGCGGCAGCATAACTTCCTTTTTTGAAAACTCAATAAAAACTATTGTATGCATCCGAAAATATTTATTCATGTTTTATAATGTAGGTTCGTGTCTAAAGTTTGTATTTACATTGTTTTAAAGATCAAATCTGTTAGGTGACGTCCCTCATTCTCCATATATTGCGTAAACCGATTTCTGGCGTTTGTCATGACACTTGTTAGCGTAGCAGGTGTTATGTTGGCAATTTCTTCTTGGATGTTGGTCTTCAAATCTTGTAGGGTTCTTGGACGGTTCACATAAACACGGGATTTCAAAAAACCCCATAGAAAAAATAATAGCACCCTCGGGAACGACATCAAGAAGAAGCTCACACGCGTACATCTGAGAATTGAAGTCACGTTCTGAAAGTTCCTGCACTATCGCCATCTTATAGGGATGAAAATGAAGATCATCACGAAGAATTCTTCTCACAGAACGATCGGATAGTCCAAGGGCAGATGCGTGTTTGCGCGCAGAACGCCGTGGTGATCGCAACATTGACGCTCTCACTGCTTCAATGTTCTCAGGTGATCTAACGGGCCGAGGGACTCCAGTTCTTCGTTTTGTCGCACTTGCAGTTTGTCTGAATGTAGTGACCCATGTAACAATTGATTTGCAGTCCGGGACGGGAGCCAACGGGGCTAAATTAAAGCGATTCCAAAATGGCGCTGGGTTGAAATAACCGAACATCCGCTTGAAAAGTAGGCATCAACGGCAAAAGCACGCTCCTTACGATTCCAATAAAATCAAAATAATATTTACATTTAGGTCTCTTATTTGTTTTCAGATTCAGATTGCTGAAAAAAAAAACAAACAAAAGTTTAATTATAACTATAGGGGGGTTACTTTGTGTTGACTCTTATCATTTATGTTCATCTCAATATTTATTAAAAAGAAATCATGTATGCACTTTTAGTGTTTAATAGTTGCATTTAGCGACTCTTAGTTTTAAATTAAGAACCTCCATATTACGCAGAATAGACTGAAATAGCAATACATTGTGTAGTTACGAATCAAAGCAGTATTTATTTAAAGTTTTTTTTTACATGTTAATACTTTTTAAATGTTTTACATATGTTTACATTTTTTAATTAATTATTTTTATGCAGTATGTCATAGTAAAATAATTGTTCGTTAGTTCTTCTAAGCAAATATAAAGCTTCACAAATTAATTCCAGTTGTTAAAACGTATAATTGAATGTAATATACAGTATTGTATTACAGTTATGCAATGAAAGGAATTCTGACTGCAAACAGGCCTGGGGTTGCTGCATAGCTTTATAGAGTACGTGACGGCCAATTGGCGGAGGGAGGTTGTTACTAGCCATTTCACCCTCCTGTCTACTACCCTAAGTAAAGACATTTTTCGTCGACCACTGACCATACTCTCATGTATCTGAGTATAAGCCTAACAAACAATACAACACTGTGTCTGTAAATATCTAAAGATTATTACAGTAATATAGTTGTAATATATTATTCACTTTCTCTGTAATATTTTCTTATCTGTCAATAAATCATCGAACAGTAATTAGTTACGTTTTTAAAGTAACTAAGGTAGTAAGAAATCGTGTCCGCAGTAATAAGGTTTGCCTTAGGTGTGAAGAACTGAAGCAAGTCTTCACATAAACATATGATATTATAACGTTACTGTTCTAAGAACTAACGTCAAAGATCTAGGGTAAACTTCAATTTTTAAAATATTTAAACCGAATAAAATTTACAATTTTTTAAAGGGTTTTAATATTTTTCCAATGTAAGGATTTAGAATCACAATTAATATTGTTCCTTGGGTAGATGATGCGTCAAATACATCTTGCAAATTAATTTCATTGTATAAAGTACACAAATAATATCAATTAGATTACTAGGTGAGGGATGTTTTTGGAAATACCGAACTACTAGCCAATGTCTGCAGAAGGGTAGTAGCGAGCTACCTGTTCTTTTCGCCAACTGGGCCGTCGCTTACCCTACTTACATAGTTCCTGCTGTTACAGAAACTGCATTAATAATAAAATACATTTGCTAGAGGTTCTACATTGGAGCTGTTATCGATATTTATACAGCATGCCTCTTACACTTTAAACACGTCTAATGAAACAAAATTACTAATACTCGAAATATTTTGTTTTTTTGTGTCCATTTTTCTACTTATAACGTGAATATTTTGTGTGATAATAATTGATTTTTATAACATTTTTAAAATTCTGTTAAAATTATACACACACTCGCACACAGTACTATAAATAATCATTATAATACCAATCATTAAAGTTTTGTAGTATTATTTTTATGAAGTGCTTATAAAATAAATTTTACTATCCACCAAAGTTATTAAATGTATATAATTGTGTGTGTGGGAGAGGGGTAATTCTTTTAAACAAAACTTATGTTAAACCTTTTCGCCAACATTAGTTACCAGCATTATCAAGAGCTAGTTAACGTAACCTACTAAGTGAAAATGCAATACAGGTAGGTACAGGTTGTACTCAGTAGGTATTGTGTTGTCACTTAACAGGTTAACTAACTCTTGAGAATGCTGGTAATTAACGTTGGCGAAACGTTTAGACATCGGTTATGTTTAAAAGAATTGTTCTTATAAGATGTTTCTTATAAGAAATAGAGAACAAGAATACTTCCAAATGTGTGTGTGTGTGTGTGTGTGTGTGTGTGTGTGTGTGTGTGTGTGTGTGTGTGTGTGTGTGTGTGTGTGTGTGTGTGTGTGTGTGTGTGTGTGTGTGTGTGTGTGTGTGTGTGTGTGTGTGTGTGTGTGTGTGTGTGTGTGTGTGTGTGTGTGTGTGTGTGTGTGTGTGTGTGTGTGTGTGTGTGTGTGTGTGTGTGTGTGTGTGTGTGTGTGTGTGTGTGTGTGTGTGTGTGTGTGTGTGTGTGTGTGTGTGTGTGTGTGTGTGTGTGTGTGTGTGTGTGTGTGTGTGTGTGTGTGTGTGTGTGTGTGTGTGTGTGTGTGTGTGTGTGTGTGTGTGTGTGTGTGTGTGTGTGTGTGTGTGTGTGTGTGTGTGTGTGTGTGTGTGTGTGTGTGTGTGTGTGTGTGTGTGTGTGTGTGTGTGTGTGTGTGTGTGTGTGTGTGTGTGTGTGTGTGTGTGTGTGTGTGTGTGTGTGTGTGTGTGTGTGTGTGTGTGTGTGTGTGTGTGTGTGTGTGTGTGTGTGTGTGTGTGTGTGTGTGTGTGTGTGTGTGTGTGTGTGTGTGTGTGTGTGTGTGTGTGTGTGTGTGTGTGTGTGTGTGTGTGTTTGTATGTGTGTGTGTGTGTGAGTGTACGTGTGGTGTGTGTGTGTGTGTGTGTGTGTGTGTGTGTGTGTGTGTGTGTGTGTGTGTGTGTGTGTGTGTGTGTGTGTGTGTGTGTGTGTGTGTGTGTGTGTGTGTGAGTGTGTGTGTGTGTGTGTGTCAGAAAAGGTTTCGAGATAAAAAAATTTATTAATTTATTTACCTAAATTTAAATGAAATCATTTTCATTAATGAAACAAAACAAAAAATTTTGTTTTTTTTTAAATTAATGTATGTATATTGTAGAACCTTATGAATCTTTCTTTAATTGTCCACATCTGTGTCGATCTAGCATCACATTCAAGTGAAGTTTCCTACTATAAACCCTTCCACATTATGTGGATATGTGTCAGTGTTTGACTGTTTACATGAAAAGCAAACTGGAATAATCATAATTTGGAAGACAAAGAAAATTTACATATATAACATTAAGTAACTCATAACCCACTAATAGTATTAAAATGTACAGACATTAGTGCATCGGTTTCTGCCAAAACATAAGGTTTCCTAGCGATACTTAAATAATAAGAGAGAGAGAAGTTATCCCACCTAAAACTAGACGAAAAGAGGTATATATCCAGTTAGAGCAACTTAGTCCTTACAACATTCGATTGCGTATGCTTCGAGTGAACGAAGCTTGACTTTTGTTGGACCGACTGACATTTTACGCTGACAAAATATAAGCAGTAATGGCCTTGTTTTAATTATCTTGCTTCGTCTTTATTTCAGATGTGGTTACAAAACCCATTAAACGTGTTTTAAAGATAGAAACGTTAATTTATTTTCATCAAAAGACCTTTGTTTGTTTTCTGTTTTTCTTGTTTTCTTTTCATCTTAATTTTAATTAATGTGCCCATCGAGTTTTTAAGGGAAAGGTTTTAATGAGCAGCCCCATTGAACCGTTACCTGCTAAAAGAAGAGTTGACTTGCACTTTTAATTTTCTGTGTCATCTTCTCTTCTCTAATTACATATTCCTTTGCAGTAAGCAATACGTATAGGCTGGGTATGTCCTTTTCAAGAGAATTTTATTCAAGTACTTTTTCTGTGGCTTTATCTTGTGTAAATTACAAAGGTTAAAGGTGATCTGAGCCATCGTGTAAGGGGAGCTCCCTTGGTTTAGAGAGAGAGAGAGTTCATTCGTAAAGGGGAGCGTAGCACGGGACGTTTTAAAATAAAAATGATTAGAATGAAAATTACAGTATTGATTATTTTGTTGCCTAATTTTGTCAAGATGATGCGCCTACAGTTGTCTCTAGGAGACACATAGTCCTCAGGGGGAACTCGTCGATCCATGTTTCTCTCTGTTATCATAATTATCGTTACTCAAAATCACCGCTGATTCATGCTTACTTCGTCGATGTATTCAAATTATTCGGGAAATGCGACCATGTTCGTTTCCTTGCAAAATCTTCGTTCTTGGTCAGCTGCACAAAAGCACGTCCAGAATTAGTCATCTAAGTGGTTAAGTGTAACCGGAGGTACAAAAGCGCTGCTAAAACTTGAGTGAAATAAGTTGAACGATATTATTGTATAACGTCAATTCTTAACATTCTTTTCAAATGCGTTAAGTCAGTATGGTTTTCGGTGGTCTGTTATGCGGAAAAGTGAAAGGAGAATGATGACAAGGGTACGTCTCTTTCGATGTACCTCCTTGCCAAAGAATACAAACATAGATCCTTAGGTGGGTTATCTCCAATCTATCATATAAAACCGCAACCCCTACGAATCCATCCTCAAACTCGTGGCTTCCTCCCGCGTTACTAGCGTCAGGCTCGAGACGGGGAGCTTGGTGCCGGTATGAAAGAGTCTTGCGACCTTGCTATAAGTCCTGGACTGGTGACGTGCCCGCCAGAACTACTCGGGACCAGTATAACCTTCCGAACAGCCAGGTTCCCGCACCCAGTACCTCGTTTGATTAGTTCCGACCTTTACTCGCTCTCGGTTGGACTCAGTCTCTGTACTTGGTCCTAGGTGTGGATAAACCCAACCCGTGAGACTTTGAAACCAGTCAGTATAGCAGTGACCTTTCTTCTAAACTAGGTTTTGCATGTCGTCTTTTGTTATTTTGAAACTCTCATCCATTATTTAAAAAAATGAAGCAATTGTAGCTAATTTTTGTTAACTCAAAAGTTTTGTTTAATGATTTTATTTAACTTGGTTGGTTTCTCGAACTAACAAAAAAATCATGTCTCAACTTAAACCTATAATAACACTTTTCTGGGCTTATTCCCCTTTGGCTTTCGGTGCACGCATTACGGGAATTGAGCCCAGAGTTTTTAGTAGGCAGGAGCTTCATTCACTATACTAATCATCCAACTTAAACCAATGTATTGTATAATTATTCTTTCTTAAATTACTTTAACAACATGTATGAGAAATAAGTAAAACCTTGTTGAAAGCTAGTTATATTTGCTTACCTTGGGATTTTTTCTCAAGGCCCTTTGGTAAAACTGTCTGCCAAAGCTTGTTGCAAACGTTGAAAAGTTACTAAATACCATCTTTCCCTAAGTAAATTAAACATATCACGTCATATTTTACTTGATAACCCACTCCTTTCCCTCCCCTCCTAATTTCTCTCCCTTCCTCTTCCCCCATTCTTTCTCTTCTTCTAACCTTCTTTCTTTCTCTCTCCTTCTCCGTTTTCACTCTTTCCCTCATTTTTCTCTCTCCCTCACCCCTCTCTCTCTCAATCTGGGTTTTATCTTGATTTCTATTGTGAAATAAGCTCTGCATTGTGTTACATTTAATGTAATTGTATTCATAATGAAATTGAATGACTAGGCGGCAGAAATGCTGTCACACTCAGAAACCATTTTACACGCTTCCAATTATCTTGTATTTTTTATCTTGTCTTGTATGATAAAAATCTTATTATTATCTTATTTAATGTTCAAGCCTGTTACTCAAAATGTTTTCAGAATTCCAATTCCTTTCGATACGATTTCAATTGCGTCTATCTAATCAGTAAATTTGACGGTATCTTGTTTGCAGTTAGAATTGTTTTTATATTTATTGTGTATCATGCTTGTAATAGGCAACACATCAAGAACTGGAGCTGGGTCTGCTACAGATTAAATAGATATATTCCGCCATAATTGTGTTAATGTTTACCTGGTTATCGGAAGATTAGTAGCAGAAGATATAAAATGTTTTTTTTTGTGGAAAATTCACTAAAGGAGCTCTGGAAAACATTTCCTCTCCTAAGGAGGCGTACATGAGAATCGTGGGCGGAAGTTTTACCCATACGTGGTAAATCTTTTTTCACTGATAGTTTTATTCTGATGCGCCCTTGGGCCTGTAATAAAACCAAAGCTCGTTGAAGGTATTCGAGAGTTAAGTAGGGCAAAGATCTACTCCTCTACATAGACGGTGCCCCTACGACTCAGAACTACAACTCGGAGTCATAGGGGATCTGATCACAAGCCACGGAAATTTGAGATGGTCTTAACATCAGAGGATATCAGGAATTTATCGAGTGGATACTTGGCTACTGCAAAACGCTCTGTACCCTTAAGGGCCTTCTGAGATGCAATAATAATAATATTACGCTTCCTACAACAAATCAAGTATTTCCATAAAACTTAACTTATAAATATACACTCGTCAAGAACTATACAACTTGCTCCTCATCTGACACAATGGCTGCTCATGTATATGGATATCCTAACTGTTGCTTATACGTATGCGATGGAACTGCAGGTGTTTCAGGCCTGTTACAATAATCATAAAAGTAGCAATTTTCCGTGATATTTATAGTTTTGAGCTTTAAATCCCCTCCTGAATCTAAACCACATCCTTCCTTATTCCCGAGTCTTCACGGGGTTGCATCAGGTACTACCTGTGGTACTAATAGGTCGTATATCTGCTTCAAAGGTGCAACCCAGCACATGTGAACCTGCAATCCTCCCCTATCTCAATTTCCGTATTCTACCTTTCTCTTCATATTTTTCTCACCCCTTTGTATTCAATAAATAAAGTTGCTTGTGTTGTTTGTTGTAATCATCTTCAATTCACTGATTAAATTATAAGTAATTATTCCATAACTGAGTGAATACTCATTAACTTACTTGCTGACACGTTTCGAAATAATCATTGATTGAGTAACCGAAACGGTTACGGATCAAGACGTGTCAAGCGTCTTCCGTATTGACTATAGCATCATATAATCTTGTCGGCTGGGATCGGCTTCGTCAATGAAACTATTGTTTCGAATAGCATCAGTTAGTAAATTCATAAGTATTCACTCATTTACTCAGTAATTACTTAAAAATAAATAATAGTTGTGCTCTATTAGAGTTAATGAGTTTCTAAATGCATCTAGCCAGTTCCAGAAGTTGATATCATTCCACATCTCTAACTGGAATAGAAGAGGTCGTCAGTTCCCCTAGGTACATCATTTAACCGGCCATATACAGGGTATTAATATTAACTGTAGGGTATATTCCAAAATCTGAAGCAAGACGATCACAATTTCTTGATTTAATACTATGTCTGACGACTGTTGTTAGAAAAGGAGTCAAACTGTCGGAGGACGGCCAACAAAACTCGGCATTGAGTGGCGTTACAACCACCGCTCCACCAGCGAGACGAAAATAGGGGTTAAAATATTTTTTTAGTACAGTAAAAATTTATTTCAATTTTTTAAGATTGTTTTATTAAATTAAGATTTACAGGGGGTAGTTTAGTTCGTTACTCCGGGTATGAACTGATGTTGTTATTCGGGTAGTGATTGTGTCTGTCACGAGGGAAAACTGATCAATACTATTGTAAACGTCCCATGTTTAGACGACGTTGACTTAGTATGCGCTTATTGAAACCTGTGTTCGTGGCTGTCAATAAATATTATTTAATTTAGCTTTTCTACTGTTTATGTAACCATTTTAATAACAACTCCGTTGACATCCATGCGCTTTCTTCAGCTATGTAACAGACTGGAAGAGGGCATTTGGGGGTAATATTTTTTAGAGCTTTTGGTTTTGCCACTTTTTTTAATGACATTGTAGCTTCCATATGCCTACAAAGTTCGTTACCAATACGCAGTTATTCTTTTCTTTCAGTATTTTATGACCAGGCGCTGAACGTACCTTAACACATACCATAGATTTTTTTTGTAATATTTTAAAATTTAATCCTGTCTCATCCGCATTAGATATTTCAGCCTTAGTGTATCCATCGATTATAACTTTAAATTCTGTTTTAAAAACATCAGCAGCATTATAGTCCGCAAACATTTTCTCCCACGTAAATTAAGTTAGCAAATGCCGCAACTGTTCTTGAAGGTATCCGACCATCTGTTGCTAGCAACTAAATTCTTTCCATCTTCGTCTAAAAGATCAGCAAGAAGTATGGCATTTTCTTGAAGAACTGGTCCGGTTAATGGTACACCTTTATCTCTCTGAGTGAACCAAAAAAATGACCTTTAATTATCTTTTTTATGTTCCGCACTTTTCATCGTTTTCCGGTTCGGAATTTAAGTTGAATGTTCCATTACTTTGTCCTTACACTTTACCCAATCTCTCACAGCAGATATCTCAACATTAAAATTTGCAGCAACGCTTTTTAGTACAGCCCCATTCTCGGCCCGTCTTTCTGATTCGAGTTTGTCTTTAATTTCCAGAACGTTACGTTTTCTTTTCGAAGACATAGTATAAACACGATGTTTTCTACAGTAATACTATAGTCCTAAGAAATTTAAACAATCCATCTGAACTTATCTTAACAGTAACTAATGTCTCAACTGACACTAAACTCTTTAACTACCGTAAACGCTATAAAGAGTAACTGGAATAAATGGCCAATAGACAAAACAACAACGATCTCCCCCTCCACACAGGGTGTTTACCGTTGTGGCATATAAATCACGGGACAGGCCAATTTGGCCGACCGGTCATCTGGTGTATTTACGACAATTTTCCATACTCGGCCGAGCGTTTCGGTCAAGCGAGGTTTGAATAGGACAGGTTTTGCTGTTAACATTGTTTGCATGCCAGTACTTTAATATTTTTATTAATTTGATAGTTTAACATTGTTTGAATAACAGTACTCTTAGAATTTGACAGTGGCGGCTTGAGGGCAGGTTGCACAACCACAAGTCAGACTTCAATAGAAAAAAGAAAATCAATTTATTTATTATTTAAGACTTATGTAGATTGTTACAAGCTATTATTTATCATATAAGATGATTCTTCATTACAAATAATAATGTCAGAACCACAGCGACCGTGTGGCCGTTCGCTCAGCCGCAGACAGTCTCGTTCGTCTGGTTGCAGAAAAAACTACAACACCCATTGACGTCACTCATAATAGAGAAAAAACATTGGAAGTTCCAGACAAACTGAAACACCTAGGCAGCGCCGTAAGACTTCGTAGGTTGCACACGGGCTGTAACCTCGGAATTTTTCGGTTAAAATCTGCTCCGTCCGAAGAGACGCATCTCCGCTCCGCTCCGACTTGGTCGACATTCACGGCTAAGAATTGAGATTGGTTTGTTAATAAATAAGGCCACGACTTGAGATCCGATGTCTTAAATAAGTAAAAATAAAACAAATAATCCCAATATATTTCCTTCAATATAATAAACAGTAATACTAAACAGTATCTATCTATTTCCCCTACAACAGCCCTTTAAGTTTTATGATACGATTTCTTTGCACTTAAAAAAGCTAACACTTTTACGAACTACAACCCCAATAGGTTTTAAGCACCAACCGCCAATTTGAAACTGTAAAGAAAAATTAGACGTATTCTAATAAAAAGACTAGATGGTATTAAATCATTAATTAACAATTGCGTATTTTTAAAGTGTCGATGATGATGTTTAGATCAACTTTAAAATTAAATACATATCAATTATTATAAACGAGAGTAGGTTGACACTTCTCTTCGCCCTGATTAGGAGCAGGTATATTTCAGGTTAACGACCCTGGTTACTCGATATAATTGTCCCTTATGCCATCTACCAATCCTTATCTTATAAGAGTTTATAACGGGGTAGACGCATCTTACCCCCGTATAGAGTAGCACTTCCGTAGGTACGCGACTCTCCCTAATCCCTCCCCACATTCTCCACCAAGGGGTTCCTATCTCTACTTTAATTCTGTCCAAGTTCATATCATTCATGTCTTTCGTAAGCGATTATAGTTGTACTGCCTGATCGCCTCATGTTAAAACTAAAAAAAAATATTTTATATATTAAAAATTTTGTAAATACTGAAGTCTCAATAGAGTAAGCTATTCCCTCTCACGGGCGTAATTGAGCATTTAAGCAGTTTTTAAATGCTCCATTAAATTCCAAATCCAAAATCCATTATTATAACAGGTAAGATAATGATAAATTGTTAACTTAACATAGACCCCATAATGGGATTGTTTTCTATTATTAAATACTACATATTAAATATTTCTCGTAAAACTTCAAGTGAGTTTTATAATTAAAATTTGTATGAAAACCCCACTTTAATATATTTTTATTGAAGGAAATTGAATGCAACTTTCTGAGCGTTTTTTCGCTCTTAGTGTTTCTTTGACAAATGTATATATATATTTTCAGAGAGAAAAAAAATGATCTTTCATCTTGAAATAGTTTTAATTCGGAACAAGCAGGGGTGCAGAATATGTCCGATCCGGCGATTTAGGATCGGGGGAAATCTTGGGTTTTCAATGGGAAATATAGTTTACGCAATTTAGTTTAATAATTTGTTTCCTTAATGAGAAGAATTTATAAACATTTTCTGTATAAAAGAAAATTCAAGAGGTACCGAAGCTCGTTTAACAAACGGATCGATAGGTTAGAATTCGCTTCTGGTTGTCAGTTATTATTTTATTGCAACTACACTTGTAGTGTATTGTGTTCTCGATTCGGCAGCGCGGAGCAGCTCGACTACACACGAACGCAACATTACACAAAACGCGGCAAAAACTATCGGACTCGTTTCATCCGGCGATTTATTGTGGGTGTTTCGTATCGTAATAAAATAAAAGATTTAGTTTATATTATGCTAATCATGTTAGCTTTTATTTGTTTCTTTAATAGTAATTACTGAAACTATATAATGTGAATATTATTTTAAAGAAGAAGTCGTAAAGCTTAAGTGTTCTGTTTTCTTTCGCCTCCCGGCAACATCTGCACAGTTTCGCGTGTTTTGTTTACTGCGATTGGCGGGAACGGCGTGATAAACTAGCATCACATCTATCAACTAAACATATGGGTGAACTATTTAGGCGAAATAAAATCAATCCAGAATATTGGGATTTACCGTTCCTAAAAGTACTGATTTAACTTCTAGGTATTTATTTCCCATTCCCACGTGTTCGATTTTACCGAAACAAATTTTAAGACTTACCGAACGATGCAGAGATACGAATCAGGGATACGAAAAACATTATAAAAACTCTAACGCCCGAAAAATTGAAAATTTTGAAAAATATAAATTCTCTCCTCCCCAGCACACGTTAAACGTTACTAGTTTAACGGATTAGCTTTATTTTTTTGACGTAATAATTCGCGTAGTGCCTCGAAATGTAATTAAATTGGCTCTTAAGCCCCAAAAAATATAAATTTCAAAAAAAAATCATTTTGAAAGCACATTACCACAACGGCACCACGTTTCATCTGGTGCACAAACCTTATAGAATTATAAAAATTGCATACACAACTGATTATTTTGGCGATAATAACTTGCAAAATTACGCAAAAGGACAAAACCAACATACTAATCCCTATTCCACACAAAAACAGAAAATATTTCATTCAACATTTACACAACTTTTATTTCTATCCTCATAAAACGATAGAATTTAGAACGCACAAAGCGTGTTGAATTTATGTGTTAAAGTCGATTTGTTTGCAAATTTGTATTTTTTGGGAGTCATTAGCAAATCTAATTACATTTCGATTCATTTTGCGAGTTAAAAACGTTGAATTTGTAACGTTTTAGGTGTGCCGTGGAGGGGAAGAGACTATTTTCTAAAATTTTTAAGTTTTTGGGGTGTGAGCGAAAGTTTTTATACTTTTGTTGGTATTCCTAATAAGGGGAGGGAAAATAAATATCGATTTCTAATAGGACTTTGAATGAGGTGACAGATGATCCCGATAAAATTAGAAGGGTGAAAATAAAGATAGGCCTAATGTGGAGTTGGGATTTCATAAAGAACTTTTATCTTATACTAGTAGTGATTGGTTCGTGTTGATGTACCTAATATATCTGTTCAAGTTGATAGTCCCATGTTTCCTATTGATATGGGCCTACATAATATATCTGTTCAAGTCGATAGTAATGCAGACATTAAAACTCAACTATCATCCATAAAACAGGCAATTTTAAGGCTAAACGAAAGATTTACTAAAATTTTACAAAACAATCAAACCAAGCTACCAGGGAAAGAAATCAAGCATACTGAAACTGTTTCTTGCAAAACTATTACAGAAGTAAAGGAATTTGAAGCAAAACTCAAACTTATTAGGTTAGCAGATCAGTAACACAAATATGTAGTCTGATCCTTTGCCTTATTGAAGAATCATGAATGATCAAGTGTGTTCCATGTATTACAAATTCAAAAATTTTAAAGGACATGTAATTGACCATCTGAAATCTAGTGCGCATAAATGATGTGACTTTTCGGGATCATTTCATAAAAGAAAAGGAATCAACGAAGAACATGAGAAATTTTTGGGAAAGCTTTGGTAAGGTAGTACAGACATTAAAGAGGTCAAGTTTTTTGAAAGGCTGTTAAGTCTAAATAATTTAAATAATGATATTGGCGAACTCAACCATTCCAGGGAATTTTACAGAGGATTCAAACATATTTTTTAGAATATAATAAATAAATTATAGACTTTTCAAGTAACAAAAACCCTGAAACAAATCAATTACCTTTGGTGTCTATTACAGCATATATGTCATTGACATATCTCCCTGTGGCACTTCTCACAACGGCAATGCTCTTTCGAAAAAAATCAAATCTGCCCTTGACAATTTTAATGTAAAATTAGAATCACAACTAAATGAAATGTCTTTTGATGAAACATATTTTGACATTTCAGTTATAAAATTATCACTACATAGGTAATAATATAGAATTTACGTAAGCTGATACGCCGTTATCTATATGCTCCATAAATTTCGGAGAAATTTGAAATGTTCATAAATGGGGTTGGGAGAAATATTGAAGGGGGAAACATTTTCTGCCCCCCCCCCCCCGAGAACAAGGACACTATTTCTAAATGCAGCAAAACCAAATAATTTACAGTCTTTGTATGTATAACATGTGCAAAGTCATAAACCATTCTAGAATAAAGGCTATCGGTAACCAGACCCTAGAGTTCTTGGTAAAAAGCCATTATTTTTATATTACTTTTAAAATCAGATTCTTTTATTAAGAATATATAAATATCACGCCTAGGGAAAATCGTGGTTGTATAAAAATCTGTGTAAATCGTGGCCAGCTTTAGTATTCAGCCTTGGCGACTACCTGGTCCCTTGAGCCACCCCTCCCCATGAGTGATGTTCTACCCCGGTGAATGGCCGCTGAAACAATGCATTGCATTATCCATCCTCCCAGTTTCCTTCCAGTGCTTTCACAGTTACTTATCCCTTGCTGAAGTAACATTACATATCTGATTTTAAACACGTCAAAATTACAACGATTGAACTTTATTAAGGAATATTACAAAAAAGTAATATAAACAACAACATTTTTAAGTCAATTCCCACTTAGGTCATTAAAGAAGAACTTAGTTACTTTTTATTAAATAATTACATTTATTATAAATATACTAGCATAACCTTTGCATTAAAACAGCTGCTCTACCACATAATATGTAACATAAAATCAGCTGTTTTATGAAATCCTGTTATTGCTTATTTTAAGCCAGATGGGACGAATTAACTATATTGCACACCATGCCTGTTTTGTAAAAAGTGTTTCTACCATATGAAACTAATATTAATTTATTAATAAATTTAATTACTGAATTAATATTTGAAAAACAAATATTGTAACGTGAGTGGATGAATAAAAAGTATATTTTCAACGATTGAAAATTTGTACAAGATATATAAATATATAATAATATATATTCGTGTATATATATATATATATATATATATATATATATATATATATATATATATATCTTGATATTTAACGTTGTCCATTATTTTCATATATATTAGATCCATATATATATGGATCAATTTCACATATATATATATATATATATATATATATATATATATATATATATATATATATATATATATGGAGTGTGTGAACTACTAGAAGGAATTAGAAAATAAATTTAATTGACAGGTTTAATAAGCATTTTAAAAAAGTACAATTTTCATAATTGAGAATGCCAATAGCTGATTTTAAACATGAAAAAGATACAATGATTCAACCTAACCAAATATGCAAAAAATAAGTTTAATTTGCCGGATCAATAAGAATTTTTAAAAAGTACAATTTAAATAATTGACAGTGCCTATTAAGGTGATTTTAAACATGGAAAAATACAATTTAACCCAACCAGACATAAGTGTGTTTGACAGGTTTAATAAAAATTAAAATTGTGTAATACAAATGATTGACAATGGTTATTAGCTGATTCTAAATATGCCAAAGTAATAACAATCTAACCTAATAAGACACATTTTTAAAAAAATATTAATTCAATAAAAATACAAAATCTATAATTGAAATTATTGACAATTTAAACACACTAAGGTTACGACCATCTAACATAACCAGACATCTTATTTAACCAAAAATTTCGACAATATTCTTTTGCATTTAGCCAGTCCAAAAGCTACAGTACTGTGTACTCAGAAAAATATGTCTAATGAAGAGGATCGTTAGCCAGGTTTTTCAAGATATCTTTTTTGAATGCTTCTACTTTTATTATTAATTTTTATAAAATGGATATAAAAATAGGAACATTGATTGCTATTGATTGTTTTAATTAGTTTTGAATAGAAGTGTTTGAATTATTAGCCATTGTAAGCCCTGTAGTTGAAATGCTACTATAAACAAATCATTTCCTGGGATACGGTCTTTAAACACTCTAAGAATAACCATTATATTATATGAAGTAATAAGTGTATCTTCCTGATTTATTTCAAGTACAGGTATCAAAATGTGCAACTCAATACAAATATCACAAAATTACACCATTCCTACCACTGTAATGCATGAACATAACCTCAATGAACCTAAGAATGCCTCAATACTGGTGTTAAGTATTAACAAACTAGTGATGCCTATCTAACTCTGTTTAAACACAAAATCCCCAATTGGGGCTCATGGCAGGGAATGGGTAAGTATATGTTCTCGTTTCTGATGATAACAACATAGTTGCTGAAACAAGTTCCTCCTAACTTCCTAATCTGCCATTACACACCTGCTAACATAAATTTTATAATTATGACCATTTTAGAGAGTATATCAATCTCAAAACTCCAATGAACAATGATTATTTCCTATATTCCAGGCCAGGAAATATCAGTTAACAAATATCTATTTACAAGTAATTACAATCAACTCAATCTAGAAGACACATAAAAATGTTTAAAGTTAATGTTTAAATCATAATTTTTTTTTGTAATTAATTCAAAGTTTTTATGGCTGTTTAGTTCAATGGAATAAATTAAAACCTTTTACTTAGAACAGTATCTGTTTCTACTATTTGATGCATAACTTTACAATGTCTTACAAAAAATATAAAATAGTTATGTTGACATTGTTATTAGTTCATTACTTGTATAATATTTCACTGTTAGCATTAATATACTTAATAAATGTTACAGGACTCCTGAGCAATGTCCCAGTGTGGTGTCTCTTCTTGCAGAGAGTTACAATCCTCATGTCCGATATGGTGCAGCCATGGCTCTGGGTATTGCTTGTGCAGGAACTGGCCTCAAGGTATACATTTCGCAATCAATCATTTAATAAACACACAATATATTTGCTTTATATTAATTTATATGTAGTGAAAATAAAAACAATTTTGAACTTACTCTAGTTTAATAAACAAGACAATTATAAAGTAACTCCCAGATTTATTTAAAACTCATGTTGGATCATGTGATTTGTTTATACTGTACTACTGAATTTCCAAGTGACATATAATCTAATAGTCATACAAGTTCTCCATTAGAATGACTTAAAAAACCCAGTATTAACTAATTAATTATCTAAAATAAATATTTGTAATATTCTTCATTTTAATATAATAAATAATTCATTTGATTTTTTATCTAAACATTATGTTCACAAATTGTGAAATAACTATGAAATTAGCAGACACTACTAACCCAGGTATGTTTCATTGAATATATGAATAATCAAATAGTAATTTAATATATGTCAGAATAAACTTCTAACTTCTAAAATCTACCTTCAGACTTATTTTCGCATACTAAAATTTCCTGATGTAAATGCAATGGATCTGCCTTCTAGGGTACTAAAATGTAGTAGCTCTTTTATTAGTTCATAATATTTACCCCCAATAATTGGTACATGATGAGTTCAAGTACATGTTGTTTAAAAAATCTATGTGCATGTTTCTTGCAAGCTTGAGTTTCTCAATAGGTTTTGACTCACCTATACCACGCTTGCCTATAGTTGTACCTAAAACCATTGACGATAATGTATTTCATAGGTTATTTATTAAATATTTTTTTATTTCACAAAACCCACAAAATATTTCTTTAAAAGTTTTAAAGTCCTGTTTATAGTTCAGTAAAATCTGAATAGATACAAGACTTCAGACTAAATGTTGTCTTGTTACTCACTTGTGATGATTTTATTTGCAGGAAGCCATTGCTCTGTTGGATCCAATGACTAATGATCCTGTAAACTTTGTGAGGCAAGGAGCTCTTATTGCATCAGCCATGATTTTAATCCAGCACACTGAACAGACCTGTCCAAAGGTAAGTTGAGTGTTCAGTAAACACCTACAGGAAGTTCCTGGAACTTCAGGATTAAAGATAACAAACCCTACATTGAAAATGAAGAATACTATGTCAAGCCATTGTGCTTTTGTAAAAATTCATATATATGGCAAATAATTATTCTGTGCTTGACAGAATAAAATATTTAAAGCTTTGATATATTGTTATATAAGGAAAGTAATAAATAATTGAAAATAAATTGCAGTAATTCTGAGTTTTAGCGCCCACCTGAGATATAAATTGAAAATTGTTCAAAACCACAAAATAAGACCATATGCAAAAGAATTTCTTTTTTATTTCACTCGGAAAGTTATTTTTTATCATTTTAAAGTTGGGTTAAGTTGTGAGCATTTAGTTGTGCATCGTCTGGGGAGTGATACAGTGACGTCATAACTGTAGTTGGTGTTTTAGGAATCTAAACTTTATGAATCAAAAACATGTCCTGAAGCTATTTTGATAACTATTATTTTGTTATTGCCAGGGAAGGTTAATTTTGTATATCTACATTGAAATATACCTATGAAGTATCCAATCAGGATAGATTTGGTTCTAATTTTATAAATTTAACCATTTAGGTAATGTATAATTTTTATAACCAAATCTATCTTGACTGGACACTTTTTACGTATATAGTAATGTATAAATTTAAAACCAAATCCATCCTAACTGGAGACTTTGTAAGTATATTTAAATATATGTATGCAAAAACCATAAAAATTTAACCAAAACGTTTCTCAAATATCTACACATGTAAGGTATGCATGACATCACTGTATCACTCCGTAGCACAACTTAATGCTCCGCACTAAATTTTGTACCAAACTTTAAATTGATTAAAAATAACTTTTCGATTGAAAATTTTTTTAAAATTCTTGTGCATATCGTTCTATTTTGTGATTTTGAACAATTTTCAACATAAGAGTATATCTCAAGGGGCTACTAAAACTCACAATTAAACTAAATTGCTAAAAAAAAGCATAAACTAATTCTACTTAAACATAAGGATAAGTAAGTAACATGCAGATCTAATGTGAAAAAGACAAATGTATAAAAACTTCATTTTGTAATATCTGGCATATTTGATACATGTTTGTTTTTTCTCATGTTTAAGTACAAATTACTAATGAAATGCTTCTGTATTTTCCCCATCTTAAACAATGGTGGTACAAGTTTATTTATTTATTATTTAATGTGACTATAAAAACACTTTCTTAGCTATTGAGTAATTTTTTAGAGTTAATATTACTTTTAATTAATATAACATTTTAATCTAATACATGCTGATTATGAGGGATGTATTCGGTTACACTTGGTTTTCAGGCGTATCATATTTAATATGTGCAAGATGTTCTTTAAATCTAGTCACAATTATGATAGGCCTAAAAATCAAGTGTAGCAGAACACAACCTTCATAATCAACATGTATTAGATCAAAATATTATATTAGATAAAAGTATTAAATCCAAAAAAATACTCAATAGCTATAGTCATGTCCAAAAATAAATTAATGACTGCAGATAAAGGGCCTATCCCTAACTCACCTCTATATTCTTTGCTTTATTTATCATTTTTTAAATATGATGCATTATTTTAATTAGTACTTATTTTTGGTTATTATCTGTAGTTTATATTTATTACCATAGTTTAGTATTTTTTGATGTATTTTCAACAGCTATGTGTAGTGAAATCAGAGAACAGCTGCTGTTAGTCTAATTTGTATTTTATTGTAACGAAGACCCTCTGATTATGATATGGTCATCAAAATCGGTTTAATCTTATGTAACTTGTATTATCAGTGTTTTTTATTACTTTTGTGGTATTGGGTTGTTTCCAATATTTTTATTGCATTGGTGTTTCAAACACTTGTGTGATTCACGTATAATATTTATTTCAAAATAGGTATTTAAGAGTACAGTACTTTTATCATGAATAGCATTTGACTATAATTTCTATTTTTAAAACATTCATCTGTTTAGGTAAAAGACTTTAGAGCCTTGTATTCTAAAGTTATTGTTGATAAACATGAAGATGTTATGGCTAAATTTGGAGCAATTCTGGCCCAAGGCATCATCGATGCAGGTTTGTAATGTTCAAGAATTTGTTTGTAACAGTAATATTTAGTACAGTAATTACAAGTATCCCCACTATTAGTAACTAATTATTAGCAGTTATAATTCTTTGAGAGTTATTTCTAATTTCAAATTATTCTACATTTTGAGCCATTTTAATCAAGCCATATAGAATTATTATTATTATAAACGTTATTTGAACAATAAGTAAAATTATAACTTTTCGAATACCTTTTTTTTAATTGCAAAATTGAGTGTGAAAAAGTTTTATATTCTTACAAAAAAAATTATTCTATGCACATATTTTTTAATTTTAAAAAAAATTAAATAATATGTTTAAAAAATAATATTGCCAAACTTTGAGATAAATTTTACTAAAGAAATATGCATCCAAAAATTAACATTATAAGTTTTTAATAACAGTAATTTTAGTATTTTTAATATGTACTCAGTTCTTGTTTTAACCCTCCCCCACTGCAGAATTTGTATGGGTCAACACATTCTAAAATTAAGGAAGAATTTGTTTTTCTCAATATAAAAATAATAATAATGACTAATAATGATAAAATAAACAGCTAAATTTGTAAAAAAAGACATAGATGATATACAATAACTTCTAATTTTTGTTTATTTTGTTAATCAACTGTAAATTTATATTTAGACGTCATGGTATTATAAGATCCACAAATCTTAAATATTTGTACAAAAATTAATAGTTTTGAAAACTGAATTGTACTTAAAGTTGATTAAATGAAAGTGAATATTCTATTGTGTTTTTATTAATTATGTTTGTTAAAAATAGAAGGTTTATTTCAGTCATAAATGAACAAACAGGAAAACATTCTTCTCACTTTAAAGTACATTAATTAATATTTATTGAAGACACTTTCAGTTTTGTTGCTCTTTTATGCAAAATTAAGATATCCTTTTGACACCCACTCATTGCTTTGGGTGTTTTATTTGTACTTTCTAAAGTGTGTACTTTTAGTTTGGCTCAAAAGCTTCAGTTTCAATTTCAAAAGCTTTTAACAAGAATGTTTTTTTTTCAGTTATACACAGAATAAAATATGTCAATTACGAGGTAATAATTTGTCTCTTGCATAAGTTAATTCTTATAACAAGTATCGAAGTGTTCTTTAACAGTAGTAAATGTGTTTTCAATTCGTCACAGATTGAGTTAGTAATGTGTGTGTGTGTGTGTATGTGTGTGCCTGTGCGAGCATGTATATGTGAATTAATTTACTTATTTGTCATCAGATAATGATAAAGTAGTATTGTAAAATTTATATAAAATACACTGGTAAACAGAGATTTTGTTACATGGGTAATATTTGCTGATTCTTATGTATTTTTGGGTGCTGAATCCAAATCAGGTCAGAATTTGTTCCATCAGGCTTAGTTTTTTTGGTAATACCTCTTTTTGTATTACTAACAAATTCATCCAAAGCATGAACTATGTGAGTAAAATATACACATCTCTAATTAATTTATTTTATGATACTGCAATTATATTGATGCAAATTATAGTAAAATCAGTACTTAGTTTAATAAAAGTTCATTACTAGCCATTTAATCAATAAAATTAATGTTATTATATACAGTATGTTATACAGTAAAATAGGCTATGATTACATCACCCATTAGTTACACCACATGAGTAAGGTAAAGTTTGTGATCAGGACACGTCCTGGGCCCCTCATATTTGTTGCAATTCTTGTGTAAAACATTGTTGACTGGATAGCTAAATAGATCTCGTCACATGACGTTTGCAATTCTAATGGTTTGGAGAAAATCAGAGGATCACTCATGGACTGTTATTTTTGTACAACAAAAATATCAGGTATAACAGTTAAGTCAAGACATACCAATAAATATCCTAATCCCTTTCTGCTTTAAGACGTGTTCTTCACGTTGTTGTTTTCTTGTGCGAGTAGGACAGCAGAGACTGGATTAATCATTATGTCAAAAAAATGGCCAAAACAAGAAAAATGACCAAAACGAAATCTTGGTGTTTATTGTGGGAGAGAAGAATGTTGTACACCCAGCACTAGTAAAATGAAAAAAAAATTATCTTCCGCCACTACACATTAAACTAGGTTTGATGAAAAAATTTGAAAAAGCAACGGATTGTGAGGGAAATGAATTTCAGTTTCTAAGAAACAAGTTCTCTAAACTAAGCGAAGCTAAGATAAAAGAAGCTATATTTGTTGGTCCAGACATAAAACAATTAATAAGTGATAAATTGAATTTGAAAAAAATTTAATAAATGTGAAGTTATTGTTTGGGAATCTTTTAAAAAGTTGAGAACGTCCTTGGAAACTATAAGCTAGATAACTATAGAGGACTTACGAGTTTAACTGAGTTTCTAAAGCACTTGGCTGTAATATGTCACTAGAACTCCACTTCTAGATTTCTTTACCCAAAATATCAGAGCTGTGAGTGATGAACATAGTGAATGCAATAACAATGCATTTACGTTTCATGTAAAAAGTTCTGAAATGATAACCACAAGCAGTTACGCCTATTTTTAGGTAATTTCAAACTTTATACTTTGTTAATGTTATTCTTTAAGGAATAAATTTGTAATAAATTCTTTATTTTTTCAAATCAACTTTAATATTATAAATACAGAAGAAAGTTACTAATTAATTATTTATTTATTCATTGACTTATATATTTGGTCACCTAACATTCAAAAGTTTGTCAATACATCGTATAAAAAGCATCACTATGACAATAATAATTTTTGTTGCAATATAGTCTCTTGCTACTGACAAAAGCCTTTATTAACAAACGGATAAAGCAAAATCCTTTAATTGAAATGTGAGTTCACTATAAACAATATTAACTCATACTGGCACAGCTATAATGTTATAAACCTGACAAGTTGTCTGATAATTCATCCAGATTAACTTAGTACTAGGTATTTTACTCTAATACTGAGAGAAGTGGTGGTATGAGTAGGACTTAAAATTAGATGATGAATAAATTTCCATTATCAAGACAGTTGGATGATTGTACCTAAATAACATTACCCTTGGGTCAGTAATTCTACAAAATACATCGGTATTCTACACTGCAAAATGAAAGCTGGGCGGATTATACAGATATGATTTTCTTAAAAGTGTGGCTAAATGCAAGTGTGTAAATAAATTCAGTGAAAATTAAATACCATGTTGATAATTTTTACTTTTTATTAGCATCTTTTAAATTATTTTTCTCTTTTAATTTTGCGATTGAGTTTTAGTTTAAGATTTTTTAGTTGGCATATTTGTTATTATTTTTAATTTGTATAATTTTAAAATTGATAACTCCTGTTATCCTCTCTGTATTTGAGGTATTAGCAAGTTCCTATTTTTTACATTTATAATATTCAAAGGGCAAGTTGTTTAAACTGTGGCTGAAATTACTCAATAATCTCATTAATTCATTACTTATAAAATTTCAGCTATTTCAAAAATAATTTTTATTATTGTCTAAACATTAAAATCAAATGAATTTCATATGGCATGTCATTTTTGTTCTCAGCTCTTTATTTTCAAGAGTTTTTTGACATTTTATACATCTTATATCTTCATGTAATATTGTGACAGTATTGTCTCTTTGTAAGTATTTTCTAAACAAAGATAATCTCCAACATGTTCTTTAAATATTGTTTATAAGGTTAAAAAGTGTACATTTAGTGCATAATGAGAGCCTAAGAAGACCTACAGTTAGCAGAATAAATAAAATTTTTAAAATAAAAAACCTTAATAACTTAACAGCATAAAAGCTTAATTTTTGTCGAACCCTGATGTTTTTAAATATTGAATTCTGTTTCAGGTGGCCGAAATGTTACTCTAACTTTGCAGTCTCGCACAGGTCATACCAATATGCTTGCTGTGGTTGGATGCCTTGTCTTTACACAGTACTGGTATTGGTTCCCCCTTGCTCATTGTTTGGCTCTAGCCTTCACACCAACTTGCTTGATTACTCTCAATGCACATCTAAAGGTAATATAAGTATATCTGACCTCTACAACATTTAATTTTTAACTGATTGATTTTGGCCAGAATATATATAATTAATCTGAGTGCAATTACCTTCGATAGCTTTTTTTCTTCATAAATATCAGTTGGTTCATTTCAGAGAACTGGCATTATTGAAAGCTTTAGGTAGACTGTATTCTCTCTTCAGAAGGAAAATTTGACATATTATATTCAGATATATTATATATATCTGATGGTTGTAAAATATTGAATTACAGATTTAACTTTTAAAGGTGAATATATTACAATCACAGATTAACTTATTAATAATAAATAATATAAATTATTAAATAAAGCACAACTGATATAATGCTATTAAAGAAAGTTTACTGAATATAGTATGAGGTTAGTAACAGATGAGAGTAGGGTATATGATTTAAGGAATACTCTGGATTCACTTTTCTGAAAAATGTGAGTTGCAGGTAATATAGGTTATGTTACATGATGATATGTTTATTCTCTGCCCTATTTTTTTTAGGAAGAATCAGCAAAAGCCATTAGAATAAGAAAATTGTCAAGTAACTCTAATACTTTGCTTGATTAGTAACAAAACTAGTAAAGTTTTATCAATAATGGGTCATTAATAAATCATCTGATAGATCATTGATATTTTAGCATTTCTGAACCATTCTCCTTACATGAATAAACATAATTTTTATACTATACTTAATTAATGCATAATTAAGTGAATACTTGAACGCTTACTTCCTGACACTTTTTGAAACAATTGTTTCTTTTACAAAGCTAAGCCTCTCATTACAAGCAGCTGTAATTTTTAAGTGTTAGTTCCTCCCTCCTTTTATTATGATGAAGATTAATATATAAATTTAATAAAATCAATTAAAATATTATTTTGACTCTATTAATTAAGCGATTAAAATTATAAATGGTTCATTGTACCAACAACAACATGCATATAACAAAATGTTTTAAATTATTATTATAATGTTTATATAGATTTTTAAATTTTATATTGTTAAAATGTATATTATTATACTTAACATTAATATATTTCATGGATATATAAAGAACTAAGTCAAAATACAAATACAAGAATTATAATTGAATTTATAATTTAAATTCAATTATAATTCTTGTATTTGTATTTTGACTTAGTTCTTTATTAATACACAAGAATACATATTGCAATATATATATATACTTTTTGGACTAGGAGACTGACAGACTTACCTTGGTAAGAGTCCACACTGTAGTCTTGAAATAGAAACACATAAAAGCACTTAAACAATGATATATTTCAACCACACAGTGCTCTTTGTCAATCGAAGAGAAAACACAAAAAGAAATATGAGAGAATGAAATAAAATAAGTTCATTATTTAGTAACATAATATGTTACTATACTATATAAAACTATATTATAATACTATTACTATATAATACTATTACTATACTAATATATACATACTATATATAGTAAATAAGCTTTACCAACCAAAACTAACCTAAATATATATATATATATATATATATATATATATATATATATATATATATATATATATATATATATAGGTTAGTTTTGGTTGGTAAAGATTATTTAGATTTTTTTGGACTAGGAGACTGACAGACTTACCTTGGTAAGAGTCCACTCTGTAGTCTTGAAATAGAAACACATAAAAGCACTTATCATTGTTTAAGTGCTTTTATGTGTTTCTATTTCAAGACTACAGAGTGGACTCTTACCAAGGTAAGTCTGTCAGTCTCCTAGTCCAAAAAAATCTATATATATATATATATATATATATATATATATATATATATATATATATATATATATATATATATGTATATATATAATGATAATCTTTCAATCCAGCAACATTGTTTACTTTTTTGCTAGGACTTATAGACCATATTAGTATTACTTCAAGTATCACTTAAATTGCACATAGTACTACTTTAAAAACATAAAAACCAAATATTTACTTGGTTGCCAAGGAAAATAGTCTTTATTGCGTTTGAGAAGAATATTATAAAATACCCATGCATTTTATGTTTGTTAGAGGATTAAAAGTTTTACAATTAATTAAAGTATGTGTTAGATATTTAGTACTTTGACTTTTAAACCGTTTGAACTGGAATTTTATTATTTGTGAACAAGTGCATTAGATTTGTAGCAAACTCAAAATGTTTGTGTTTAATTTTGTGATGGATTTTGTTTTTAAGAATTTGTGCAAATTTTTGCCCTCTATATTGTTTGTACAATTTGTAAAGTAATTTTTTGTTCAAATTCATCATGCTAGTTGTTGCCGTTTTTAATTCACTTATGGCACTCAAAAACTAACTTAATTTTGCGATAATATTTTACACCTATCACAGTAACTGTGTAATGTTATTGTATTTGAATCCTTAAACAATTAAATGTGACCAGTGCTTAATAGAGATCAAGATTTTGTACTGATTTTCTAAAATAAATTTGTATCCAAATACAGTAATCCCTCGTTATTCGCAGGAGGCTACGTTCGCCACACTTATTGCAAATGCTGAAACCAACTGTATATGGAAAGGGGAGGGTTACTTACCACATCAAAAGTGTTGACAATTATTATAGCTATACTGCACACTTATAATACAGCATGGTATCTTTATGTACTTCAAAATGCATACTATTTACTTGATTATTATTATTATTGCTTACATACAGTTTCCTTCAATCCGAAAACACAAAAGATGTATTAAAAATACATGCTCACACACATATTCTTCATTGTTAAACACTATCAACTAAATTTGTAAACACCTAGTATTAGATAAATAATCTTTTAAAAAAGATTTGCTAATTAGATTTTTAAAAACTTTACCTTGTACATGATTTTTTTTCTAGTTCTTTACACACTTCTTTATAGGATGATAGTGCTTCTTCCAGCTCTTGATTAAATTTCTCCTCCTCAGATGAGATGGTTTGTGTATCCTTTTCCCAAAATAAGATTTTTAAAATGTGTTGGAAATGAGTTGGTGGGTTCATGATCCACTGATGGTGATTCACCTGCAATTTTCATATTGTCAAGAGAAAACCATCTTTTGAAGTAGTCAAACCAGCCTTTATTTGCTTGAAACATTCACCACCATTTTTAATAAAATCTTCATACAAACGTCTAGCTTTTTCACAAATAAAAATTGAACTCAATGGGAACCTTTTTTGTGATTGTTCAATCCACACACTCAAATCTTTTTTCATATTTTCAATGTATATATCGCGACACACAGAGGTAGCTTGCACTAATTAACAATTCCCTTCTCTGACACTCATCTTTATATTTTCTTCATTCTTCTTTATGTAACCAACTGTCGACTCAACGCTAAAATGTCAATTTTTCTAATCAATGGCATAATGTGTTTTTTTTGCCTTTATTTCTCTTCATCAAAGTTTGTTGATATGGCTTGTATAAACAATACAAGAGAAAAAATATAACTAAACAAAACAGATTCACTAAACAATTCCACAATTAGACACGATGTTGTGAAAACTTGAGACACTACAAGCAAATGCCAACTGTGAATAACTGAAATCACAAATATCAAACCTGCAAATAGCAAAGATCTTCTGTAATTGCAGTTTCTGTAATGATTATTTACATTTTTTAAATTCATAAAATGAAAATAATTTTGATTTTTCAAATGTTATTTTTATTAACTCCTACTTTCAGACGTTTAACTCTGAATACTGTTCAACATGATTTAATTTTATTTTTGTACTGTAAAAAAACAATTGACTTAGCCTTCAAAAAATGATATAAAAATTTGTTGTTATATTTAGATGCCTAAGCTTGAGATTAAAAGCAATGCTCGCCCTTCATTATATGCATATCCTCCACCTTTGGAAGAAAAGAAACGTGAAGAAAGGGAGAAAGTTACAACTGCTGTTTTGAGCATTGCTGCTAGAGCTCGTCGCCGTGGTGCGTCCAAAGCATCTGAAGCCAGTACTCCAGTGTCATCGGAGAAAATGGAGGTGGTAAGTTATATTAAGATTTTTCCTTCATTTAAGTGAAAATGTTTACTTTTCTACTGTTTACTCTATTCTAATATGTGAAAGTTAACTAAACTAATATGATTAACATTAAAATGTGACAACTTTTAGTATAAAGTTTTTTCAACTTTTTTATTCATTTAATGTTTTTTAGGATGAAGTCAAGGAAAAAGAGGATGAAAAGGAGAAAGAGAAAAAAGATAAAGAAAAGGAGAAAGAGGAGAAAAAACCTGAGCCAACTTTTGAGATTCTTTCAAATCCTGCTAGAGTAATGAAGCAACAGGTTTGTGATTAAAATTATATCTCATTATTGTTAAATGCTGAATACATTTTGACCAGAATTTAATCAAAACTCTTATCATTTAAGATACAGGCACTAACTCAACTATAAAACAAATAATAATGATAAACAATAGTATATAGACCCACTGATTCAACATTTAATGGAGATTTCTATTGCATCTGTAACGATTTTCTCTTATTATAAATTTATTTTATATTTTTTTGTAGTCTAAATACCATAAACTATGACAATTAAATAATGTGACCTCATATTCAATGAAATTGCAATGTTTAAAGACAAGAGTTGATATTTTGTGTCATATAAATTGTATTATTTTTTAAAATAAATTTAACTTGAATAATCTTGTTACACCTCTTGCATTTTTTTTTTTTTTTATTAAATCACTCCACAATTTTTGCATCAGTTGTTAACATATCTTTTAGTTCCATAATGTTAAAATACATTTGTTTCTAAAGGTGACATATTTTATTGAAAAAGAGATAATTCGAGTAACCAAAAGTTGTACAATTTATTTATTTTTACCCTACTTTACTTTTGTTTCAGTTGAAGGTATTAACACTGTCAGATCAGTCTACTTATGTTCCATTAAAGGATGTGACTATTGGAGGGATTGTTATGGTGCAACATGTTAAGCCTGGATCTGATGAGGAATTAGTTGAGCCTGTTGCAGGTATTTGTATTCAACACAAATATTTTGTTACACATTTACTATTATTTTCTAGCATTAAATGTTTTAAACGTAATATTAGGATTGCACTGATATAAAGTGCCTAAATGTTATTTGGTTTTAGAGATTTAGAATATTGTAAAGCTTTATGTTGAACTCTAACTCAAAGTAAAATGCTGCAGTCCCTCTAAAATTGATATTCACTACTTTCCCCATGACAGATTAACTCCCACTCACCAGTCAGCCATGCTACAGTTCACAACATTACAAAACTGATGACAAAGATAATTTTTTTTTTTTGTTTGAAAAAAGTGTAGGTAGAACTTTGTGTACAATCTGTTTATATGCACTAATTAGTCAATATCTTGAATTTGAGTCCATGCATTTTTTATAATGAAAATTATTATAACACAATTACCTACTGCAGTATCCGATATCAGAGTTAATTGTTAAAAAGAACATACCAAGACTTTACTGAGACGTTAAAGTGCTAATAATAAGTTATTTCAGAGCTAGTATAAGAAACTATAATCCGTTGTTTGTTAATATTTCTTGCTTTATCTATCAAGATCTTATGCAAGTTAGTGTATTCTAGATTATTATATAAAGTGTTATTAATATTACACATAAAAAAAACTGATGTAACTCATTTACAATTATGTTACAAATATTTAAATATTTCACTGTTATTTAATAAACTTTATATCTGTACATCTATACTCTAATATATATTTATATATATATATATATATATATATATATATATATATATATATGTAGTTGATATATTACTATGGTAAATACTTTTATCCACCACTAAGTGCAATATTTTTACCTTGTTGTGATGAGGCACCTTTCGGTCACTTGACGAATCACTGATTATTTTTTCTGGTGTAGATGTTCGGTCCGTGATGTGGGTATTTGCAGCACACCTAATATCACATAAACATGAAATAACAAACTACAAAAACAACCTAACCATACTTGAAAAAAATAATAACCCAATAGAATTAAACTCACTAGAAAAATACCACATTTATAAAAACACACACAACTTAATGAACCTACAGACCACATATACAGAAGACACATTATATAAAAACATTATACACGCAGATCAAGAGAAAATGCGTCTAACATCAAGAAATACCAACATCACAGACCGAACATCTACACCAGAAAAAATAATCAGCGATTCGACAATGGTCAAGGGACCGAAAGGCGCCTCATCACACAAGGTAATAATTGCACTTATTGGTGGATAAAAGTATTTACAATAGTAATATATCAACTACATAAAGTCAGTGCAACGGAAAAATAATGGACAACGTAAAATATCAAGATATATATATATATATATATATAGATAGATTTTTTGGACTAGGAGACTGACAGACTTACCTTGGTAAGAGTCCACTCTGTAGTCTTGAAATAGAAACACATAAAAGCACTTAAACAATGATATATTTCAACCACACAGTGGTCTTTGTCAATCAAAGAGAAAACACAAAAAGAAATATGAGAGAATGAAATAAAATAATTGTAATCACAGATTGTGTAGAGTAGAAATCAGATGTCACAGATGCACAGATTAAAGATATATATATTGTTTCCATGAACATATGAGTGATTATAGTTTATATAAGTCTGTCAGGGGAAAAGAGATAAGGCTATTTGGAAAAAAAATAATAAAAAAATTAAAAAAAATAAATAAATAAAAAATGAATGGATTTATCTGATGTTGAGGTTAGGGGATTCTCTGGACTTGGTATACCACTGGTATGATAGTTCCCACCTTCTCAGTTCTGAGGGATTGCAATCAGGGGGGAGTGATTTAATTATTTTTGTGGTATAGCAGTCATCAAAAGTTGTGATGTTGTGACTCGCAGCATATTGAGCTGTTGGTCTATCCATATTCATAATTTTAACATCATGTCTGTGGCCATTCATTCTGATATTCAGACCATCCGTGGTCAAGCCCATGTACTGTGCTGAGCAAAGTTTACATTGTAGCTGGTATATGACATTTTTCGATGTACAATTATGATGACCCTGTATTTTGAAGACCATTTTTGTTGTTTGGCTGTTGAAACTATTTGCTGAGGGGTGTATTGGACACGTCTTGCATCTAGGTCTATTACATGGGAAGGAGCCATGAGGAAGTTTGTGTGGTTTCTCTGCATCAGGGTCTAAACTACCAGACCCTGAGAAGGTGGGAACTATCATACCAGTGGTATACCAAGTCCAGAGAATCCCCTAACCTCAACATCAGATAAATCCATTCATTTTTTTTTTTTTCTCCAAATAGCCTTATCTCTTTTCCCCTGACAGACTTATATAAACTATAATCACTCATATGTTCATGGAAACAATATATATATCTTTAGTCTGTGCATCTGTGACATCTGATTTCTACTCTACACAATCTGTGATTACAATTATTTTATTTCATTCTCTCATATTTCTTTTTGTGTTTTCTCTTCGATTGACAAAGACCACTGTGTGGTTGAAATATATCATTGTTTAAGTGCTTTTATGTGTTTCTATTTCAAGACTACAGAGTGGACTCTTACCAAGGTAAGTCTGTCAGTCTCCTAGTCCAAAAAATCTAAATAATCTTTACCAACCAAAACTAACCTAATAATATATATATATATATATATATATATATATATATATATATATATATATATATATATATATATATATATATACAGTACAGTCTCACTAATCCGGACTTGATGGGACCGGACCCTGTCCGGATCAACGAAAGTCCGGATTAGACGGAAAAAGCCAGACAAATGCATACAATATGTGTTTTAGTCGGGGAAACATTGAAATTGTAGTTTTAGTGAAATTAGGCCTAATTATAGCTATACAGTACAGTATTTCATAGCTTATTTAGCAAAAAATACTGTAATTGTAACAGAAAAGGTATGACATGAATAAATATCAAAGCATCTTTCTCGTTGAATAAATGTATTCACATAAAGTTATTTACACTATATTGTATAAACGCACAAAGAAACTCAAACAAAAATGAAACTGAAACAAAAATAAACTTTAAAAAACTTAGTGAAAAAAGTCTGTAAGTTCTTTTGTTTTAACGATAAATGGCGTCGTTTCACAGTAAGATCTCGTAGGCGTTTCAAGGTCAGTAGCTCCGCAGTTGACGTATCACTTTGTTTCTCAAAGTAGGCTATCAACCCCTCCAGCATTGCAGCCGCCCCATCATGAGTTCGGCTGACCGGTTCGTCTGTGTAGTCTTCCTCTTCCGAGCTGTCATTTTCTGCGTTTGCAATGCACACAGCGACGATTTCGTCCTCGTTGAGCACTTGATGACCAATGTCATTATCACTGATAATCCACTCGGAAATATCAGTGTCTTTCAACACGGCACAACCCTCCAATTGTTGAAAAATCTGAACAAATTCGGCGCCGTCATTAGTAGGTCTGCAGCCATATAAATGACATCCTTTATAGTAACTTTTTTAAGAATTTCAATAAATTGTGTAGCTGGATCTGCTTCTTGTTGTTACAAAAGCGATAAAATTAACTTTTTTCTATATGGCAGTTTTATCGCCTCTATCACACCCTGGTCCGTCGGCTGAATGAGAGCCGTGACGTTAGGAGAAAGAAATTTAACAAAAATGTCACCATGACGCAATTGTTCTTCATTTGGGTGGCATGGGGCATTATCAATTAGTAAAACCGCTTTTCAAGTGAGTTTTTTCTCTTTTAAAAACTTGTCTGTTGTTGGAACAAAGTTTTCAAAAAACCAGTCCTTAAAAATTTGACTGTTCATCCACGCTGATTTTTGGAACTTGTATTGGGCCGGTAGAACACTTAAATTTACATTTTTAAAAACCCTCGGCTTTGCGGATTTCCCTATCACCAAAAGTGGAAATTTTAGATCGCCAGGAGCATTACTGCAGAGCAACAAAGTCATACGTTCTTTCTTAACTTAATGCCCTTTTGCTACTGAATCTAATTTGGAAGCTAAAGTTTTTCTTGGTAACATTTTATAATTTAATCAGGTTTCGTCAGCGTTGAACACGTGACCAGGTTGTAAGTTTTCATCTCTGAGAAACTTGCCAAATTTGTCTTTGAAATTTTCACTGGCATCACTGTCACCTGACAAAATTTCACCACTTATTCCGAGTTGACGGATGCCGTGTCGTTCCTTCCACCGTGATAGCCAATCCACACTGGCATTAAAATTAGGGTCTCCTTTTAACTTTTCATTCAGTTTCAGCGCGATCTTTGCAAATTTACACCCGATAATGGAACACCCTGTCCCGTTGTTGGCAAAACCATACATACAAAGCATCATCTAGCGTTTAATTTTTTTTTTTTTTTTTTGCTTCTGCCGCCTAAAATGTCTTTACTAACAATTTTTGCACAAAAATCTTCAATTTCCTGTTACTTTTTTCCGATCAGAAACAGTTTGTTTTCCCACGCCTAACTCTTTTGCAATTTTAGTATGCGATTCACCTCCATCAATACGAAACAAAGATTGGAGTTTCTGTTCCAATGTCACTGTCACTGACTTACGTTTAGTCGCCATTTTCACTGAACACTGAACGAGACGTAAATAAAAAACACAGATCAATATTGCACTAGAATTAAATGACAACTAAGCAGATATCTTGCGAGAAGCAGTAACGGTGGCATCTGTCCGACAACCTAACTGACCTGACGCCAGACGGATAGACTGTCTATCCGTTTAGTCAGCGGTCCTTTATCTTTCGTTTATCGCAAGATATCTCTTGATATCACGTGCGTTGTAGTGTTGGGAGATCTAATGTGAATATATTTTTTCAAAGAAGTTTTTCCTACTTTAACAGGCAAAAGAAACAAATAATAGGGTAAATTCATATTTTAATGAATAAACATATTATTTAAAGAATAAACATATTAGAGTAGGAAAACCCCTTTGAAAAATAACAGATATAGTAGTATAAAAGTAAATATTTTTGTGGACGGCAGACTGATTGTGCACTGTAAAATACTATAACTAAACAAAAATTTTGGGCCGTCCGGATTAGCCGGACGTCCGGATCATCGGAGACCGGATTAGCGAGACTGTACTGTATATATATATATATATATATATATATATATATATATATATATATATATATATATATATTGAATTCACATTGTCTATTATTTTTCCGTTGCACTGACTTTATAAAGTTGTTATTATTAATTGTAAACAATTATTCCACCACTAAGTGCAATTAAAAATATAAAAAACATATACAATAAATTTATAAAAAAACCTAACTTCAACACTACACTACAACCTGAACACAAAAATAATAACAAACCGCAAAACAAATACAGAAAAACAACCTATTTGGAATCTACAAAATTACATGTAACGACTGCAACGCATTCTACATAGGAAAAACCACCAGGTCATTTAAAATAAGATTTGCAGAGCATTACAGAACATTCAAAAATAAAAATAAAAAAGCATCAAATGTATCAGCACCTAACACATAAACATGAAATAACAAGTTACAAAAATAACCTAACCATACTTGAAATGAATGATAACCCAATAGAACTAAACTCACTTGAAAAATGCCACATCTATAAAAACGAACGACAATTCAATGAACCAACAGACAAAATATGCAGACGACGTACTTTTCAAAAACATCATGCATGCGGCACAAGAAGAAACATACATGACATCAACAAATACCAACATCACGGGCCGACCAACCATACCAGAAAAATAGAAAAATTTAATTCAGTGATTCGACAATGGTCAAGTGACCGAAAGGTGCTTTATCACATAAGGTAAAAATAATTGCACTTAGTGATGGAATAATTGTTTACAATTAAAAATTTCAACTTTATATATTTATATATATATATATATATATATATTTAGGTTAGTTCTAGTAGAGCTTAAAGCTTATTTAGGAATTTTTGGACTTGATAGGAGACTGACAGACTTACCTAAAGGCAATAGTCCAAAACTGCAATCTCTTGGAAATAACACATATTTCCAAGAGATTGCAGTTTTGGACTATTGCCTTTAGGTAAGTCTGTCAGTCTCCTATCAAGTCCAAAAATTCATATATATATATATATATATATATATATATATATATATATGTGTGTGTGTGTGTGTGTGTGTGTGTGTGTGTGTGTGTGTGTGTGTGTGTGTGTGTGTGTGTGTGTGTGTGTGTGTGTGTGTGTGTGTGTGAGTGTGTGTATGTGTGTGTGTATATATATATATATATATATATATATATATATATATATATATTAAGAGAGAGAGAGAGTTATTATATGTTATTGTAAACAATTCAAACAATTGTAATAACTTTTTGCAGTCATTGCAACAGAACTATAATGGCAATGTTAAATACCACAAATATATAATTTAAGGGTAATAGAGTTTGAGTAATAATTGTAGTTATATGTGTAATCACATTTATTTATACAGTTTTTAAAATTATATTTGTCATCTTTTGATATTTTTTTTTAAATTTTAGCTTTTGGTCCTAAACCTGATGAAGACAAGGAACCTGAACCACCAGAGCCATTTGAATACACTGACGAATAAAAATATTCAAAACTTCAAAAAACCTTTTCCATTCAAGGATTTTTTTTAATTTATTGAAATAATGAAATTTTTTGTTTGCATTTCATTTTATTTATACTACTTTATTTCTTGTGAATTTAAAATGTGTTTCAAATAAATTAATTCCAGCATCAGAGATTTTATTTGCTTTCACAAAATACATAGAAATACGTAATACTTTTAAGTATTACCTTTCAAGTACAGTACAGTCTCGATAATTCAAGGAAGATGGGACTGAGACCCATAATCTTGGATTACCGTAAACTTGAATTACACAGAAATATGTTCCTGTGCATTAGAAAAAAATTGGGGTTTTAATGAACCCTAATACTATAGTTTAAAATGTCCTAAATAAATTTGTAGAACTTTATATGAACCTTTCTTAGAAGTCCAATTCATTTCCTCTGCTTACCATATTGATATATACATTTCTTGAAAGCCCAACTCATCATTTTCTGAAAAAAGATAAAATAGGCTCAAATAGAAATAGGCTCGAAATATCGGGACTCGGAATTTCGAGATCTACTGTATATTGAAAAACACAATGTAAAGCTATTGAAATTTTTTTAAAGTCAATTTACCTAGTTAACCAAATATTTTTTTTTTTAATGAGAACTTCAAAATACACATTTGTAAGAAAAAATATTTTTAAATTTAATAACCACCCTTAATAAGTATGTTATCAAAATTTCAAAATGAAAATGAAAAAATAATTAAACATTAGTTGAGATAATCTCCACTTCAGAGGATTGACCCTGTTTAATTAATTTAATAAACATCGTTAGTTTTATAATTCACTTAATCTTCTACATCACCTTCTGCAGAGGCAGTAGGTCGGAACATTCTATCAAATATTATTTATTACACTTATTCATTTTTCATTTACAAAGTGGTAAAAATATAGTCTTAGTGACGTCGGTTTAAACATTTTTTTTTGTTTTGTTTTTAAATTACTCGTTTTAATGTGTAGAACACGAATATCAACTTTTCATTCTGCGGAAAATACGGAAAGATACTTTTTTCACATTTTAAATGTTAGGTTGTAATGGCATGTATAGAGTAAACGAGTCTTTGATATTGTTAAAAAAATGTTTCTTTCAATTACTAATTTCAATGTGTAGAACACTAATAGTAACTTTTTTCTGCGGAAAATGCAAAAAGTTAATTTTTCTGCACATTTTTAATGTTATTCTGTAATAGCATGTATAGTGTGAACCGGCCGCGCAGTAGCTACAGCTCACTGCAATACGGTCAGTTTATTTTAATACTAAACTTAAAATCTAAATATTTAACTTTTGGTTATAATTTTATGCAACATGAATATCCTACATTAAAATATACCTACAAAGTATCCAGTTAGGATATATTTGGTTATAATTTTATTCAAATTTACTATCTACCTATATTGAAATATACCTCCGAAGTATTCAGTCAAGATAGATTAGGTTATAGTTTTATACAACATTACTATATATCTACATGAAAATATACCTACGAATATATAATATATAAAAATATATACTTCGTAGGTGAATTTTAATATATGTATATACGAGGTGTGGCTAGAAAAAAACCGAACTGATGCTATAAAAAAATTTTATTTTCCATTATTTACAATTTGATGTTATCTCCTTCAATGTACTCTCCTCCTCGGTCTATACACCGCTCCATACGAATTTTCCACTGTTCATAGCAATGCTGCAGATCATTTTCGGTAAGTCCATACATAACTTCCGTCGCTTTTTCTTTTACTACTTCAACACTCTCAAATCTAGTTCCTTTCAAAGCTGACTTGACTTTAGGGAAAAGAAAAAAATCACAGGGAGCCAAATCAGGTGAGTAGGGTGGATGGTCTAAGATGGGAATGTTGTGATTGGCTAAAAACATCTTCACTGACAACGCATTGTGAGCTGGGGCATTGTCTTGGTGCAGGATCCATGTCTTTTTTTTCCACAAATCGTTCCGTTTTCTCCGTACTCGCTCACGTAGGGTAGTCAGGACGCTAATGTAGTAATGCTGATTCACTGTTTGTCCCTCTGGTACCCAATCAATGTGTACAATCCCTTTGACATCAAAAAAAAAACAATCATTATTGCCTTGAATTTCGATTTTGACATTCATGCTTTTTTTTGTCTTGGAGAATCAGGAGATTTCCAATGCATCGATTGGCGTTTGGTTTCGGGATCGTAAGTAAAAAACAACGATTCATCACAAGTAATAACATTTTGTAAAAAGGTGAGATCACTTTCAATGTTTTCTAGGATGTCAGAACAAATCATTCTTCGGCGTTCCTTCTGTTCAATTGTGAGACACTTTGGAACCATTTTTGCACATACTTTGTTCATGTTGAAACTTTCATGAAGAATCTGCCTAGCACTTTCCTTGTCAATTTCTGTCAACTCAGACATTGCTCTGATTGTTAAACGGCGATCTTCTCGAACAAGTTTACCGATTTTTCAATGTTTGCATCAGTTTTTGCTGACAATGGTCTGCCAGTGCGAGCGTCATCATTTGTGTCTTCGCGGCCATCTTTAAATCGTTTAAACCACTCAAACATTTGTGTTCGTGATAAACAATCATCGCCGTACACTTGTTGCAACATTACAAACGTTTCACTTGCAGATTTTCCAAGTTTGAAAAGAAATTTGATGTTAACACGCTGTTCTTTCTGTACACTCAACATTTTTCCGACGCCCAGACAAAACGTCAACTACTTAGAACAGACACCACGGGCAGACTGAGTGCAGGAGGCAGATGAAACTCGAGCAGTAGGCGGAGCAAGAGTCACGTGACAGGCCAGGCGACTTTCAGCCTTATTGCATTCGTTTTATTGTTTCACCTGTGCTAGTTCGGTTTTTTTCTAGCCTCACCTCGTAGTAATGTTGTATAAAATTACAGATATAGACGTAGTGCAGTGCGCTGTAGCTACTGTGCGCCCGGATCACGCTATAGGCCTACATGCCTTTACAGCCTAATATTTAAAATGTGAAAAAAGTAACAGTCCATATTTTCCGTGAAAAAAGTTGATATTCGTGTTCTACACATTAAAACGAGTAATTTAAAAACAAAGAAAAAATTTTAAAACCAACGTCATTAAGACTATATTTTTACCTACAAAGTTAACCTTAATAAGTCATAACCTTATGAAGATGTTGAATTTGTAAGAAATTATGTTAATATTTAAATGTGTTGAGATTACTGATAACAAGATATGCTATTTGTAGTTGCAAGAAAATAATAATAGACAACTAGATAATAATTCTAAATTATCGGTCCGTTTGTTATAAAATTTTTGGTACCTTTTAAAGTTTCTTTTATTCAGAAACAGTTTATAAATTTTATCATTTAAGAAACAATTTATTAAAAGAAATTGCATTAACTATAGTTCCCCCGATCACGAGATCGGACATATTCTGCACCCTTGCTTTATGTAGACTATTGTGGTTAATTGTAGAATCATTATTGAATTCTATCTAAAGAGTAGTGAATGGATTTCCTTGAGTGATTATTTCTTTAATGTATACGCCTTGAAATAAAATTTTACGAGAAATAGAAAAACTCTGAAAGTTGTAATTAAAAATTTTGGATTTTTTATTGTGACAAATTGTATGACATTGTAGAATCATGAGGATCACTTTGAGGATCATGAGAAAATTTGTCTAGGCTTTTTTTATTTAATCTTCTTAAATATTTTTGCACTCTTATGTTATATAATTGAATTAATATTGATATAAAATAGTAACTAAACAAAAAAATAACACTAAACATAGCTAAAACACAAAAACTTTATAGTTTATCTGTCTGGTGAGAATGTTTTTCTACCAGAAATATTTATAAGTTTAAACACAACACATAAAACTCAAAATATTACACTAAAAAAAACAGGAAATAATTCTGAGGATAGATTAAACTAAATAAAGCTAAAGTAAAATTCCAGTATCTCCACTTTTGTTATTTCAAATTATAATATACACAAAAATAGATAATAATATTTGTTCAGGCTGTTCAGAAACAAAATAAGGAAATACAAGTCATTAAAAATGTTATGAAAATTTTTGAAACAGTTCTATTTTTATTATCCATTGTTGTGGTTTTTTACAAACAATGAAAAATTGTTTTTTATCACTATGGTGTTTGTTGCATCTAGCTCTATTGTTTAAGAATGCAGGTCAAAGATGTCTGGTTCTATTTTATCTTACATTTAGAAGTAGTAAAGGATGTTTAGACTTCTTTTTTCCTAACTACTGCTTTAAAATATTATTATCAGGTTGTCCAAATTTCATTCTTTCATAAACATTTTCACTTTTACAAAGAGTGAGTGCAATTTCTACTTTAAAATTTGCAAATGTAATGTTATTTATATAAAGTAAATGGTACCCCTTCATTTTTTCAGATTTAGATATAGTTTATAAAAACAAGAAAAGACTATAAATAATGAATGTTGAAAACCAGAAACAGTGGTTAAAAATTGAAAACTACAAACAACCAAATTTACAAATATAACTTACATCAGGGAAAGTAAAATTCTCTTTGATATAGTTATATTGAAAATAACTATGAAGTATCTGGTTAGGATGTAGACGAAATCAGAAGAAGACAAATCCAAGTTTTCTAATGTAAACTAACTGGTTGCTCCCATTTTCCCCTTCCATACCATACTTGAAACATTTATGGTTATACTATAATACCTATATAGTGATTTAATGTCGTTTAAAATAGTGCTGTTTTAAAAATAAACCTATGCCTATGTAAGCTTTGGTTATATTTTTATTTAATCGCACAGGGAAAGCAAACTAGCTCCTCCTGGTTCCTCAGTCTAACCTAAAAACACTTACTTCCACAATATACACCCTCAAACACAAACTTCAAACACAACGATTGTTTGTCTGGTTAGAACCGTTGCAAGTATTAAGTGCTGAAAGGTCCAGAGCTCTGACTTGGGATGTTACTGTGAACATGCCAAAGACAAGCGAAGTAGCTGGTCTTCCCGCCCTTGGTCAGAAAGTGTTCGCAGTGCACAGGTAAACTAATGTAATGTATTACTATTATCGATTGATCTACTTTAGCTAAGGAGGAAAACTATGGGCTCCAAAGTTCTCGGAGGTAGAAATTATTTTATGTGAACCATGGGTATATCTGTTCCTTAGTCTCGTCCCTAACACAACATATTTTGTATACACATTTATAAAAAACAAATCATGTCAAACTTGGTTTGATAAAAGAAAATTATCTGACAACCCTAGTGCTAAAGATGAATGTAAAAAGTTGATGTTGACAACGTTACCGGAATTGATATCACCAAAATAATTAATATTTACAAATGCCAAAGATGGAAAATATCTATTGAAACTATGACTTTTCTTAAATAACAAAAGAATTACTGCCTGTGCTAGAGCTCCTGTCTCTTCTAACAGCAAAACTAATGGGACACAGTTGCAACATACTCATTTGAAAATGACCTCATTGTTAGGGTCAAGGTATCTCTGGGTCTCCACAGATGTATGTCTGTAGCAGATATGAATTTCTCGATGGAGGCATCACATGTAGGTCTACAGACTTAATGTATGTCTTTTAGATGGAATTAAGTCTGAGCTGCCCACCTGGAAAATTATCAATGTAGTCCCCACCATGAAAATTAAACAGTATGTAAACATTGAAATGACCTCATTTATACTTAATAGGCAACCGTTGATTCCTAAATTTGTACATGAAGGATATCAAAGGCATTCTTTGAAGTCATAATGCCAGCATTTGAGTCATATTAGCTTAAACTGTTCAAAGCAGGAGTTTAACAGTTTGATGTTAAATCATGACTGTGCCAGTGTGATGTTGAATACCATGATTATAAGGATTGTGTTTCATGCTTCAAAATATGCTAACTGTGGTGGCGATCAAAGAGGAGACGGCCAACTGTCCAAAATACAAAGAGGAGGAGGCTATCCTGAGCATTATGACTAAAGAGAAAATACCATTTACCAAAGATAGAAAAGGTTTTAAGGCTGTTCGCCCAAAGAGTGGTGGAAAATTTTATGATGCTGCTCTGGCCACAAAGTCAACTGAAATAGCTGTACTAAGGTGACTAACATGATTGAATAAGTAACTGTTTCCTAGGAGTTGTTACTTGGACGTAGCAACACAACCAGTGATTTGCACCTTGTAGTGGGCATCTCTAATAGAAAGCTTGGTACAAGGAGTAAATCTCTTTCAAAGATGTCAACAACCAAGGAACAAAAATTTCCTTTCTAAAATAAGGCAACTGAAAATAGATAGACTATGATGGGCAATACTTTACCTAAGAAAGTTGAGCAATGTAAATCTGTAACATCGGCAAGTTTTGTACCAAAAACAAAATTTCCAGAGGGCATGAGGTAACCTTTTCTCCTTGATCAAAAACCTCCTCATATTCGATCCCCAAAGAATTGAATATGGAATCTGAGGATTCCAGGCTTGAGATGTTTGTTGACAACTCAGGCATAACAGATACATTGATATGAACGAGATAAACTCCTTTTAAAATAATTGTCATTTTAAAATAATCGTCATCTTTTAGCATAACAAATACAATGAATCACTAACGGTATTAAAAGTTGCATGGAAGATCTGAAGATAATTGTGTACGATGTTCATATGTCTCCAAGAGACACACATATCCATCAGTCGCTAAATTTCCATTTAAGGGAGTATTCAGTTTATAGATTGGAAAACCAAGCCAGAGCCAATCTAGTCTCTATCATTTCTCTAAATTTAACAATTCCCTTAAAGACAGTAATCATTCAAACAGCTGTGCCAGTTAAGTTAACAGTTTCTTGTATCTACATGCCACCTAATGACAACCTATAAAAGGGTTGTAATGAACTTAATAAACTAGTCACCACCTCCGTTCTATTCCTGGGCATTAAAATTGTTTAATGCTCACTATTTCTTATTTGTATCAACTTGCAACTCTCAAGGGCAACTTGCTGGGAGGATTAGTTAGGAACTGAATTTCTGCCTGCTAAATGATGGCTTTTCCATTCAGAAGCAACATCATTTTCAAAATCTTTCACTATTGATTAACGTTAAAATTTCCAGATGCATAACTCAAGTAAGAACCAATAACTTTCATTGATGGGTTGTCAGGAGATTCTTCTTTGAACACTCTTTTCTCTACAGATAAATTAAAATTACCTCTCTTATCAATGAAGGGTTATACACCAGGTCCTGATTGCAAGATATACTACATGATTAAACATCTATCATTATAGGCAAAACTAGTTCTCCTTTGGGAATAAATTGTCCATATCTGATAGATTATTTTTTAAGTTGTTTTGTAGTATAGTGGAGTCCAGATAATCCAGATTTCAGTAACCCAAAAGTCCACATAATCCAAAACTGAAATTAGGATATTTTTAGGAATAAAAAAAAAACTACGAAACAACAATGAATAAATATATTATGTACTCAAAATTACAGTATGTTTCAAAGATGTACAGTGTAATGAACAAAACAAACAATGTTATGTAGTTCAAAACTATATAGGTTTAAAAAAGTCTTACATTTTTTTTTTTGTCGAAGAGAAGGAGACCTCTCTGCTGAAGTGAATTTACGCTAACGCCAACAGTCGAGGTAGATAGTAGTTTTACATAATAAAGCACTACATCAAAGGCAGTTGTAGTGTCTGAGTGGAATATTCTCTGCTTGGTGTCATTGTCTCTGTATTTTAAAGTAGAAAACATCTTCACTCTCACTGAGATGTTGTCCGGTTATTTTAAAACAATTTCTGACTTGTTGAAGAAATACAAAACTGTTAAATCTTTTTCCTGTTTTCCTTCCAGTTAGTTGGTGATGGTAGAATTATCCAATCAAACACAATGGCCAATTTTGACGCATTATCGCCGTTGTCTAAGCGTTTCAACACTTCAAGTTTGTCTTTTAATGTAACTGAAGTATGTTTCCGTTTCAAAACCATTTTACTAAATTCACATAAGGAACAATAAAGATTCTAGACACAAATGCATGAAGTACCGTACTATAAAACCGTGAAAAGAATTGTCACATTAAAAAAATTTTTGTTAAATCATGTTATTTCTCCTCCAACAATATGGGATTGCCAAACATATGAACAGTTGAGCACCACAATCATTCTACCTAGCGGTGAATCGTGTTAAGACCACTACCAACAATATGAAGTATGAATTTAAGTGCGCTCTCGCTAAAAGTGTTACTTATTATAGTTATACTGTACTGTAACATATTTTTAGCGTTTTCGGATACACAGTAGCTTTTCAGTACTGTTTTGTATGTTGTATTTAATGATTATGTATATTTTGGTAATAATTTCGCTTAATCTGAAATGGAGCCGGTCCCATTTATTTCGGACTATTGAGACTTCAGTTTAGTTTTTTTAAATTCTTAATAAAATATTTAAGTAAAGTTTCAATGTGAATATATATTATGGAAAATTGTAACGTGCAATCGTACAACAATTCTAAATATTTTATATTCCTGATAAAGAGAAACAATTACTTTTTAAAAAAATTAAGTTTTTAAAATTGTTTTGAGTCATGTGACTTTTTTATATGGTGTACATTTTAGTTTTTTATAGTTAAATGTATGTTTTGAAATTCAATCAAAAATATTTTTTTTAAAAGGAGAAATGGATTCAGATTCCTATACTATGGCTATCAGAATGTCAAAGTTGAACCAACATGAGATGTGAATCAACTAAAGTATCAATATAAGTGTTACCTCTTAAGTTCAAAATTGACTATTACAGAGTGTTTAAAACTTACATTTGTATGTTTTTAAGAAGATGCAATACAATTTTCCCATAGTCACTGAACATCAGTAAATTGCAGGAATTTTTAGAGTAACAGAAATGCATACTCTAGAATCAGAAAGTTTCCATAAAAGAGAAACTCTACAATCCCAGCATTCCAATGCCGTGATCCGTTTATTAAAAGTGCAACAACATAATTTTGATTTGTAGTTAATAATGTCATGTCCCATTCAAAGGTATCGCTTGCCAGATGGTGAACAAAAACAATGCAATCAGAGTTACTTGCCAAATATAGATTAACCAAACTATACAAAGGTCTATTATTAGTGTTTTAAATAAATTCCTTTCCGGTAATATCAACAATTTCAGAGGGTTTCGTTTTAAATATATTTCAAAGAAAAGGTGTGTCTTTAGCACATTATACCATATAAATATCAACAACATGTAGTTCGGGCACATTCTTAGATAAAGCCAAAAGGGATAAATTTGTTAATGGTATTAATGATGAAGAAATTTAACAAAAACTAATGACAGAATAAGATACAACTTCTACAAAATTGCTTGAATTTGGTGTTAGGCTTAAGGCTACAAATCTAGAGATAAAATATATCCACTTTTGTTCAGGGGTAGAAGTGCTCAATTACATAAAAATCTATACAAGTAAAGATAATAATAATAAATGTATTAACCCTAAGATGTCTCAAAATAAACTCCAATTTAATACAAAGATACATTAATCTCAAAAAATATAGGTACAATGAAATCCTACCAGAAAATATCCCACCCCAGCATTTCATGTTTTTTTTTTTTAATTAACACTACAGTACCATAAAATGGATCAATGGACTACAGTCTATAGATAAAAAGTCAATAGTACTATCTATAAATTTATATAAAAAATAAGTTCAGTGGAAAAAGAAGTAAATGATTAATTTTTACTTTTTGAAGTTAATATCACTTGTTTTTAATTACAAGTGGCTAGCTTAACCGTAGAGGCCAACCATGTAGAAATGATCACTAATACAGGAGCAGCAATTACTGGAATGGAAGTATATTTATAATGATACATTTAAACAACTTTAACTTCAAATCTTATTATGATCTTTATTTGAATCTCCTCAAATGTAGAACTAAATGTGAACCATGAGGGCTGTAATTCTCAGTTGTCTATTAGTATGGTCACTGGAAACAAGCATCAACCTACAGTATTTGGCTAGATGTAATGAAACTTCATTGGACATCAGTTTTGTAGGTTGGATTGGGGATACAAGGAACAGGTTTTTAATTATTATAAAAACATGATGCTAAAACGTCTATTAAAAATAAATTGTGTATGGTTTTTGAAAGGCTTATAGGTATGATAAAAGGTATTTCTACAGACATCCTAATCAAAGAGGATATCGACATTTTCTAAAGCCCAGCCAATTTCATATGCTCTATGGGAAGCTGATGAAAAGGAATTAAACCATAAAATTCTGATACTCGTATTACCTCCAGTTAAATATACAGCTTGGGCAACATCCTTAGTATCAGTATTTAAACTTAATGGTAAATCTGAAAGGTTATGTGATGATTTTAAAGCCACTCTGAATAGAGTCACCAGAAAAAAAATGTTATACTCTTACGACACCAGAATATATTTTTGGGAAACTTTCAGGAGGAAAGTTGCTTTCTAAAATTGACTTAACATGTGCATATTTACACTTAGATATAGGACCTAAGGCATAATCTTTACTGATTGTTCTTTTTTAAAAAATTAGGATATATTACTGCAAGTGCTCCTTTTCAGTTTCAAGCTGAATAAATGAAGAAAATTCTCCAGAGCTTGATGGTGCTTTTTAATTTTTTGTATAATATTTTAGATATTGGATATTTCTTAGAGATTGCAGTCAAGGAAACAGAACTTTTTCTGAATAGTTTTCTAGAGTATGGTTTTAAAACCAATGTTCAGAAAACTTAGTTTCAGATCATTACAAATTATAAGTGTTGTCAAATTGATGACCAAGGCATCAATCCTATGAATGAATTAGTTAAAGCTATTTTGAATGTACCACAACCTGTATATATTACTCAACTTTGGGCTGATCTTGGATAGATAAATTTTTAGGACATTTCTTACCTAATTTATCTTCGGTGCTATACCACCTGTTAAAAAAACCATAAATGATGTCTTATTGAATTATTTATTACTAGCAAAGAAATTGGAAAGCCACTAGATATGATCCAATTCTTTCTTCTTAGACCTTACACTCAGTGGTTATTCTGGTCGAGTAATTTCTGATGAAAATATGTTCTTATGCTAAACAACAGAATGAATTTTCAGTTGAGGAAAATTATCTGCTTCATTAAATAGATTAACAATTTATGTAAAACTATGAACTAGTATTTTGAATATACTTCATGAAGAACACCACGGAATCTGCTGTTGCAAATCTTTTACAAGGAGCTATTGAAAATTTAGTGAAATATTATACAATCTGCCAATTAACACAAAAATCAGGACCAAAAGTTCCTTTAAAACCTTGGGGTTTTTTTAGCTCAAAAGTATATTTTATTTTATTTTAAGCATATGTAGATTTCGCAGGAAAACATGAGCAAAATTTCTTATCTTGATCAAATGTTTTTGAAATGGGTTGAAGGTTTTAATCACCTACCATTTCAATCTAGCATTTTCTGAGAATTTCATTAACACTGCAGTGGTCGCTCGTAAAAAAATAACATGAGTGGTCGCTTTGTTTGCTATTGTAATCCACATTGAAATAGCTTTTAAAATATAAATATATTTTTAAAATACCTTATAAGCATTTTAGAGTGTTTAAGGGGTTATATAGAAAATAAATGGGGTGAAAAACATTATTTATTGTAGCACAAAAGTAATATATAACATAAAACTAAGTTAGGTCAACCTAATACACTTTCATTATCACTTTCGGTTTCGGCAAACCAGCGATGTATTTGTTCAAGCTCTGGCTCAGACATTGTTTACAGATAAATGTGTTACTAATTTAAATATTCTTTTCGCAAAAAAATAACAAAATATCTATTTAAAATACAAAATAATAAAACTACTTCGTGTATAGGAACATATCATAAGTGGTCGCGAGGATTACTATTGTAATCCAGGTGAATTAAAAATATTCAAAACAAAATTAATGAGCCAACTTACAGCTCTGCTACTTGACTGGTAACAGTTGGGATGTATGTATGAAAGGTAGAAGGCAGGTCAAGGTCTTAAGTACTACCAACCAAAAAAAGTACACAAAAACTTACCCCTTGATTACAATAGTAAACTGCGCAACCACTTTAGTGTTAAATCTAATGGTATAAAGGATATCTTAGAACCCCCTTGTTGTCCAATCAGTAATAGGCAAGCAGAAAACATAGAAGGAAAATTATGTAAACATGTATTGATTGTTTTTTGTTTTTCATTTGTTATTATTTAATTTTTTCTGATTTAAATTGTCATTTAACACGTTGAGTGCTAAAATACATCTAATGTCAAATGACAAATGCTAAAAAAATTGTTTTCTAATTTTTTTACCAAAATGTGTGAAATGAAGAAATATGAAGGTAAAATGTTGATTCAAGCCATAAAAACACTGTGGTAACCATTTTAAAATCGTGGTAGGTATCCCTACCATGCGCATCTGGGCAGAGTAGTCTGCACTGGTTTGCACTAAAGTAGGTAGTTTTTAAAATGTAACACATATATTATGATAGCACTAATAATTTTTGTCTATATTTGTATTAAACAATTGTTATTAAAGAATGAGAAATGAATAAAAATAAGTCTAAGTCAAATATATTTACAGCCCCACAAACCCACTCGAATATCTTGATTAGTTGTGATTAATTACTGTGGTAGTCATCAAAACACTTTGGGGCTCATAGTCTTCGCTGTCCTTCACATTCCACACAGTGCCATACAACACATTTCTTAATACCACTTGAATGACAAACACGGCACCATTTTGCCACAGTACCTTTTTCGTTGCCCCTTTTCTCAGTTAGTTTTGAAGGTAGGTGAGGGACACATCTGCGCTTCAACGATCTTTCCGGAGCAGGTAGGGCGGGAAACAGAGAATCAACGACTGACAGAAGAAAATCATACATTTTCATTCTTTTCCCGTTGGTTGAAACTTACACTTCGTTGAAAAGGTAGTGAGAGTTGATCATAACCATTTGGAGCATATGGATGACTTTTTTTTATACCATCATGTTTTATGCTCAGATAAATAGTAGATCATCATCTGGTCACTACGATCAACTCCTTGCATAAAGTGGTTGTAGGTGACTATAGACAATGGCTGTTCCCTTTCAAGTTGCCCTCTGTTGATCGAAATAACCATACCATTAGTATATCAAAACTATATCTCAAATAAGAAAATGGAAAAAAAACCGGAGACAAAAACAAACACGTGTAAAATGTCACTAAGATACTTCCCGAGGAATAACAAAGACAAAATTCACTTCTACCATGTGCTAGAAGCATACTGAACCAATAAATCACCAATGGACAGATGGTAGGGATCCCTACTACGCGCATCTGGGGACACGCTACCATGGCCGGGATTCCTACCACCCGCAGTCACCGTGTTAAAAATAGGTAATGTTTATTTTTCAATGAAAATATACCCCATTCAATCATAGAGAACCTTCTGCAGCATTATTTTTAGGTTTCTACTTATAAAACAGATTGACATTACTAAAACCCCTTCTTTGAAGGTCAATAGAAGATAAACAGATTATATTTAAGATGAAATTTGACAAAAAAAGAGGCCAAATCAGAAAGTTTTTGGTAAACCAAAACGTACTAGTGAAGAGTGTTAGAGGAGAACAAGTGAATGCTTGGTATAGTAATAAAAGTAGTGAGCTCTACAACTCTTGTGGTTGATTTCATGGAGAAAGAAAGGTTTCTGCTCAAAGTAACCCTATGAAAGCAGAACAAAACACTTTGTTTGAAAGCACTGCTTTTAAGCGAATCTGTTAGGCTAGTCATACAGGGAAATTTATCTTACCTTACCCCCCCAAGGCAGACATCACCAAATTGCCATACATCAAGATCCATCTCATGAATAACAATATGAAGAGAATCATCCTCAAAGTCATCGAGTGTAGAAAATCCAAGAATATTCTTAAACACCTAAAAAACTTGGCCTGTAAGTAGTTAGTGCACACAAGAAGATTTCTTTTATTATTTCTCAAATGTTTACTAGAATCTTTTAAAAGCTTGAAAATTCAAGTGTTATCTATAAATAATTATTACATGAAGTTCCTTGGTTACATCTTCTTTATAGTGAATCATTTTTGAATGTTCCTTATATCTCTATGTCTGTAAAGCTGTTATGAATAAAACATGTCTTTCACAAGTTATTGAGTTTTTGTAAACTCATTAAAATACGACAGTTTAAAATGTACTTTTAAATTAAATATGTTGATCTGAAAAAATTGGGGAGGATTATATTTTGCACTATTAACTAATAACTTTACTATAACCAGAAGTTTTATTATTTAACTACCATGCATTTATATTTGGAAGTCTACCAGATGGTAAAACATTAACTGGTGTTATTCAGTTTTATCCCTGATGAATTAGTTACCAAGATAGTATCTACAACAAATGCCTTTTTTATACAAACATGCAAATTATATTTATGGGTATCGTAACATTTAAATTACAAAAATCACTGCCAACAAAATAACAAAAACTGTGTATATCACTGCATAATTTTATCAGGATAAAAGTATCTCTTGTAAAGAGCTTTCTTGACCGTTTGATTACCTACTTTCCATGGAATATTTCTTTAGGTCTTTTATTTCTGTTATGTGGTTTCTCTAAATCATACTCTATCTATATCAACACTAGGACTTTTACACTGACTATATTATTACATGTTTTGAGGTAAATCACATCACCAATAAATATGTAAAGAGAGCAGTTTTTGTGTTGTAGATTTCGAGAATTTTTAATTTACTACTATTGGTATAACTTGATAAAAAACCACTACTTACTGATATTTTTCAGCAGACGAGTTTCTTGTATGTAGAATAGCACACTATCAGAGAGTCTTGTCCATCCGTGACTCTCAGCATTGAACAATGCTCAGATTTAGTGCAAAATGTGTCTCCTAGACACTGATAGAAAAATATCAGTAAGTAGTGGTTTTGGCCAAGTGATAACAATAGTAGTATGTACAGAATGTCATTCCTTGGTGTTTACGTGCCATTTACAGATGTGGAATGTACATACAGAAAAATTATCTGAAAAGCTGGTGAGAGGATTTTCATCTTAAATAGGTAAAGTTAATCAGAGAAATAATGATTACTGTATAATATGTTTATGTACAATGCACAGACCTATTCTATATTAGTATAAGGTAAGTATAAGAACTATTTTTCAGGTGGAAAGGAATTTTTGTAAGCCATTATTGTTAAAATAATGCAATAAGCAAGGGTTGAGATAATTAAAATACCATATTCCATTGAGCTTGAAAGTCTTGTATGTATAAAATACAATTTAAAGGCAATATAAATAGTTCTGTACATTGATCAGATATTTAGATAATCTCAGGTAGACCAGTTTCATTATCAAACTACTAAGCATAACTTTTTAGAAATTAGTAAAACTTTTACAAGTAAAGGACATTTCTGTAGTACAAAAATATCTAGTACAAAAATACACATGATTAGGACCACTAATAAAATTATCACTTTTGTAGAATTTTATTTCAGAAGATAAAGTGGCCATGGCCCCTGATAATAAATTACACATAAATGTTAACCTACTACAAAAATAAACCAAGTATAAATGTATATTAATGTAATAAACTAAATACCTGCATTAACCAATGTGACTGGAAACAAAATCATTATATCATTTTAAATCTAATAACTTTTGTTCCTTAAAGTATAAATTAATTTAAAGAAAATAAACCACAAACAAAAATGACCTAAACCGAAATAACAATGTTTAAATACCGCCCAATAGTTGGTCCTTGAACCATTCTTATAAACTGATCTCTCTGATTGGTCATTAAAAATGATGTTTCTAAACATAAGGACTAAACTTGAATCTCTCTGTCATTGTGTTCACCCGTTCATTTATTTCACAAATTCACACAAGATCAAAACTAACAACTTCACAGATTACATACATACAAATTGTTTGTAAGGTTTTAAAAAAATTATTATTCGTAAACTCAATCAATAGTAAATCGCAATTATTGTAACATTTAGTAGAATTTTCTATTAAAAAATTGTTTAATTATAATATTTGGCAAAATTTAAAAACTTTTCAACTCTTATTGAGTTTCCGGAAAAAGCTATTTGAAACGAAAAGAGTTTGAACAATGAACTTGAAAAAAAGGTTTTTTATAACGTTCGGATTAAACAAGGGCTTTCATAAGAATAAAAGACAATGGGAAAAGTAAAGTTTCAGTTTCGAAAATTTGTTGTTCATGTCGAGCTGGTTAATAATACTTACTACATGGCCGTCTCTACTAGACGTAAATTAGAAAAACGTTATTTTATGTTTGAGCCTTTGAACTTTTGCTTAGGTTGACATATAATCTTAATAATTAGAATTATGATCAGACAATCTAATAATATAAGTTCTTAAAATTGTTAACTTACACTTGAAGGTTACACTTACACATCCATGTGTAAGTTAACAATTCTAACAACTAATATTTACATAATTAATCACTTTAACATTAGTTTATGACTATCCAAACTTTAAGGCAGGGCGTAAGCTGAAACGCAGGCGGTACAGCGCACGCAACGCAACACACGGCAGAAAACTGTGCCGTCATATTTCCTAATGGATCCGCGTAAGCTGAGGCATATGCATGTTTGTGTCTGGCACACGCGTGGGCCAGTATGTCACAGTTTGTAGCACAGACACAGATTTTACGACACAACTAGGGATCCAAGATGTCGTTAAATGACAGTTTGATTCAGCTGGTAATGGACAAACACTCAACAGTAGCTCACATATTGTGCCTAAATCTTGTATTTTTAAAATTTTTAATGCCACACATGTTTTGGCAATTAAGTTGTCTTATTCAGTAATGAACAAACACTCAACAGTAGTTTACATATTGTACTTAACTCTCAAATTTTTAAAATCTCTAATGCCACACGTTTCAACATATATGGTCGATATAATCAGTAATAGACAAACACTGAACCGTAGTTTACATATTGCACTTAACTCTTATATTTTTAAAATCTCTAATAACTCTGTGCGAGTTACATGTGCTATGCGATGTGAATCATGAAGGTTATAGCAAAAAAAAACGTATAAAGACTTTTTGTGGGCCAACATAGCAATATGTGTGTTTCGTTTTTTTATATATTCACTCTGCCACGCGCCTTTCATTCGAATTTTAGAAACGCTGTGTAACAGAACCAATTCCTCAATTTCCATATAGGATTCATATGAGTTGGTATCGATATCTTCCATCTTCAAGGCAAAAATGGCATGCGTGTGCCGTGTTCTGCGTCTCAGTTTGCGATGGTAAAAGATACGTGTGTTGCGCTGCAAAACGTGGATTGCGTGCGCTGCGCAGCATACGTCTCAGCTTACGCCCTGCCTAAATTTTGTAAATTTGTTGTTTCAGTAAGTTTTTACAAATTTACAAAATTTAAAGTTCGGATAGTCATAAACTAATGTTAAAGTGATTATTTATGATTTACCGAACGTAATGGACTACAAAATTCAAGAGAGTAATATAATGTCTGTTCGCAAGTAATTTCAAATTTTAAATTCCAGTTTTCGTCAACAAAAAAATACGAAACGTAGGGACCTCATTTGAAATTAAACCTCTTGTCTCACTAAAATAGGAACAATTGTATTCATAATTACGATCACATTTGGATAAGTTCAGTTCATAGACCAGTTCGTTGAGACTGAAGTTCACTCACTCCTACATGGAGTACATATACAAAATTAGTTAAGAAGAGGTTAACCTGTTTGTTTTTAAATTATAATGTTTTACAATTAGGTATGTCTTATAAAATGTTTATAAGCTACCTTGTTAAGAGTACAACATTAACCGCATATATGTGAAGTAAGAATATAAAACTTGTACATTCTTTTATTAATCTGTATGAGATAATCATGGTTTTTGAGGTCAAATATGATCCTGCTAATAATGTAAAATTCGTTAAATGTGTGGAAAAGTATCCAAAGTTGTATAATTTTTGGCTTTCTGGGTCAGACAAAGATAAAGAGTGGGAAAAGGTTGCTGTAGAACTTAATTCAACAGGTGTGTACAATTTTGCTTATGTAATTTTGTGACCATTTATAAATTTAGTAATTTAAGGGTGCGTTACTTCATTTTATTTTCTTTTATAATTATTTTACTTAAAAATACATTTTAAACAAGGTGAAAGTGGTTCTAACTATCATGAAAGAATGGTGAAATTTGACACCGTAAAAACATAACCTCAATTTACCAACAAAAAACTTTCTACAGTTACAAACAGTACTCAGGCAGTTATCAGTTATTCAGACAGATAACTTGTTATATTAAACGGTAATTTTTTACTGGGGCGGCCCCATTCTCAAGTTATTTTTAACGGCAAACATTAAATCAACTAACCTAACCTGACCTAGGTGCTTACTGACGCTTTGATCGTGTGAAATTTTTTATTCTCCTAAGAAGATGTCAATCTTAGCGGCAAACTCAAGTCACGTGGCCCCGAAGATGCTTTCCGATTGCCTGACAGATCCCGCAAGACTTTTCAACTGAAAAAGGCCTGAATCTGTGTTATTTTTAGCACAAACTAAATTCAACCATCTTGGTGATAGTAGCCAAGGGACCTCAAAGATGCTTTCCAATTGGCTGACAGATGCTGCATGACTTTGCAACTGAAAAAACTCGTATTTAGTGTGTGTGTGTGACAGATCTTGCCACACATTATTTTTTGATGCTTGTGTGTTCGATGAAAAGCAGGTTATTGAGGCTTTATGTTCATACTACTTGCTCAGGTTAGCTTTTTCAATAAAACAACTTTCAAAACGCATCAGCAAGTACGGTAAATTGATAGTTTTCACTCAGATACTCAAACAATTACTTATGATTTATTGAAGATGATTACAAGCAACTTTATGCATTATAAACAAGAAAGAATAATTTTAAATGTCACAGTCCATGAGTATTTGTAACAATTTGAACAAACTGAAATATATTAAAATACACTAATACACAATACTGTATAAAGTATGGTAAGAATTTACAGAAACAGCAGTATTTACATGACATTAAAATATAGCTATTTAACAACTTAACTAAAGTATTTTTTTAGGAGGGACGTTAAGTTCAGTTAAACAATAGTTTATGACTATCCGAACTTTAAATTTTGTAAATTTGTTAAAACTTACTGAGACAGAAAGTTTTCGATCGCTATGTGCCGATCTTCATCAGTGTCTTCTCGAGAAGACAAGTGTCTGAGAAGACACTGATGAAGATCGGCACATAGGGATCGAAAACCTTCTGTCTCAGTAAGTTATAACAAATTTACAAAATTTAAAGTTCGGATAGTCATAAACTATTGTTTAAGTGATTAATAAGATTCACCGAACGTAATGGACTACAAAATTCAAGAATTAAGTTCAGGTTACAGTAGGAATAATATAACATTACTTTTATGTAGTTATGCATAAACTCAAAGTATTTAGTTGACACATTTTTTTTTTTAATGAGTTTATTAGAGTTACCGTATTAGCTAGTTAGTCATGGGAAATTTCCACTTATGTATGTTGTAAGTAAGACTAAGGTCACTTATTCAATGCAGTTGTCATGTAGACTTTGTGTTACTTTATGTAGAAACTTCATTTTATATCAGCAAATCCATTCTATTAGACACAATGTAGCTATAATGTAATATAATACCTAAATCTTGTTGCTGTTCATGACGAGCTGGTTGCTAATTACTTATTACACTTTTGCTATTAGGCCTACTTGCAACCAGACGTTTTGTTAACTAAAGGTTGTTAGATTGTTAACTTACACTTGGAGGAAACGTTTTTGTCTTATGACCTTCAAAGTTGTAAGACGAAAACGTTTCCTCCAAGTGTAAGTTAACAATTTAACAACCTTTAGTTAACAAAACGTCTGGTCGCAAGTAGTAGCAAAAGTGTAATAATATAATACATAATGAGTACTGTGTTTTATTAATAAAGGCAGTAATACAATATTGGACATAAGTGTATTGGGTTTGTTAATTTCAACCCTTTACCAAATTCAGTGTTTCTGTTAGTAAAGTTTTATTGCTTGTAATTAAACCTATCACAACTGAAAACTTGGTGGGTATGTTATACAATAGTTATATTTTACTGTGGTATAATATTGAGCTTTGTTGTATAACAAAACATTCAATTTGTAGTGTGTTTGTAGATTTAGGCTATGTTTATATTTTTTGAATTTGAACCACTAATTTTGTGGGCTTTTTATGGGCTTTTAAAATCACTTTTATCTTGTTTCATGTAACATATGTGAAACTTGTCAAGTACTATCAATTACAGTTTACTAATGCGTGTGATAAACAGTTCTTGAATGAAGTGAAACACACCCTTCTTGTTTCGTGTAACATTGCAAAGATATAAAAATCGAAGCTACTTGTGTGAAAAAGTTAATTTATGATTTCAAACCTTATTTTTTTATAACCCAGTTGGTCCTAATCAGATACTATAGCTATAATGTAATATATTATAATGAAATGCTCTATTTTATAAAAAAAATGTTTAGCATATAAATTTTTCTGCGTGTTGCATATGAGGTTAGTTTCTTTTTCAAAATTAAGTTTTTCAGGATCAGTACTGAGTTCTATCATTTTTTTTTGTTTTCCTGACGATTTTTTCTAGGACTGATGTATCACTAAGTACATTATTTTTTATAAACCTCATTAGGATAACTGAAAATTACCTACATTTTATACTCCAATTAAATACAGCTATTTCACAGTCTAGGTCTTCAGTTAGGATAGGTTTGGTTAGACAAAAAATAAGTCTACTAAAGGTAACCTAACATTGAATTCAGGAATCAGTTAACTTATGTTATAAAAATGTTTGATTTCAATAATTATTTCTTTTCATATACATGACATTTTTTGCTTTATCTGGCGTAATGTATTTCCAACATTGAATATGAGTGAAAAGAAAATAATTACTTTTATGTTAATATATTTCATACTATTTAAACAATATTTGTCATCAATAGAGAAAATTTCAAATACAATATTACTTCTATATGCTGCCTGCAGTATAAGTTACTTATAGAGCATTTCCTTTTTATTATTTAATTTTCTTGCCAAGTAATGAATTATCAGTTTGTTTTCATGGTTAAAATAGGAATTCCTCCAAATGGTATTATCTTTTATGTAGCATTTAAACATTATTTGTCATTTCATTAACATTTTAATTGTAAATTTGTGTGTGTGTGTGTGTGTGTGTGTGTGTGTGTGTATGGGTGTGTGTGTGTGAGAGAGAGAAAATATATGTGTGTGTATGTCTGTCTGTGTTTGTGATGCAATTTTGTAAATTATACATGTAATAGAGAAATTTGTTTTTCAGTGTTATTTTGCAGAGATAGGTGGACAAGTTTATTGGGATGTTATAAAAGATATTTAAGACATAAAGCAGAAAAAATAATGAAGAGGCCTTACTATTTGGCAGAACACATGGAATTTGTAAGACCTTATGTGAACATAAAATTTGGAAGGCAAGTAAACACACACGCACACATGCACTGTAATTTTCTTGCAATATTATTTCATAATACCTGCTGTTTTCTGAGAATACAAACGTCTGTATGCTTAACACATTATTCCTTTTTTCTATATAAGCTGCCAGGCAGTCTTCATATTCATCCTTAAAATGATAAAGTTTGTATTAAAATTATTCATCCCTATCATTATTATAGGATCTTGAAGAGACCTTATCAATGTAGAGCACTTAGCTCTTTGGACTATCCCTACCACAGGATACACTCCTATCTTACAGTATACTCTTTGCAGTAGCCAAGTACTTATTTTCTGAATTCCTCATATACTCTGGTGCTTAACTCAGACGTTTAGTTTGAATTTCCAATATCATTATTTCACTATTTGCTACTTTTTTGGCTCAGATCATCCCTCTGCTCAGATTTTTAGAACTATTGTTCATTCCAAACCATCTTTGTGTTTTATAAATAGCTTTTGATGAAGATGTACCAGACTGTGGCTTGGATTTTGCAAGTCCATTGTGAGGAATACACCATTATCTATCAGCTTTTTGAATCCCCTAAAGTAGCTGTATACGAATTAATATGTTTCTCTGAGCTTTGCCTCTATCACAGTAGTACATGTGTCACTCTTGGCATACCTAAATGATAAATTTATTATGAAATACAAATTATAATTTATTTTAAATCTACATTAAATTTTTAGCAAAGAATACTTTCGGATCTTGATCAGGTCTATTGTGCAAAGTTTAGCTTATCTATTTATAGCACATGCAACAAGTCATAGGTATTTTTTGTTTTGGTTGTTTGCTTTAAAGTATTGAGATAATTTGGGAAGAAGATAATCAATATGTTCAAATATATATATTTGTATACTTGCACATAGTTTATTTAGTAAGTCTTTTCTACTCGGTCCATTTATCCAAGTATCCAATACATATCTTTTTCAATTTGTGGATAATTTAAACAAATTTGATACAACATCATAAGAACTGATTAAAAAATTAGCACATTAGTGGTTTTGCTGTCACAGTAAATTAGAAAAAATTATTTTATGTTTCATTGAGCCTTTGAACTTTTGCTTAGGTTGACATATAAATAGAAAAATTTCCTTCATTTAAAATCGTGATTGTAAAAGCCATTAAATGAAATATTCTGATTATGATTAAATATTTTAATCATTACATTTTATTTTAAAGATTGTCCACTAATGGAGTTGATTGGAGTCATTCCACACGGGCGAGTATGGAACAATTTTGTCATTGTGTTATACCAACACTTTTTCCAAAGTCTTTATCTTTTGCTTCCTGTTTATCATTATTGCCAGGAACATTCACTGTTCTGATATCACCAATCCTATTATTATTTGTAAAAGAAAGGCTAATTCTCATGGTTTCCAAACAACCTTTGTTGTTAAGTTCTTTAAATAATAGTGATGTAGAATGGGTCTTGTTTCAGAGATTTCTTGAAAAAATTTATATCCTCACAATAACTGAATTTTTAAATTATGAATGATTTTGATAATCTCCACTGTTACTTGTCATGTCCACATCTAAAATATGATCATGACTTGAAGGATTGTAAAATAGAACAACCTAAAGGGGTTGAGCAGCTGCTCTTTGCTTTCACCTGAAAATAGTCAAACAAGTTAAGCTATTTTGATACATAAAGTGGGTAGTTAAGAATTGTTAATATAAAACGGTTAATACAGATGATTTTACTAAAGTTTGTTTTTAAAAATTGTGATCGTAATTGTAGCCTATTGAATAACTATATTTTATAGAATAAGCAATACTCAATGTATATATCAAATTTAAATTTGATAAGTTATAACTATTATTTTGTTCATTAGTTTTATGAAATTCTATAACTTGTATTAATTTTATAGGCTTGTAGATTATACAACTTGAACAATATTTAAAACTACGACTTAAATAAGTTTGTAGTTTATTACTTTGTATTGAGCTTTATGATGGGTTTTCATTTCTTGTTAGTAGTAGCACCACACTCAGTTGTCAATTAAACCTCAGGTTTGAGTGGATAAAGATGAGTCTACTTATAGAACTTCGGTAGAAGAAGCCGCTTTGTGGATACCAGATTCGTATAAGATATTCTTCAAAATAATTTATATGCTTGTGTTATATGACACCCTTTCAATTAGTTAAATATTAACTTTTTACTAAGAAAGTATATACCATGTAAAGTAATAGCACACAATACTTTCTTTCACAAGGATATCTCCATTTGCAATACATGCTACTTGCTCCTTCACCTTACTATCACTTTAGTTGTTATATAGCAAAATGCAAGGTGTTGGTACAAGGGTGTGTGCTGACTGAACTATAGGTTCTAGCAAAAGGTTTTTCCACTTTGGAGATAGCACTGAATAAGTTGCAGTAAGAGTATGAAAATGGAAGGGGTATCAATCGGCAGGGGTGTATCAGTCTGATTGGGATTGAGTATTGAACTTTAGAGTAAGAAGCTCTGTACTGAAAACTGTTCGAACTGGGAATGAAATGTCAGAAATTGTGTAGTGTGTAAAAATGTCGATCCACCTGTCTCAAAAATATTCACTACTTACACATGCAGCTGTCCTGTAATTGTCTGATAAGAGTTTAAGAAGAAATTTGCACAAAAAAGTTGATATGCACCCTTGCAAAACCATTGTTACTCGTCACTCGAGAGTTGGAGGAGAGAACTGGAAATTGCATAGTTATACTGCTCTAGGTAAATTTGTTGTGTAGAGTCTATATTCTTTCAAAGATCGGTCAGTCAATTTAAATTATTACTTACATATAATCAAGACCTTCCTTCAACCTATTTTAAAGCAGTTAGGGACGATGAAGGGGGAGAAGTCTTGTTTTAACAAGACAGAGCTACATTTCACATTTTATTTCTTTCTTTAACAATTATGAGAGAGTTCTTGCCTGTACGCTTTCTTTCTCTGTCAGCTTTGCCCCCAATGCTACTGATTTATTTCCTTAAAGTTAAAAGTACATAAACATCATCCTACATTCTGCAAACACTTAAGGAGTCAATCACTCAGTCAGTCAATAGAAGGAGGGGGTTTGGATGTCCCTGTGTGTTTGCAGCGTCTGTTGAGAAATACTGGCTGCTTGAATCAATGTGTGTACAGCGCTTTGTGGGAGTGGATGTTGATAATAGAACTTCTTAATGTAAGAGCTGATAGGATTAACGGATAATAGTTATTTTGTTGGGAGACAGGCTGATTGGCTTTATTTTCCTTTTTTTCTTCGGCAAACGCATTGGTCTTTCTGTCTGATTCTGTGAATATTCCTTTCAAAACATAATTTACTTAAACTACTATATAAACAAGTAAACGACAATACAACGCGTCATATAAACCTAACATTTTACTTATCTTAAAACTAATACAAAGGCAACTTATATTCTAACAAAAGGAATTACTAACCTAATAATAACAAGTTTTTATCAAAGGATTGCAAAAACTAATACAAGAAATTATGAACGTCGCATAAACATGTGTCTTTAAAACTTAATTGCTAAATTCATGATAAACAGTGCTTATGGCACAAATTGTCTAACGGCTTAAACTGACTAAATCTACTGGGAAAGAATTCCAACAATACATTTACCTAGGCCTAGTGCTTAACTTGAAACTAATACAATGGAACAGTGCTATATGGCAAACAAACTAGGATTACTTAGAACTAGTACACAGTAAAGCTTGCATACTAACAAGGTGAAAAGCAAGTTTACAGTTTGACTTAAAATTAATTAAGACACCACAGAAGGAGTTTCTGATGGTGAAGTTGGAGACAAACCATGGGGTACCGGAAATAAATCTCAGCGTTTGGGATTGAAAGGATTCAAGGTTTTTGCGGTTGGACTTCTTTAAAGAACGGGAGAGGTATAGGTGAGGACCAGTGGGATTAGGAGGAACATTCTTCCATGAGGAACAGAAGGAGTTTTGTTTTTATAGGAAGGGGGCTGCATTTAGAGAGGAGGGAGTAGAGCTGGGAGTGAATACCCCTGGTTTTGTTAAGGACTGAAGAGAGGCAATCACTGTGGCGGTGGTCACCATTTTATCGAAAATGACAAAGATCCCAGCATGCCAGCAATCTAGGGTACCATTTACTAGTCATAATTTATAAAACCTAATATTCTAAAATAGCTTAGATTATTGTTCACAAATAAAAGTGTGTATTTTGGTTAAAACCGCCTTTAAAAATACAACTGCTCTTTAGCAGTACCTGGTACAATGCTGTAGTGGTTTATTCAAGCATTTGAAAGTGGCGTTTTAAATGTTTCTAATGACTTAAAAGTATGTGCTAATGGGAAATATAAATAAAATTAGTAAGCACACCTTTTTACACAAAATAAAGTCTTTCTAGTTATAATATATACTGAGATATCATAAGTTTTTATAATCTTCCAAAAAAGATGAAATAATGGACTAAACTGTTCTTCCATATAAACATTTTTCAATGCTGTAAATTTTAAAAATTAATTAGCAAATCAAGCAATTCGTCTTAACTATCAAATATTTTAATTTTAGTTTTAATTACATATACGTTTTTAAAATTTCAGCTGTATAAAAAATGGTGCGGACATTCAGTCTGATCATGAGAATGATGATAATATGACTATCACAACTATCGCAGATGATTTGGAGGAGCATAGTCTTGTGATGGAAGAATGTAATGATTCCCCTCTTGCTAATCCTCTTTGTATATTAATCGACTCATCAGATGATGAAGGTCACAATATTTGTTCAGAAGATTCTGTTAACAGTATTAAAAATGAACATGATAATGATGAAACTGATAGTAGTTATAAAAATGAAGGCGATAATGATGAAACTGACTACAGTGAAAATGAAAATCCAGATCTTAATTTTTTTAAAAGCTTGTTACCTGATATCCAGGCAATGACATCTCAACAACAATTAAGGTTTAGAAAAGAGGTTTTAAATGCTATTGATATGACTTTGTACAGTAAAGATTTAACAGTATGTAAATTTAATTCAGCAGAAATTAAAATTGAAAAAGAATAATACTGCTTTATTAAACATAATTAGTTTTTTAAGAATATATATAATTAAAAACATTTTTTATATAAAAATATGGCCAAATAGTATATCACTTTTTAACTCTTACAAAATCAGTGCTAAATAATCAGGAACAGTTTTTCATACCATTATAATTAAATGTTTATTGTATCGATGGTTTATGGTATGAGAATTTCTACTTGAGATTTTTCAACCCAATTAGTCTAACTCTTAACTACTGTATATAACAGTTGAATTAATAACACCTCCTAAATAACAAACTTTTATAATTTTGTCTTGAACTGCCACCTTATCTTTTGTCCATGCATGGAGTTTGTTTTATATACATATTTCGTTCTTTTACCAGTACAATGAAGTTGATATGTAGAAGATGTTACAAAATATTTCAAATAGAACTAAATATTTTAGACAACTCCAGTTTTTACAAAAATTGAAGCTCATAACACAAATGGATATTCTCTTCTGTATGAGTGATTAATAGACATTAAATTTATTGAAAATGATTTAACAATTAAAATTACTTTTTTTAGAATATATTGATATTTTTAATAAAAAAGTAATTTTGTTGTTTATAGAATGTGTTATATTATATGTATTATCAAAATGTATTATATAGAATGTATATATATATATATATATATATATATATATATATATATATATATATATATATATATATATATATATATATATATATATGAAGTTAATATATTACTATTGTAAGTAATTTTATCCACCATTAAGTGCAATGATTTTACCTTGTGTGATGAGGCGCCTTTCGGTCACTTGACCATTGTCGAATCACAGAAAAATATCAGTGATTCGACAATGGTCAAGTGAACGAAAGGCGCCTCATCACATAAGGTAAAATCATTGCACTTAATGGTGGACAAAATTACTTACAATAGTAATTTATTAACTTCATGAAGTCAGTGCAACCGAAAAACAATGGATAACGTAAAATATCAAGAATATATGTATATATATATATATATATATATATATATATATATATATATTGTTTTGGTTGGTAAAGATTATTTAGATTTTTTGGACCAGGAGACTGACAGACTTACCTTGGTAAGAGTCCACACTGTAGTCTTGAAATATAAACACATAAAAGCACTTAAACAATGATATATTTCAACCACACAGTGGTCTTTGTCAATCGAAGAGAAAACACAAAAAGAAATATGAGAGAATGAAATAAAAAAAAAAATTTTTTTATTTTTTTTATTTTTTTAAATTTCATTCTCTCATATTTCTTTTTGTGTTTTCTCTTCGATTGACAAAGACCACTGTGTGGTTGAAATATATCATTGTTTAAGTGCTTTTATGTGTTTCTATTTCAAGACTACAGTGTGGACTCTTACCAAGGTAAGTCTGTCAGTCTGCTAGTCCAAAAAATCTATATATATATATATATATATATATATATATATATATATATATATATATATATATATATATATATTGATATTTTATGTTGTAAATTATTTTTCCGTTGCACTGACTTTATGAAGTTGATATATTACTATTGTAAATACTTTTATCCACCACTAAGTGCAATAATTTTACCTTGTGTGATGAGGCACCTTTCGGTTTCTTGACGATTGTCGAATCACTGATTAATTTCCTGGTGTAGATGTTCGATGAATCGAAAACCGAACATCTACACCTGGAAAATTATCAGTGATTCGACAATGGTCAAGTGACCGAAAGGTGCCTCATCATACAAGGTAAAATTATTGCACTTAGTGGTGGATAAAAGTATTTACAATAGTAATATATCAACTTCATATATATATTTATATATATTATAACTTTGCAACACTGTTTTCTTGTATTCACTTATCACATACGTTTTAATGTACTTGAACAAGAATTTTACATGGTATATTTGCATTAACTTTCAAGGAGTTCAATTACTCGTCCTCATTTTTGAGCATCACCTGTTGAGTTTCAGTTGATGTTCATAAATGGGGACACGATATGTGTGTGTGTGTGTGTGTGTGTGTGTGCATGTGCGTGCGTAAGTGCACATTTTATATATTTATGGTCCATTGTTGGCCATCATAATTATATTTTGTTTGATAACTTAGAAATGTAAAACAATTTATTATTATTATCTAGGCCTATTAGTAGTAGACCGGTAGTATATATAAAATGTACTATACTCCTTTATTTACAGCGTTTTTAGATTGATGAAAACTTAAAATATTCCTGTATATTATTGATGTTTTATTTCTAAATATTTATATTTAGAAAGAAATGGATTAATCTATGGATATTTATAAAAATGGCAGTAGTAACGTCCTACATTTATAGTATTGTTTAATTATATTCTCTATTTATCATTTACAGTTCATTGGAGTTATAACCAAATCACTTGTGTCTTTGGTTATATTTTAGATTTCATTTCAATAGTATTTAGGGGAGAGTTGTCGATTTTGTACCGGCACCTAATTCGTACCATGTTAAGATCGCTGAAGGAATAGAATGCTGTTGTTATGTAGGGGTAAATATGTAAACTACTTGCAATTACCTCCCTCCACATGTAAAACGGTTGTTGTTGAAAGCTTTGACTAGTGGCAGTGGTGTTTTTCGTATATTTGGTGGTCTGATGTTAATGTTTGTGTCATACTTAAGGGAATACTAAACCACAAGATAACAAGTTACATTTTTTACATATAGTAGACATACATATAGGAAACTATGTAGTTTTAGCTACATTTACATATGCTTGAAATTTATTAACAACAATATTTAGGTTAATGTTTTCCAGTTTCGTAACCAGTTACGAATTTAGGTAACCAGTTTCCTAATTTGTACCGTTTGCAGAGCTCATAAAAATCACAAATTGCCAGGAAACGTACGGAGATATAACTCTTAAATAATTAGGTTATAACCATAATCAACCCTATATTTTGATTATGAAGTTGTTAATTATGAATCTGCAGTTATTAGAGATATAAAAAATATAATACCAAAACTGGTACGATATCGGCAACTCTCCTCTATAAGTAAAATGCTTCATGCAAATACAAAAAAACTTCAGACGTGAATCTACATAAAGAAATAGGAAAAAGTGGATGAAAACATAAATCTGGAAATACTTTGTCAACTTATTCATACTAGTAGAAACGTTTATCTAGATTTCAGTTCATCTTATGAAATATACTAGTGACAAATTTTTATCGGATCAATTAAGCATGAAAAATTGTGGTTTCCAATAGGTTTGACTTGAGAAAGGGAATAAAAGTCAACTCTTGATAATTTATTCATATGCAAATAATTTGTTCATTTAATGTATATTGTCCAGAGTAGTCTTAGTTCTAGTATTAAAAGTAGTATATAATGCTTTTGTGAAATATATTCACTTTTGTTAGATATAAAACAATAACACTCATTACTAATAAAAATTATATTTTGCCAAAAAATTACAAACAATTTTATATGTTGAATAAACTGATTAAAAATTCGGATTTCACATTGTTTAGAAAATTTTAAACGACTGGAAAGTTTTTATTTTAATACACAAACACACACACACACACATGCATATATATATTTATTATATTCTTGATATTTAATATTATCCATTGTTTTTCCGTTGCACTGACTTTATGAAGTTAAAGTCATTTAACGAATTAAACTTCATTTATTATATTATATAATGAAATTTTATACAGAGCACAGTAGCGTAATTATAATAAATAAATAACAATAACCCTGCTACAAATATTTAAACACCCTTGATGTACATTTCGCCAACACAGTTAGCATCATCAGAAGGTTACAAACATACTCCGTGTTTGTAACCTTCTGATGATGCTAACTGTGTTGGCGAAATGTACATCAAGGGTGTTTAAATATTTGTAGCAGGGTTATTGTTATTTATTTTTTATATTATGTAATAATTAATATATTAATTAATATATATTATATAATATAATATATTAATTATATAATATAATATATATATATATATATATATATATATATATATATATATATATATATATATATATATATATATATGTATATATATATAATACTAAACATTTTGTCTAATCTTTTTTTTTGTTTAGAAATTTTGTAGGTTAAGAAAAATCTCAACAATTATACATAAATCTTCACAAAATAATTGAGTAATATGATTCAACATAAATTTCAACCTGCTTCAGTTTTTTATTGGTTGCGCTGAATGTGTATCCCTAACTCCTTTTTAACTCTTGGATATTTGTTCTCCTATGATGTCAGCTCTGTGGGGATACCATCATATTCAGCCATATACTGGATGAATGTAGTAGTTCATCAACTCTTCTATTTTCGAGGGAGCTTGAGGGTTGTGTTAAGGGATTATGCTGCAACCATACTATGTCATTGCCTTTTTCCGTCACTTCCTTGTATTTAATAAAATTATAATTCTGGTTTTTGTATTTGTATTTATTAGGGTTAGTTAGTTACTTTATTGTTTAATCCTATTTTTAATTTGTCTTTTTTTCTAACAAAGACTGTTTTATTCTTAATATTTTAAAATTAATTTAGTTTTTATTCTTGCAATCTTTCAAATTTAATTTTCAAAGTTTTATTTTTCCATTTCTTTTATTTATTTTTTAATATTTATTTGTTGTAACCTTAAAATATATAAATCATAAATTTATTTTTTATTCATTAAATATTTGTTACATATTTATTTGTTATTTATTTGTTATTTATTTATGTTCTATTTCATATTTAGTTTATAAAATATTCTTTTTTAGCGATAGTAAACAAATTTTATTTTTTGCCAATAAAAAAATGTACGAGTATAATATTGCTATTATTTTCTAAAGTAGATTGATTTTTAAGTTATCTTTTTAATATTTTAGTTATTGTTTTAATAAATATATTGTTATTCTTGTTTTGTTTAAAAAAAAAAAACTGTCCTTTTGTCAGGAAAAATAATTTTCAAGGCTTAGCATTTTTATTTATGTAATTTACCTCGTTCTCATCTTGACCTTGAATTACAAGAATTCAATCTTGTTACAATTTTCTAGGAATTCTCATTATTGATTGTAGTTCAAGATTTGTAAATACAACAGTAAATGGATAACTTAATACATTATTAAAGTTCGTAAAGATCTACCTCTTAAATATAACAAAATACCTTCCATTTCACCCTTCCTCAGCTTTTATACAAATAATATTTCTTCATTTATCAGTTTTTTAAATATTTACTATGATGATGTTTTTTGAATTCTTTAAATAACAAGTCTAATAACTTCTCTAAATATTATTCAAAAAGATGTCATTTGCCTTAGAAGCTGTCAGTCAAGATTCTGACCACAGTGAATCATTTCTTATTACTTATTGGGTAACATTTTCAGAACCATGAGCAAGCAAACACAATGTAGGTTTAATCATTGAAAAAATGTTTTGAACATGCTTGTGTGAAATTTCAAGTTCATAAGGAATAGCTCTAATCCTTTATCTTTTTGAATAAAGATTTTGTTAAAGGCATGTGGTATTCCTCTTTGTTTTTGAAGTAGGGTGGAAGTCATTCTGAATATGTTCTTGAATTTTTGTGTGACCTTAACAAAAATGTGTATGTAAACTTGTAGACTCTAATTTTTGATTGTTTCCTTAACATTTGAAGGGATGTATTAATTTCTCATGCAATTTAAAATTTAATATTGTCACACTGTTCTAGTTACATTTCAAACTAATAAACTAATAAAATTTTTGGTAATAAAAGTAGCTTTTGCCAAAGTAGTATGTGAAGTAATGAGACTTGACTCAATGCCTCCCTTAGTGACTCCATTATCATACAAGAAGTTTCAGCAATCACTTCACTGTAGGCAAACATTCTGGGAACTTTTCAAACCTACATTGTACTTACATACACCTACAGTGGTCAACCATCTTAAGTATATCTGCTTCAGTTTTTCTACCAAAAATGATTTTTACTGAGACTAACAAATTGAACGCCTGAATCTCTTCTTGGGTCTTAATAAGAAATTGTTCAATAAATCGAAGTTTGTATTGGGTAACTTCAAAGTCACCTTCAAGTAAAGCTACATTGCATTGAAATCCAGTTTCTTGGCAATTATAAGTACACGTTGTTTAATGTTCACAATTACCATTTCTATTCAATGCTTTCCAAGTTAAAAAGGTGTTTCTATTTTATACTTTTTTTACTGAGGAAAATTCATATTCCTGTGGCACGTATAGACCTTCAATATGCATTTACATTAAAACATATATATATATATATATATATATATATATATATATATATATATATATATATAGTATCTTCATACTAATAATATTCTATTATAACTTATTTTTATTGTGTGTTAATAAGCATTGTAGACCTTATAAGAGGGAGACAAAAAAAACCATGCAACATTTATCTGTAAATACATTCATAACACATAAGATATGTCATTTCCCTCACTTACAATACTTGGAATTAGTCTTCTATTCATTCGAAACAGAGATTAAGTGAACCTTAGTTTTATCTTCGCGTCAGGCACTATTTTTTCGAAACTATTATATGTTTGATGTGCAAGAATCTATCGCTTTATAAGTTCTGTGGAGGTACCATCACAATCACACACACACATATATATATTCTGTGATGTATTGTGATTGACTGCTGTTTAACAACTCGTTTTTTTTTTTTAAGTTTCAAAGTTGGTGTTGAAGGATGATCCCATTCTATGTCTTTACCTTTATGCTCTATCTAAAAATATTTTACAAAATTTAGGTCTTCTCTGCTTTTACATTCTTACAAATTTTAATTAGTTGTTTGTATCCTTTGTGCTACATAATTTTCGTACCAAAAATTTTGTTTAATCTTTACTTTTTTAGTTTAAATTGTTTTTAACCTTGTGAAAATTTGAAAGTTTTTTACAACAGTGTTATATTTTATTAAAATTTGTTTAGCAATGGTAGCAAATTTTGGTTTTGGTGAAACAAATATTTAAAAAAATAAAAACTTTAAATTAAAACTAATAAGTATCTTTCATTAGCCTGTAAAAGATATTTCCTGTCTACATTTAATGATACTACATGACAGGGTTCACTTTTATAAAGTTTACATTTTATGAATATTAGCCTTAAACTAAATAATCATTGCAGTGTGAAATAAAATGTAAATAATTTATATGTCCTTTGCTACAAAAAAGCTTCTTTTCTTACTTAGACCTTGATGCTCGCTAAGCTATCACAGTTTAGAATCCCCAGAAGGTTAGATGGTTTCTAATTGTTGTAATTCCCACCTTCATCTTATCTTTCTCTAATTGGTCTATTTTGGAACTCGAGTGCTGTGAAACATTACCTTTCTCTAAACTATTAAAACTAATATTAAATTTATACTTTTTATGATTTTTACTTTTGTTAAAACTTTATAGGTTATGTTTAATATTTTTTTTTTTAGTTAATTTGATTTGTGTATCTTCACTGAGGATGATGACAAATTAGTCGTTGAAACGCGTATTATATAAAAAATTTTATATTTGTGAGTTGTACCATATTTTTATTCTTTAATTAAATTTATACGTTAGACAAGAGTTTTTCTCTTAAAAAGGTGATAGAGTTTGCTTGAGCCATTTAAAGCAAAAAATAATTAGACACTGATGAAGATCACCATGGATCGATTAAAAACGTTCTGTCTTAGTAAGTTTTTACAAAAAAATTAAGGTTCAAATAGTCATAAACTAATGTAAAGTTTTAAAAAAAATATAATATATCTGTTCAACATTTTAATCTTATTTTAGTAACTGCAACTCTCTGAGAGTCATGAGAGCTTTAGCAAAGTGTACATCAAGGTTTAGGTGGATTACAAGTTTTTTTAAATAAAAAAAGTTAATCAGTGATTTCCATTACAGGGAAGCCTTGAATTGAGAATCATCAGTTTTCTTCAGAAATTGTGATTGTAATATACAGTAATAGTTTTGTTGCGCTTATTTGTATACATGCAATGTCACTAAAATCTACAATTTTATTCAGTTTAAAGGTAGAAATAAGGAAATTTTCAGGTAACTGACCCCACCCACCTGGTGCCATAAATGTTCCATGTTTGCAGTATTAAGGAATAGTGGTTCTTAACTTAGTCCTAGTTAAATCCATCTACGCTTCTTTATCCTTATGCTTACATGGGGATATAATGGGCAGATACCTATTTATGACCCCAACAGAGAATAGATTTACTTCAGATAAGCAAACTTGTGATGCTGTAATATCTCCCCTACCTTCTTGCCCCTACTTTATTCCTACCCATATTCACAATGCTTTCCAGTCATTAGTAGGCAGTAAGTCATGCTGGGCAGTCATAATATAATTAAAAAAGAAGTAAAATAAAATGTTTTAAAAAGTCATTGCCTACTTAAATTTTATTTTTGTTTTTTCTATTTTATAATTATAAATATGTGTATACGTATGTCATAATAACAATATTAAGTGGCAAACTAAAAAGCAAATTTCCTTGCAACTTTCCTTTCTACGTATGGCGTTGGACTATTATATTTGTTAGTTACTATTTACACGCTTCCTTTTTTTATCGCTTGTGTTGTGTTTTTTCTTTTCGCTTTCCTTTTGCATTGTCCTTTTGTGAATCAAGGTTCGATACTGTTTATTCAGTTAGTTTATTTATTTTATTCTTTTCAATCATTTGCCTATCCTAAAAGCATCATTAATGATATTGTGTGGTAACCAAGTCAGCAATGGTTGTGCAATGGAGGTTTTGACAAACAGATGGGAACAAAATATATCATATACATCTTTGAAAAGTAAATTTCTAGCTACGGGAATGAAGATAGTTCGAATCTGACCTAGTAGACCTCCAAATTTTTATAATTGAATTTTTGAATAAATGTTTGGAAAAAACTATTAATATCAATTGTAATGCACCAATAGGTTTATACAAATGTATTTGAACATTGGATGAATAAAAACGTATTTTATTAACAATTGAAAATTTGTACAAGATAATATATCAGGAGATTGTGTGCTAGTAGAAGGAATTAATAATATAAAAAAGTATATTTACACAATGGTGACGATTTAGGAGGTAATAGCCAGAAGCATTTTTACTGTAGGCTTCTGGTTACACAAGGAAGACGATGTGAGCTGAACTATGCTACAACCCAACTATTTTTTTATGAAGTTGATTGATGTAATCATCTTGAGTTCACTGATTAAACTAATTTTAAAAATACTTAACTAATTGAATACGTAGTTGCTTACTTGCTGATGCGTTTCAAAACATTCGTTCCTTTTACGAAGCTAACCCTTTACTGGCGGCATCGGTTAGGTGTAAAGGCTCTAACGGGAATGGATTTACGACTGTGGAATGGTCGTTGGTAGGTGGGTTGTTTTGATTGTGTGTCATATAATAGAAAAGGCGGTTGGCTTCAAAGGCTGTTGACTGACCTAAAACACACCCATTCACACACACACACCGACATACACGCTAATTTAAATGTTCTACACACATTAAAACAAAGTAAAAAACTAACAACTTTAGAAAAATACGATATATACAAACACTACGCGACAGATAAAGAAACGTATTAAATGATCACACACACTTTGAAGCCAACAGCCTTTTCTACTATATGACACGCAACCAAAAAAACCCACCTCATTCCACAGTCATAAATCCATTCCCGTTAGAGACTCTACACCTAACCGATGCCGCCAGTAGAGGGTTAGCTTCGTAAAAGAAACGAATATTTTGAAACGCGTCAGCAAGTAAGCAAATACGTATTCACTTACTTACGTATTTTTAAAATTAGTTTTTTTTGTCTTAATAACTTATTTTCACTGTGTAAGCCGCTCTAGGAGATGAAAGAACATTTAGAATTTCTTTGATGTTACCGGGCATTGTACCCGTGACTTAAAGTTTTTAGTCAAGAATATTTTAATTAAACCTTCATTCATCAATTTAATTTGTGAAAAATTCACTACTCGCTGGGACGTGTTTCACACGTACTCACTGGATTGTTCAATGCTGCTAGTCACGGACAAGACTCAAATTTAAATCAACACGATTGTTCAAGTCCGTGATCATGGCATTGAACCATTCACTGACCAAGTGCTGGGAAACATCAGTAAATAGTGTTTTGTCCAAGTTAAACTGATAAATAAATTTTTGTTTAAATAGTAAAGCTCAAGGTGTAGAACTCAACAACCGGAGGTTTTATTATAATTACCTGTTATTTAAATTTAAACAAAAAAATGTATCACACAAATCTGATACATTTAATATACTGTGCAGTCTGTTTCACATGTTGCGTTTAAAAATTCAAGTAAATAATTTCTGATATTGGAGCATTTGTATGATTTAAAATCGAAATTTAACGAATCCTTGCAAAAATATTACTAAACATCGTCATTTGTATTTAAGGTAAATCTGGCGATGCTTAGAGAAACTAATAACTTAGAAGTGGTATAAGGTTAGTAAAATGCAATTACAAGTGTATTCTATACTTTGCCTGATATCCTGTAAGGCAAGTGAGCATCAGGAACGGAATAACGCATCGCAAATCCCAGTGCTAACTAGAAATCTCAAGCCGTGTCAAGGTCTTCGCATTACAAATAATCGTAACGAGAATATATATAGTGGTCAGTTAATCCTTTGCTAGCGCCTGCACAGTGTGTCCAAGGTATCAGCAATAATGATATTGTGTCGATTAGCGGTGACGGCTTTGTTTATCGGATCAGTTTGTTTGGCGGCAGATAAGAAGAAAAAATTAAAAAACTATGATTTACGTAAGTCGATGTTAATTAAAATTTTAAATAGATGTTAATGAAAACTAAGTAAGCTATTTTAAATACGCTATTTGTTTAATATTTTATAACGCATTGTTGTATAGGCATAGCCTACGTTATAAAAAAATATTGTACAAAATTCTCAAATGTCTCTCCTCAGATAATTAAAATCGTAAAATTATGTACTAAATATGTCAAAGTGTTTTAAAGTTTTATTAATTTACTTTTATCCTTAATTTTTATTCACCTTAGATAGTAAGTCATTAAATATATAAATATTGAACATAGTTTATTTACCATCAAAAGTTTCAAGGACGAACTTGATTCTTCTGCAGTGCTATAGTTTTGTAATATTCAGTTTTTATTTTGTTTCATTTACGCCATTCAATCATATTATTTATGTGATGTAATAAAAACAAAATAATGATCATTGAACAGAAATATAACTGCAAATCTATTGTATTATTTTTGAATGTATTAATTTTTTCACAGAATATTTTCTGCCTTGTGCTACTTTTATTATGTAGTCCAATAGTGTAAGCCTTTTTTTTAATTCCTTCCATTGGCTCACACTCTCCTTATACATAGCTTTAAATTTTCTATCGTTAGTAAAATACGTGTCTATTCATCCAACCGAGTTGAAATACATTTCTTAAAACCTATAGTGGATGACAAATGATGGTAATACAGTCTTTTCAAATATTTATTCAAAAATTAAATTTTTAAAAAACTTAATGACCTGGTCGAATTTGAACTGAGGAACTACATATTTGAAATCCAGTACATAGGGACTGAACCAACTTTTCCATAGCTAGATATCTATTAATTAAAGATAAATATAAAATTATAGGAGAAAGGTTCCTTGCACAGTGAGGCATTACAAGAGGTGAATAGAATAAGTTGTAGACCAACATCAGCTTCATATATAAGATTTGAGAAAAAAGAAAGCGAATAAATAGTATCAAACAAAAATAATAGTCCAACACCATACATTGTATAGAGAGAAAAATGGAAAATTCCAAGAAAATTCCCTTTTTTTCGGAACTTAATATTGCAATTCTGTCATATGTATCTACATTTTTATATTATTTGTAATTATAAAATGAAAAGTATCTAATTAAATTTGTTTTTGTCGAGCTTAGTAGGAATTGACTTTAATTTTTTTAAAATATCATTTGTTTATTCATTAATCATTATAATGTAATATTATTAATTTAAATAATTAATGTAATAAAGTTTTTCTTAAATATATGTTAACCCTCCTCTTAAGATTAGCGAGGGAAATAAATCGTTAACAGTGTTTCGGTTTCCACAATCATTAATTTTGTTAAAATTTAACCAATGACATTTACAGCTTTCCATTGCTTAGTTTTTCTATGAAATAAAAAACTTAAAATTACGATTAAGATGGGTGTGTATGTGTGTGTTTGAGTGTGTGTGTGTGTATGTGTGTGTGTGTGTGTGTGTGTGTGTGTGTGTGTGTGTGTGTGTGTGTGTGTGTGTGTGTGTGTGTGTGCGCGTGCGTGTGTATGAGTGAGTGTGTGTGTGTGTGTGTGTGTGTGTGTGTGTGTGTGTGTGTGTGTGTGTGTGTGTGTGTGTGTGAATGTGTGTGTATGAGTGTGTGTGTGTGTGATTGTGTGTGTGCGCGCGTGTGTGAGTGTGTGTATGAGTGTGTGTGTGTGTGTGTGTGTGTGTGTGTGTGTGTGTGTGTGTGTGTGTGTGTATGAGTGTGTGTGTGTGTGTGTGTGTGTGTGTGTGTGTGTGTGTGTGTGTGTGTGTATGTGTGTGTGTGTGTGTATGAGTGTGTGTGTGTGTGTGTGTGAGTGTGTGTGTGTGTGTGGTGTGTGTGTGTGTGTGTGTGTGTGTATGAGTGTGTGTCTGTATGTGTGAGTGTGTATGTGTGTGTGTGTGTGTGTGTGTGTAAAACTAAAATTAATTAATAAATTTTAATTAATGAATTAATATTTGAAAAACTGTATTAACATCAAGTGTCATTCCACTACACGCATAAAAAAGTGATTTGAACTGAAATGGAAGAATAAAAAGTATTTTATTAACGACTGAAAATGTTAACAAGATGTATATAAAAAGAATGTGGTCTAATAGAAGGAATTGAATTAAATAAAAATTAATAAGAAAAAAGTAATAATTAATTCAACACATGCGTAAAATAAAAGACAACATTACAACTTCCTTATGTTGAGAAATTTCTGACCATTTAGGCTTAGAAGCCACACCTCGTCTATACCCCTAAGTGTTAGTATTAAAGCGAGCAGACCGATAAAATCTATATTTTGGGGGCTACAACACAAAACGTCAAAGTTCTCCCGGTTGAGAGCAGGGTTAATTCTCATTAGCGACCCTACCTACTCAATACCACTATGTACCCTTATGCCCAGTATCAACGGCCTTTCCTTAATCTCTTCCTAATAATATCTACGTTTGCATATCCTTCTTCTAACGGGAGACACGTCTTTTTTACCCCGATAGAGAGTAGGTCTACTGCGCCTGTGCGGTCCTGCGCACAATCCCCACTAAACCCTCTACCAGTTGTCTTATGCCCCTAACTCAACCTTACTTATTATATTCTTTCTAGGCCTTCATATATTATTATAGTATGCTAGCCGATTGCTTTGAAACTAAAAACAAGTATTTATTGAATAACAATGAAATGTTCACTGGCTAAATCCTCTATTTAATTGATAAAACCTAGATTCAAGAGGAACAAAGAATTTCTTAAACTTTAAACACCACAGTTCTTGTCCATATTTAACACACAAAATTGTATTCTAGGAAACATATAGTGAGTGAGGTTAGTGAGTTGTTTTTACTGACCCTGTTCAGGCAAAGTAGGAATGTCTTTGCCATTGGTGTTACTATACATATGTTAAAATATAATGGCAAATCACAGAGAATAGAAATACAGAACAGTGTCAGTACAAAGGAAATCGTTTTGACTCTAGTTGAATCACTAGATCATAGGATCGCTACTGCTGAAGCATCACTCAAATATAATTAGCTATTGCCAAGCTGAAACGTTAACTTTGAGTTTTCTATTCCACAACCACTGTTCTCCGACGAGGGAAAGGGAAGTTCGCATTTAGTGGTTAAACTTGGTATAGTTTACTGATTTGGGTGATACCTCGACAGTAGCGACTCTATGATCTAGTGATGGAACTAGCATCACCACTATGTCCTTCTTACTAAAACTATAATAGTTGCGCAATATGAACGTAGTTGGTTTTAGAATAAGAAACGTCCGCATGTGTAAAGTCATGCATGACCCAAAACAGATTTGAGAAACAGCTTCTGTTGTGCGTAAAAGTTTATTTAAATGTATCTATGCTTAGCCTGATCTCGTCATCGGTCATGAAATAAAACTCGTGTGATAAAATTATTGCCTGTGATATATTCGGTTCGTCTGATGATAGACTCCTAACTTGAATGTTTGGGATGCAGGTAGACGTCTCACTTTACCCCAGTTGAGAGTACGAAAGCGAACCTGGCAAAGCGATGCCGTAATTTCACCTTTTTTTCATTAACATCGGATAAGTATGTTCCGACCTTTGATGTCATCTATCTAATTCGAGTCACCCTTCCTTATTCGTTTTACAAGGTCTTGTAACGGGGAGACCCTGCACAAGTGCGGCTTTAATTCTCCCATATTCTCTAGTAGGGGGGGGTCTATGTCCCCAACTGAATACATGAAACAAAAGCTAGTTCTCTGTTTAGCCTTATTCGAACATTGCTTAGATGAAATCTATTCTGCTAGCAACGAATAGTGTTACGGTCGATGAAAGAGAACTCGTTATGTTAAGCAACGAAGACAGTAGTGTTAGCTTAGATTGCTTTCCTATGGCGGTGACGTCAAGACTGTGGTGTAATCCGATCAGTTTTACTGACGATAATTGCCCTTAGCTACGTAACCTGATTTAATCCAGCGAAGGTCTTTATATCGGTGCAGTGGCGTTCCACTTGATATAATGAGGGCCGTTTACTAAATCAAAGTGCTTGGCATTTTAGTCGCATAATCTTAGTCAAACCTCTGAGTATTGCCAGTACTTCTACCAAGATCTCCGTAGTGGAGTTGGCACTACCACTTAATAATACTTAAAAATCCTCTAACCACACAGGTATTTTATTATTTTTTTTTTTTACCTAATGTACATTTCTGTTACTAAGTAATCATCCTCAGAGGCAATAAAACCAAGAGTCTTGCCGCTAATGATAGCTACCTGGCAGCCGAAATGTACATTATGTAAATAAAAAACATTTGTGTTTAGAGTTTTAAAAAAATGGTATTTAACCACAGTATGTTCCAAATAAATAACGAACTGTTTACCTTGCCAAAATTACCTTGATACATTTTATTTGTGTAGTAAGGTGTGTCTATTCATGGAAAAAGACTCTGAGCGGTGTAAATGAACTGTTTACATTTATCTGTGTACGTAAAGACGTCTTTATTCTCTTTTATTTTTTAAGTACACAATGGTTATTTAATATTGTGTTACTGTATTAGAAATATGATTCCCGTATGCTTTCAAATAGGTAACACTAAACCCTCATTGATTCAGGTTAAAAAACCACCGAGCTCCAGGTAGATACCTCTCTAACACTATCCCCCCCCCCCCGCGGTTGAGACCACGTTGAGTCCACTTCTGCTAAACAACCCTCCCATGCGATGTTGTAATAGTCCTCTGTTCCCAGTATTGCGTGATCATTATGGCCTTAGCTTAATCTAATATACATCGTCCCATTCTAATTCTTAGAAAGGAGTAACGTGTAGAAGCCTCTCTTCATTCCCGGTCGAGTAAAAGTTCACTTTCGGTAGGGAACCCTGCCATACGATGCCGTAATAGTTCTTTATTCACAATATCGGGTGAACATTATGGATTTCCCTTAAGCCTAGTAAGTCTACCCTACTTTATATTTGTTCTTAGAAGAAGGTGCAACGGGGAGACACCTCTCTTCACCCCGGTTGAGTAAAAGTTCACTTTCGGTAGGGAACCCTGCCATACGATGCCGTAATAGTTCTTTATTCACAATATCGGGTGAACATTATGGATTTCCCTTAAGCCTAGTAAGTCTACCCTACTTTATATTTGTTCTTAGAAGAAGGTGCAACGGGGAGACACCTCTCCTCACCCTGGTTGAAAAAGTCTACTTCAGGTAAGCAACCCGCCCATGCCAGATCACAATAATACTCGGTTTCGCGTATCGGGCAACACTGGAAAGGCTTATGCTTCTTTCTTAATCCTACGTAGGATTATCTCTCTTACCCAACATTCACAATCCATTCCTATTTTTCGTATGCACTGGTAGCATTGAAACTACAAAAAAATAACAGGTATAAATATTGTAAATGTACGTTAACCAGTTTCAGAAATGATTGTTTGATCTAAATAATAAATTATTGTCTTGAGAAATTAAACAGTGAGCTTGTAATGTTTAAACCCCGTAAAATATATACAATGTTTTTATTAATTAAAAAAAAAACTAGGATTAAACTGTTTTTAGTTAGGCCACCAGCTGTATCCCCCAGCCGAATGCATCACTGCAGGTGGATAAATGGAGACTTACTGCACCTATAGGGAGTCTTGTGTCCCTCCTCGTTTTAATTTCTTATGATAGAGACACCCGAGCATAACATAAAACACTCATCCACAAAAGGACTATTTAACACACATTCCTTCTATATCTTCTACCAGGAAGTTTATAAATCCTTACTCCTTAAAGCCTATTCCTAGATTGTTTGCAATTCTTAGTGACCGTAAGCGATAATAGTCGCAACGGCTGATGCCTTAAAACTAAAATAAAAATATTTAAGTACATTTTTAAGTTTAATAGTCACAAATTTAGCCCCAAGTTTAATCTAATTATTATTATTTATTTTAATAATGATTTTTCCGTTGTAATTCCTATACAATTTAATTTATATATGTATTCCTACATTTTGGATATACGTATTTTCCGTATATTATGGTTTCCTTCCGTAATCTTGTCGTTGGATCGTACGACTACATTTACTTTACAAATGATAATGGTCTAACCTACCTTAAAATCGTTACAATACTTTGTTTCGTTTTAATACTCTTACCCAACATTCACAATCCATTCCTATTTTTCGTATGCACTGGTAGCATTGAAACTACAAAAAAATAACAGGTATAAATATTGTAAATGTACGTTAACCAGTTTCAGAAATGATTGTTTGATCTAAATAATAAATTATTGTCTTGAGAAATTAAACAGTGAGCTTGTAATGTTTAAACCCCGTAAAATATATACAATGTTTTTATTAATTAAAAAAAAAACTAGGATTAAACTGTTTTTAGTTAGGCCACCAGCTGTATCCCCCAGCCGAATGCATCACTGCAGGTGGATAAATGGAGACTTACTGCACCTATAGGGAGTCTTGTGTCCCTCCTCGTTTTAATTTCTTATGATAGAGACACCCGAGCATAACATAAAACACTCATCCACAAAAGGACTATTTAACACACATTCCTTCTATATCTTCTACCAGGAAGTTTATAAATCCTTACTCCTTAAAGCCTATTCCTAGATTGTTTGCAATTCTTAGTGACCGTAAGCGATAATAGTCGCAACGGCTGATGCCTTAAAACTAAAATAAAAATATTTAAGTACATTTTTAAGTTTAATAGTCACAAATTTAGCCCCAAGTTTAATCTAATTATTATTATTTATTTTAATAATGATTTTTCCGTTGTAATTCCTATACAATTTAATTTATATATGTATTCCTACATTTTGGATATACGTATTTTCCGTATATTATGGTTTCCTTCCGTAATCTTGTCGTTGGATCGTACGACTACATTTACTTTACAAATGATAATGGTCTAACCTACCTTAAAATCGTTACAATACTTTGTTTCGTTTTAATACGTTGTAGCGTGTGAGTTGGTAGGTATTTGGAAAGCTGGATAATTTTAGATAGGATTAGGATGTGGAGCGGTGTTGTGTAGAAAATGGCTGCGTCCAGGGTAAACTCACTCTCCTGCTTGTGTGCCACAGTTACAGCTATAATTAAGTAGTAAGGAATGCCTTTAGTGACTTTAATGTGGGATCGACGCCGTGTACAATTAAGCGTTACTAGCTTCAACAGTCAATTCTTATGCACCTGCAACAGTCTTCTGCACCTTATGCAAGAGTCCTTGACTCAAGTATTTTGCGTCACACATTAGATGTGCATCTTTGTTAATTGTAGAAATTATTTGACGAAAAACTGTGTTTATTTTGTAATGCAAGGGAATATTAGCGATCAGATTAGGTCCTAAGTCAAGGATGTTGACCGTTTGCTTGGCAGTTGTATTGCACTAGTAACGTTGGAAGTTAGGTTATCATATGGCTGCGCATGGTCTTAACACTGTTATCAATGTTTGTGTTAGGCACAGATATTTATTTAAAAAAAAATTATTTAGATGGCCTTGAAATTATAGCATAATAGATAACATCTAAAGATTAGAAACGCCTTAAGACGACTCAGTGACATGTAAAAATAATGTAAGAGCGGATGAGTAAAAATTTAAAATTTTTAGGTCGAAAATATCTTTCTTTACGAAACATATCTAGGCAGACAGATAACAATATAAATAACAATTTTGTCAAATATACTATTAACCTTGAACTACTTCCTTACACACTTTTTTAAGTCACGTGCCTCTTTGGCTGTCTATTTAAAAACAATTTCAAATGCATTCTTCGTAACACATATACTTTTTCTTACAGTTAGAAAATCTTTAGCACTCAAAAATGCTTATTTCTCACTGTTCAAACAATACCAGTAGCTATAATTGTGTAGCTATAATGTGCTATTGGGCTATGTGAATAATGTGTCATAATTTATAATGTACTATTTTGCAAATATACATATGGTGCTGTATTATAACTTGCTAGTTTGTTAATGTTATGTGCCATAATTTAAAGCTTTAATGTGCTATTGCTGTTACAGAGCATTATTGATATAACTTATAGCTGTAATGTGCTATTGTCCTAATGTACTAATGTGCTACAATTTACAGTTATAATGTCATACTCACCTAAATACACAAAAAGAAATTTAAGAAAAAAAAGTGGAACAGTATTAAACCCATTTGTATGCATTTTAAGTAAAGTCAGACCATTATCGCCTAGTGTAAAGGGATCAGCTTACGAATCGAGGATAGCACTGGTAAAGGAACCTGCAACGACTTGCTCTGGAATGAAGGGAAATATATATTTAGTTAAATGCTTCTTGTACCCAGCCTCTATGATCTCGGGATGGGGTTTCTACTCCCGACACGGAAACTATGCATTCCCTCTGGCCATCCTTTAGTTCTAAATACTATTGCTACCCAAGGGTTTAACATGTTTGTATGATGTTGGTAATTATTGGGCTGATCCAAGTTATGCAACCTTCTACAGAAGAGCCTTGTTAATAGTCTGTGTCCCAAACCAGGGAGTTTTATGCCCTGCCTTAATCGTGCCGTTTAATCTCAGTCCATCGCAGGTTATAATTCCCTTAATGTGTTGGTGGCCTTGAAATGCTCAGTTTGTATGAATGACTGATGCATATACAAGCGCATTACCTAGATACATTTACTTTTTTACACTTGCGTGATCTCTAGCCTTAATTAACGATGGTTGGGATAATTAAGACCAGAACATGTATCCAATTGCTGGGAAGAGATAACAGGAACTGCCAAGGACATGCTGGCCGTTAAAGTACTTATTGTATTTCAAGATATATCTCTCAGTGCCCTATTTATAACTATGGTCTCTAGACTGTTAGAGATTTTCAACTCATATTTGAAACTACTTTCTTGGCATGCATTGAATTAGCCTACAATAATAGAAATACAAGGTAATACCCACGTCGTGAAAAAATGTATAATTTTTATCGCTCAAAAACCTGAACACCGTTGCTATAATCGAATGAGAAAAACTAAAAAAATATAATTTGATACAGAATATATATATATGCTGTTGTGACACGAGAGTTCTAGAGAATTTCAAAGTAATTCATGTTTACCAAACAGCACTATATTTACTATTTTGAAAATAATTTTTCCAGTAAAGACAGAAATGCTTAATCATCAGGAACTGACATGGCTACTATATTTCTCGCTGCCCTTGAAGCGGCGCCGAAGTTTTTTTTTTCCTGTTTGACCTTCTCCCCTTGTGAGGGATATGAACTTAGCAACTACAGCACTATTCTGACAGAGCTGCAATGTATCTCGCTGCACGAGGCCGTACCGTAGTTCTTTTACTGTCCGTATCTTCCTGTAAGGGATATGGAAAGAGCAACTGTAAGGTTTTTTTATAATCACTCGAAACCGCCGATAAAGCAGCAGGTAATAGTTACTAGGTTCCATAGTTGGCACATGGGAGCAGTACGTCGCAGTACTCCGTTTATGAACACCTGTTTACCACAAACCCGATATTCCCGGACCTTTAAAAAAAAAATCAAGTTAAAACTGACAAAGTTGTAATGTACCTCGCTGCACGAGGCCGCACCGTAGTTTTTTCCTGTTCAGCCTTCACCCCTTGTGAAGGATATGAAGAGAGCAACTACAGCAGTATTCTGACAGAATTGCAATGAATCTCACTGCACGAGGCCTCACCGTAGTAACCTTCCTGTCCATATCCCCCTGTAAGGCATATGAACAGAACAACTTTAAGGTTTTTTTTTATAATGATGCGAAACCGCCGATAAAGTAGCTGGAAATAGTTAGTTTCCATGGTTGGCACACGGGAGCAGTACGTCACAGTACTCCTTTATGAACACCTCTTTGCCACAAACCTGAATTTTCCCGGACTTTTATAAGAAAATCAAGTTAATTCTCGAGGAGGTAGTGTCGAAAAGGTACTAGGCAACGAAAGGTAGTGAAGCTGGCAACTATGGATGACATAATCTCGTCGATCTGGCGTTGCCTAAAGTACCAAGCAATCACACATAGTAGATAACGTTTTACTAAAAACCAATACTTGGGTAATTTTTTAAAATTTTCTACATTTTTAAATATTTACACTGTCCAGATCCGAGTAGTTTTATTTGTTAAATTTTTTTTAGAGGGGTATTGTAAGTTCTATGTTGAGGAAGAACTTCGGTTTTTAACCCTCCTACAGCATCAAAATGGTAGTAGAGCATGATTTATAATGTCATTTATTAAGTGGTCAATAAAGTAGGTTAATAAAGTAATTAATAACGAGATTTATAGAATCGTTTATAAAGTGATTAAAGTTTGTAAATCGGTTATTCAAGTCAGTTCTCAAAAAATTAGTTTCATAAAAACAAAGTAACAGACTACGGACGCGTAACTTTCGTTAAAATATAGATCTATAGCCATAACTTCGTGGAAATGCGATTTAGCAATAGCAATACGTTATAGTTTCATTTTTTGAAAATCAGTTTTAAGTAATCATTTTAAAATCTATTTAAAATGCTTAGAGAGATTTGTAGAAATAATGGCCAAGTGAGTAATGTTTAGACACGCAATTATGAGCTACAAAGCATTCAGGTAGTTATGAGTTGTTTTTATATTATCTTAATCGTGAATAAACAAATAAAATAGTCCGCTTGCACAGAACTAAGAACCCCTATTAAAAAAAATTATAATCATTAGCTTATTCGCCGTCGTATTTCCTTTAATTTTTACTAGTAATAATTGGAAAACTACAATATTTTTATCTCGCCTGTTGCGCCCATGCTTACTGTGTCTTTTTTAGTGTTGTGTACAATTATTCCTTGTTAGATGAAGTTGTTGTTAAATACAAAGAGATTAGCTAGATAGCAAAATGGATTTACTTAGCATATATATTGATAAATTATGGAAATCAGTAATTTCATTTGAACCTGCTATAGGGGGGTTCCTCAATCCAACGTACTGGAAATGAGATCTGGATTAAGAGTTTTATTAAACAATAATGTTGTACCAAATCGGTCTCTATTCTACCGAACAATCCCAAGGCCCCAAGGAAAAATCCACATTGACGTCATCGAGGAATCTTCCAGCACCGCAAGGGAAATACCACAATATTGGTCGTCGTCGACCAATTCACCAAATTCATTTGGTTTTGTCCTCTCCGCGACGCTACTACACCCAATACCATTCAAGCTCATATCTTTTAGAATTTTAGATTTACGAAAGTCATCGTTTCTGACAACGCCACTTGCTTAATTTTTATGCGTTTCGCAATTTCTGCTTTTTCCAAGGTTTTAGACACGTCACTCTATTGCCCTATCACCCTCAGCCTTCAAACGCAGAATGCTTCAACAGAAATCTGAATTCTGCCTTAATAGCCTTCCACTCCCGCGACCAAGCTACATGGGACACATCCCACCTCATGTAGCTACAATTAGCTTTCAATGAAGCCATACATGAAACCACCAAAACTTCATCAAATAAGCTGATGTTCAACTTCAATCAAAAATCGCATCTTTGCTTAGCGAGTGGAATTACTTCTTATTTCCAACAACTTTCTATTACTAGATCAGGCGGAAAAGCAAAAGGCAACACGGGCTTATAATAATACCAAAAATCCACATACGTATAAAATTAACGACATGTTTTGGTACAGGACATACTTGTCAGTTCGGTGATTGACAATCGCACCGCCTAACTCATGCCCAGATGGTTAGGCCCTTTTCATATCCTCGATTTCCTCACATCAGTAAATATTTCATTGAGTAATCTAAGTGCCAAGCAATATATTAAAAATCCAACGCTGAACGGCTAGAGCCCCACTTCATCCAAGAGATTAATAAACATTCTTACGCAGAAATGTAGTTTAGTCCGAGCACATGGTAGATGCACTATTGTTCAGCGGACTATATCTATTACATGCACCTACTCTATTATTATTCTTGTTTGTATGTACCTATATATATATATCCTGTTCTGGTTATTCGTAGCAACGACATAATCTCAGTCAAGGTATTGCTCAAAAAGGCAGCTACCAGACTCTTACTCTACGCGGGTCGAAGGCATTACGAGCCATAATATATATATAGGTCTACATATACATGCATACATATATATATATATATATATATATATATATATATATATATATATATATATATATATATATGTACACACCCATGAATTTATAATAACTTAGGATCCATGCTATATCATATATATTTCTTGTGTTGTATATTGTTTATTGTTGTATTTATGTGTCGGTTTGGAATGTGTTTATATACCTACACATTGCTCTATCTATATTCATTGAGGTTTAGGATCGTCACGGATAGGATGCAATAGACGAGATAATCGGTAGGTACTCTCGGTACTAAGCTCCGGCACCGTTCTAATAGTACAGGCGGGGCCGAAGTACTGTAACCAAGTTCTGAGGAGGTCTGTAACGCTTCTTTTTGTAATCACGTGAATCCGCCGATAGAACAGCAGAAAATAGTTACTAACTTCCATAGTTGCCGTTCGGTAGAAATATGCCGATGTCCTACGTTTATGAGCAGCTGTTTGTCACAAACCTGAATTTTCCAGACCTTTAAAAACAACATCAAGTTAGTTCGGTTCGAAGAAATAGTGTCAGGAGGGTACCAGGCATTGAAACGGAGTGAAGCTGGTGACTGCAGATAACATCATCTCGTAGATCTGGCGTCGACCAAAAGAGCCAGCAATCATAACCAGAAGGTAAACTTTTACTAAAGACCCCAAAAGACCTTGAAGATTTACACAGGTAAATCTTTTAAGCTTTTACATTTGTGAGTGTGCACACCGTCCACGGTCCGAGGAAGGTTAATTGTCAAAATTCTTTTTAAGAGGGGAACATTCTAAATTATATTTCGGAGAACAATTTCGCTATTTAACCCTCATAAGGCATTGTACTTAAGATTATTCTTACAAAGTTGGCATATTTCTGACTGCACTTGAGGCCCCACCGAAGGTTCTTTTCTGTTAAAGGCACTTTCTCTTGTGAGAGATATGAACGGAGAGTCTATAGTAGTATCTGACAGAGTGGTAAAGCCGTCCTTCCATTCACCGTTTTCTTGTCCCAAATCATGAAGTTTTATACCCTTTCCCTAATTCTTTTAGTTTAGGCGATAGTAGTGAAGTCATAAGTGATACTGTAAGCTGGCAGTTTTTAATTTTAATTTAAAAAAATAATAATAACTGCCTGATATTTCTAGTAAAAGAATGTGTAAGTGCTCTAAAATGTGCAAATACTTTAAAATACACAACCAACAAATAATGTTTTACAATTTTCAATTTATAAATTGAATTGTATTTTTTTATTCTCGTTATTGTTTACATGGTCACAACATTTCTCTGGTTTGTTTGCTCCCTGATTCTATTTCTACAAGAAATGTTTATAAATCACAAAAAATTACAGTTTTATTTGTACATTTATTTTTTAAATGTTATAATTTTTCCTCTTATATACTTTAAAATTTACTTGAATTATACTAAGATAATTTTGTTTGTTATTCTTAAATAAGATTTTGTGACAAATGTATATTTACGTAAATTTTGGTAAACAATATCTGCTTTTACATCTTCACAATGCTGAAGAATTTATTGAAAAATATTCTGGTTTTTGCAGCTTCTTACGTTGGAAAAGGATGCAGCTATAACGATCCAAACCTGAACGAATGCGTTGTAAGGAAAGGCGCTCCAGTAGTGAAACGGATTGCCAAAGGTAAGCTGACGAAGGATCGGTCGCTCAAGGCGAACCCTTGAGACGCGAATCAGTGTCTTTTGTACCGGTGACAAGGGATACTGAGACAGCTTCGTATGTGCCAATACTACATACACTGGGGTAATAAATTATTTAATCTTATATGAAACTACAAAATACCAGTTTACTTACAACATAGGGCTTAATTACAAAATATGATATAGATTTTTTGTATTGACAAAAAGGATTTTTCTAACCTTATCAAAACTTAAGCGAGATCTTCTGTCATTTAAAATGTAACCCCCCGTAGGGTATAGTCGCTCGCAAGGTACTGATGTGGCTAGTTATGTGGCAAATAAACTCATACGGAATTAAGAACAAACAATAGCGTCAACGGGACACAAAACTGTCACTGTTCTGAAATCTGACAAATCGCCCACTCACACACGATGTAAATGAGTAGAACCAGTGACAGAGACTAATCAACCAATGACAGCCTCGGTAAAATATCAGTAACTATGCATTAAGTGACTGCGACATTTTGCCCAATCTCAACACAGAAAACCCCCTTCCCCTTCAGTCAACGACACTGCACGATGATCGGCGCCGTGAGCCGAGAGGTTAGAGTAGACAATGACAGCAACAAATAAACGAATGACAGCCGCGGTCAAGTATCAGTAACTTTCCAGGCAATGACGACGACGTTTGACCTCCGATCGATCCATTGTCACTGGAACTGGCATTTTCCATATTTTGTCACTGGTATTTCCGGCGACAAACGAATATTAGTGACAAAGTCACAGAGACAGAAATATCGACCAGCCCTAATCGTTGATCGGAAATGAATTCGTTTGAATAAATAAATTCATTACTTTTCACTGTTTGCCTTAAAAATACACAGTAGTTGATTTAAGACACACACACACACACACACACACGCGCGCGCGCGCGCTCGCGCGCGTGCGTGGCAAGCACAGGACACATACAGACGCATACACACCCACACACACACACACACACACACACACATACACACACACACACACACCCACACACACACACACACACACACACACACAGGTTAACAACACTATCCGGCTAACCGAGGACTCCATAATTTTCCGAAACCGACCAACGAGGTCTTTACTAATTATACCTTAAAAAATTGACAATAATTCGACAATAAATTATGGCGATGAGTTATGTTTTAAATTCTGAATCAAATGGTATAAGTTTTTTTATTTCGGAAATGATTTTTAAAAATTTGTTTTTTTGCACGCTAGCGAGGTCTTGCGCTTTAGAACCTACTACTGGGGTCTCAGCTTCACTATTTATATAGAAGCAAAGCGAGGTCCTAATGAAATGTTTGATACTGACTACTGAGGTCTTTTTCTAATAAATTTGTATAAGATTTTTTTTTCATTATGCATGAAATCTTTACACAGTTGGAATGTTATTTAATTATATTTAAATTAATAAAATTTAGTAGTAAAATTAGGATTTTTATTAAAATTAAGCTGTTTTACAATGTATGTAATATGAAAGGTACTTTTTTAAATGGATTAACCTATATTTCATTTTGCAAAACTAAGAGAATAATTAGTATTTCTATTGTATGTAGTTATATAAAAATCTCTTGAATATACAAATATTTTAAAATATACTGTACATAAGTATTTGATGATTATAAATGTTTACATTTGTAAGCATGAAAGAGTAACATAGTAACGATTTTTAAATGGTTTTCGTATGTAGTTTAATGGTGTCGTATCTGTGATAGAAATATATTGTGAAATATGTGATTATAATACAATACAAAATTTAAAAAAAATAGATATTGTAATTAATATTAGCCTATAAGTCGGGTTTCAATAAATTCTGAATCTTTGCTAAAGTTTTTTTACTTTTAAAATTCGTAATTACTATTGGAATATAAATTCAAGTATTCTATTTGTTTTTACTGATAATTTAAATTTCCAGTATTTTGAAATTGTAAAATAGCAGACATTAAATTTTACAACTAGACTAAAGTTTAGAATGATTAAAGTGCTATTTTTACTCCAGTAAAAATTGTTTTAAATATTTTGCAGTTTTTTATGGTATATAACAGATTTAATAAAAAAGGCTATAAATCCTAATGTTTGTACAATTTAAATAAAAACCACTGTTAACCGGATAATGAACCGCATAAGACCTCGGTTGCATGTTAAGAAAATGTCGAGTCCTCGCTAGGCCGTTGCTGCACCGTAACCATTTCAGCTTTATGAAAAACATTTAAACAAATTAAGACGTTACAACTAATATTAAAATAATGTTTCACAGCAACATTTTCAGAGCTATGTTATATACTCCATTAGCTCTAGTATGTATTATGTTTTGGTTATATAACTGTAATGGCATTTATTTAAAACATATTAACAAGCACAATTTATTTTATATTTGTTTAAATCTAAATTACAATATTTGGTCAACGATTGCTGTTAATTAAAAAAAGACAACGGTTAGTATGTTCAGTTGATTTAGGATTTAAGAGTTAATGTTGAAAACAGGATTCTTAAATGCTAGCGATATCTTGCACTTTTAATGCCGAGTATGGAGGTTGATACATGTAGACCAATGTGTCCTGACGAAATGACAATAACCGGTTACAGTTACAGATGACGTTTTTTCATAAAATAACAATCCGTTCCAGGTATCTAAACAATTTTCTAGGATATATCCGCATATTACAAGAGTATTTTTTTTTATAAAGATAGGCTACTGTTACCTATATTCTTTTGATTATACACGTCGTCTCTAGTATTATTCATTACAACCCTATAATATTATAGCACTTTGTGAACAAGGTGGTTATTTAATCAAGGTGGTTTGAGAAACTCGCTGTTCACTAAAAAATTCACTTTATATTCACACGAATTGTTAGTTCACTTGCTAGACACGGCACAGGATGGCATATTTTCACAATTAACTCTTTCAAACTAACATGTTCTTGTTAACATTCTCAACCCCTACTAAAGATATTTTTGGCTAACGGAAAGACAGATATTCAACCCTACTGTAATCTTTACCTGGATTCTCTGTCTCTTGTCAAGTACAAGAAACCACCCTGTCTTATACATCAAAAATTATTTGAGCAAATATATTCAAGGCCTTATTTTTCTTTATAACTTAAACCTACTATCCTAAATTCCAATTATTTAATTTTAACGCCTATCACTATGCAGATGTGTTCTTTTTAATGGCTGTGGTCGACACTTCACTAGATTACAAAACAAATATTTCATTTAGAGCTCCAAATTTGAAACTTGTATTTTAGTATTTCTTTACTTTCATATAGTCTTAAATAAATTAGGTATATAGACTATTTGTAAACTTTGCTAGTACAAGTTTTATAACGATGGAATCCTGAATACTAAATGTTTCAATGCTAAAATATTAAGCTCTTGTTTCAGAGTTTATAAAATCAACAAAAATAAGTTTTATATATTGTTGAAAGTCATAGACTTATTGCAGTATTTAGTTTGATTAATACATGTATTGCATATTCTTCACAATAAAAACAATATTTCTCCCGCATAGCGTAAAGTTTAACTACCAGTTCTCATTATGCGTCTAAACTTCAAATTTCATTAGAAATTTGGTTAAGAGTTGAACCAAATACCGCTTACTAGATTATATCAAATGATTTTGACTTTTTACAGAATAAATTTCTTTTATTTTATAAACAAGGAAGAAAATTAATTTGATGCTACTAATTAGGTGAATTAGAAAATACTGCAAAAGCTATTAAAAAAGCTATATGAATTATTTTAGGCTGTTAAAATTAATGATCAAAATTATTTATCAGCTTGATTATAAGAAACCTATTAATAATCAATAACCGTGTTAAACATATTAATACAATACTAAAATACATGATTACCACTGTAAATGTAATTTTGTGTCAAATGCGAGTTTTAATTTTTTTTAAATATTCAGTCTGTTAAACCTAGATATATGTTACTTATAAGTTACTGTGGATTATTATAATAAATAACCTGCCCCCCTTTGCGTATTCAAAGCCTCCTAACAGATTACGTGATACCTTTTATATTTAAGCCCTACTAATAATGGCCATCTCCCTTGTATATTCAGAAGTTACTAATAGATTAGCTGTGCCCTTGTATATTCAAAGCCTACTAATAAATTGTCTGCCTCCTTTGTATACTCAAAAGTTACTAATATATGACCTGCCTCCTTTGCGTATTCAAAGCCTCCTAACAGATTACGTGATACCTTCTATATTCAAAGCCTACTAAAAATATCCACCTCCCTTGTATACTCAAAAGTTACTAATAGATTAGCTGTTCCCTTGTATATTCAAAGCCTACTAATAAATTGTCTGTCTCCCATGTATATTCAAAAGTTACAAATAGATTAGCTGTTCCCCTGTATATTCAAAGCTTCCTAATGGACTATGTGTCTCCTTGTATATATAAAGCCTACTAATATATTAGCTGGGACAAGGATTGCAATATAAGACTTGAAATAACTGATATCATATGATTCAAAAATACAGCTGATTTTATGTTATAGGTTATGTGGTAGAACAGCTGTTTTAACGCAAAGTTTATGATACTTTACTTGATAATTTATGGTGATAGCTTTTTTGAAAAATTAATCCATTAAATATATAGTTAATATTAAATTAATTTTAGTTTTACATGGGATAATAGTTTCATAAAAGGGGTAAGGTTGATGATATAGGTAATCCATTCTATTTTTCGTAATATAAGTGATAACATGATTACATAAGAAAGCTGATTTTATGTTATAGGTTATGTGGTAGAAAAAAAATTAAACAACGTGAAATATAGGTTTATTTATTTTCAAATGAACACATAGGTTATTCTAATGTACGAAAACGTTAGTTATTCTAACGAAGATTAAAGCAGCTGTTTATACTTATAGGTTTTTACTTTATTTATAAAAAGATAATTAAAATAACATTTTTCGCTGGTTATCTAAGTAGGAATTGACCTTACCAAATAGGTATTTTTGTTTATATTACTTGTATTATATAAAAAATCTAACTAATATAATAATAGTTAAAGAATAAAAATATGGTACAACTCACAAATATAATTTTTTTTTTATTTCTTACGCGTTTCAACGAGTAATTTGTCGTCATCCTCAGTAAAGCTACACAAATCAAATTAACTAAAAAAAAAAAAAATATTAAACATAACCAATATAAAAAAAAATTTATATTTGTGAGTTGTACCCTATTTTTATTCTTTAATTATAACTTTCACTCACAAGCCAGCTCGAATATTATTTATAATATTATAATGGCTAAAACGATTGAATGATACAAAGAAATTAAAATGTTGGAATAAATAATTAAATTTTTATATTTGAAACAAAGTAGCGAGATAATATCTCTGGCTCTCTATGTATGTGGATTGACCCATTCATAAATAGTTAGAGCTACTGAGAACTTTGGGGCAAGCCATTTCAGAACTAACCAGTGCTTGTAGTACGACGGTATTCCGGTAGATCAGTACTTGTAAAATACCGCAAAACATTGTTAAATATACCGTAATAAGAAGGTATCTTGGAACCAAACCTTCCCGAGAAAGTCGTAACGAACTTATTGGATAAATCTGAGAAATGATTCGTACAAATTGGATGCAAGAAAGATACATCCAAAATAATTCAATGAACGGTTGTAATACAAGAAATAAAAACTACCAGACAGTTCAAATAACGTGGCATTAGCTGTCTTCACATTCAAAATATATGTCTACATAAACTAGTGGTCAAGAACACATTGAGCCATAGCTTAGTATAGCCGTAGTGAAGCATGACTGAATACACTCAGTGCCTGTGTTAATTGCAGGTTTAGGTTATTTTAGCGGGAATAATGCCAAGACTACGGGAAGCATTAGTTTTCTGCTCTTATTGTGCCGGCATATAACATACTTAGCTCACCTGACCCGGTCATTAGAACAGTCCGGGTTCTAATGATCAGTCTGTTTCATCTAAAGAGGGCATGGATGCCCTGAATGGCTTATCCACTAATACATTCTCCGAAGGGAAAAGTGTTAATAGAATATTTGTGTATTACTTATTATTTGATGGAAAATTCCATTTACATATAATATTTTAAATAACCATATGAAACATGATCTTAGTCATATGATAAGAAAACTACCGGAGGAATATGAGGCAGCAGGCTCAACATTCTCAACATTCTAAAATTTGATTATTTAATAGTAGGCAAAGACGAGATTTTTTACCTTAGCTTAGAAAACACTGTAATCAAGAGGGTACAAACCACCAAATATCTAAGGGCGATTTTTAATAAGAATTGCGATAGTGAGGATGAAATCAGGGGACGACTAAACAAAGGCAGATCAGTGAAACTAACTTTAAACACTACAGTTCAGAGGTATGGGATGTTACGAATGCTAACAATAATAAACTCATGACGATGGAAATGGACTACTTAAGACGACGCTACGTTGAATCAAGACTTAAAAAGGTCAGAAATAGGCAAATATGTAACGAAATGAAAATGGATAAAAGTATAAGGGAGGAGATAGAAAGAAGACAACTAAAATGGTTTGGACACGTAAAGAGGACGGCAGAAGGTGGCCTCCAAAGGTAATAGAGTAGATTAAACCTGAGAAAAGAAAGAGACGACAGCCACGAAGAAGTTGGCGTGATGGCATCGACGAAGCAATGACTGGAAAAAACATAGAATAGGCATAATCTACGGCAAAAGAAATTAGAAATTTGAGGCAGAGAGGTGGCAACAGCTGTAACAGATCCGTTATAAAAAAATAAGTACATAATCTCAGCCACCCTTCTGTATGGCCCCTGTAGAGAGCAGATCTTCAGATATCTAATACACTTCCTTGTAGGTAGAGGGATAATCAAGGACCGATGAAATAAGGCAGTACTACGCACAGGACAATGTTCCTTTAGGAAAGGGGACATGTTAGGTTCACTCATACGTAACCTTGCTTTCCGCCAGAGTGAAGAGGTACCGACTATCGCTACACAGGGTTTTAACGGATTTTTTGTCCCAAATATTCTTCAAAATGACTCAGTTATTTATACCAATTATATAAAAATTAAAATCAACACATTTTCATTATAAATTTTTAATATGTAATAAAGTAATACATTTTTCAATTGGATGAATTAAAATTAAATATTGTTTAAACATGTACGTCTCTTTTAATTTAGCATTGTCAAGCATTTTGAGGCTAATCTTGAATTTCTATTCTCCAAACATATAATATCTAGTTAGATTGCTTTGGTAAACTAGAATTTATTAGATTCATATAAGTAACGATGTCTTGAATTTTTACTCTCCAAACGTAAAATAACTAGTTACATTGCTTAGGTATACTAGAATTTATGAATTTTGCTAATCATAATCACTTCCAGATTCATTTTGTAGTTGTATACGTAATTTCTTAAATTTCGTTCTTCAATCCTACAATATTTAGCTGGTTTGCTTTGGTAAACTGGAATTTATATGTTAATCAAATCCACTTTAAATCAGAAGAGTGATCTGTAATGGGCAGCAGAGTAAGAATTTTCAGAGGCTACTTCCAACTTTAAATTCACTTACAATTTTTGCAGTATTGGATAGGAGAATAAGTCGCATTATATATCTCAAAATTTTGCCAATCATAATCACTTCCAGATTCATTTTGTAGTTGTATAGGTAACATCTTAAATTTCGTTCTTCAATCGTACAATATTTAGCTGGCTTGCTTTGGTAAACTGGAATTTATATAGTAATAAAATCGCACTTTAAATCAGAAGAGTTACCTGTAATGAGCAGCAGAGTAAGAATTTTCAGAGGCTACTTCCAATTTTAAATACACTTGCAATTTTTGCAGTATTTAATAGGAGAATAAGTAGCATTATATATCTCAAAATTTTGCCAATCATAATCACTTCCAGATTCATTTTGTAGTAGTATACGTAATTTTTTAATTTCATTCTTCAATCGTACAATATTTAGCTGGCTTGGTTTGGTAAACTGGAATTTATATATTAATAATATCGTAGTTTAAATCAGAAGAGTGATCTGTAATGGGCAGCAGAGTAAGAATTTTCAGAGGCTACTTCCAACTTTAAATACACTTACAATTTTTGCAGTATTGGATAGGAGAATAAGTCGCATTATATATCTCAAAATTTTGCCAATCATAATCACTTCCAGATTCATTTTGTAGTTGTATAGGTAACATCTTAAATTTCATTCTTCAATCGTACAATATTTAGCTGGTTTGCTTTGGTAAACTGGAATTTATATATTAATAATATCGTAGTTTAAATCAGAAGAGTGATCTATAATGGGCAGTAGAGTAAGAATTTTCAGAGGCTACTTCCAACTTTAAATACACTTACAATTTTTGCAGTATTGGATAGGAGAATAAGTCGCATTATATATCTCAAAATTTTGCTAATCATAATCTCTTCCAGATTCATTTTGTAGTAGTATACGTAGTTTTTTAATTTCATTCTTCAATCGTACAATATTTAGCTGGCTTGCTTTGGTAAACTGGAATTTATATATTAATAATATCGTAGTTTAAATCAGAAGAGTGATCTGTAATGGGCAGCAGAGTAAGAATTTTCAGAGGCTACTTCCAACTTTAAATACACTTACAATTTTTGCAGTATTGGATAAGAGAATAAGTCGCATTATATATCTCAAAATTTTGCCAATCATAATCACTTTGTAGTTGTATAGGTAAAATCTTAAATTTCGTTCTTCAATCGTACAATAATTAGCTGGCTTGCTTTGGTAAACTGGAATTTATATAGTAATAAAATCGCACTTTAAATCAGAAGAGTTACCTGTAATGAGCAGCAGAGTAAGAATTTTCAGAGGCTACTTCCAATTTTAATTACACTTGCAATTTTTGCAGTATTAAATAGGAGAATAAGTAGCATTATATATCTCAAAATTTTGCCAATCATAATCACTTCCTGATTCATTTTGTAGTAGTATACGTAATTTTTTAATTTCGTTCTTCAATCGTACAATATTTAGCTGGCTTGCTTTGGTAAACTGTAATTTATATATTAATAAAATCGCACTTTAAATCAGAAGAGTGATCTGTCATGAGCAGCAGAGTAAGAATTTTCCGAGGCTACTTCCAACTTTAAATACACTTACAATTTTTACAGTATGGGATAGGAGAATAAGTCGCATGATTTATCTTGAAATTTTGCCAATCATAATTACTTCCAGATTCACTTTATAGTTGTATAGGTGACATCTTAAATTTCGTTCTTCAATCGTACAATATTTAGCTGGCTTGCTTTGGTAAACTGTAATTTATATATTAATAAAATCGTACTTTAAATCAGAAGAGTGATCTGTCATGAGCAGCAGAGTAAGAATTTTCCGAGGCTACTTCCAATTTTAAATGCACTCACAAGTTTTGCTGTAAAGAAGACAGTTATGATTTCATGTTATATTGTTATAAACGTGCCTAGGCCTTGCATCTCATGTTTGGAGTTGGAAAATCAGTTTATTTATCTTCAAATTTTGCTGGTGTAAAATGTAAGGTATACTGTTAAAATTCACTGTGTACTGTTAATCATCACTGACCACCTTACTCTTAAAATTCACTGTGTTTTGCTAAACATCACTGACCACCTTACTGTTAAAATTCACTGTTTACTGTTAAACATCACTGATCACCTTACTGTTAAAATTCACTGCGTACTGTTAAACATCACTGACTACCTTACTGTTAAAATTCACTCAGTACTGTTGAACATTACTGACCACCTTACTGTTAAAAATCACTGCGTACTGTTAAACATCACTGACTACCTTACTGTTAAAATTCTCTCAGTACTGTTAAACATTACTGACCACCTTACTGTTAAAAATCACTGCGTACTGTTAAACATCACTGACTAACTTACTGTTAAAATTCACTGTGTACTGTTAAACATCACTGATCACCTTACTGTTAAAATTCACTGCGTACTGTTAAACATCACTGACTACCTTACTGTTAAAATTCACTGTGTACTGTTAAACATCACTGACCACCTTACTGTTAAAATTCACTATGTACTGTTAAACATCATTGACCCCCTTACTGTTAAAATTCACTGCGTACTGTTAAACATCACTGACTACCTTACTGTTAAAATTCACTATGTACTGTTAAACATCACTGACCACCTTACTGTTAAAATTCACTATGTACTGTTAAACATCACTGACCCCCTTACTGTTAAAATTCACTATGTACTGTTAAACATCACTGACCCCCTTACTGTTACAATTCACTATGTACTGTTAAACATCACTGACCCCCTTAGTGTTACAATTCACTATGTACTGTTAAACATCACTGACCCCCTTACTGTTAAAATTCACTATGTACTGTTAAACATCACTGACCCCCTTACTGTTAAAATTCACTATGTACTGTTAAACATCACTGACCCCCTTACTGTTAAAATTCACGGTGTTCTGGTTGATTGATTTTCTTAATTAATGTTGAAATGCACGTGTACCGTTTACTCTCAAATTACTTCCATATTGGTAAAATACCACCGTCACTTTTAGACTCACTATTAAAATTTTGATTTGATTTATTTACTGTAAGCCATTTAGATGCCATTTATAGTTAATGCAAGACCTAGGCATAAATTTTGTTAGCTGATACAAAAGTAGGAACCTTTCAGTGAAAATTTTGAAGCCGAAATAATGGCCGTTGCTAAGCAATCCCATTTACAACAATTACCAACTATTACTTTTATTGGGCGTTTTACTGCATTTTTTCTACTACGCTTTTTTATTTTAACCTGAAGTGCTATAAATTCTGCTCACGTCAATAAGTCTCCTTCTTCACACAAAGTAAACGTTCAAACAGACTAACGGTAGATTTTTCTATTATGGCCTAAACTCGGTCAATATACCTTAACATTTTATTTTCCTAAATGAACTCAAGACGCAAATCACAGTCGGTTCAGGTCCTTGACTCTCTTGAGGGTGGCTTCTGAAAAGTCAAAGAATAACGAAAGAAAGGAAGATTTATAAAGTATTATATGCTTAAATGCATATTAAAAGGTATTTTATATACTGGCTGGACGAGTCGAATACGTCTTCCTCGTTTATTTTTAAAAATTTATGTTAATTAGCTGATGGTAAATGTTACATCTTCAATTAGCGTCAACCAGTTTTCTGTGTTCCTTATCAGGGTTCTCGGCTAGTCCAGGTCCAAGGAAAGGTTTTACTGACATCGCCTTTCAGACAACTCGCTGGCATTCGATGGAGGAGTGAGTATAAGATTTGTATACCATGCCACTTGAAACCTGTTTCCAACCAGGACATCTTAAAAGCTTTCGATTCCATGGAAAAGCCTGAAATTGCATTTTCACGACTGGTAATGGGTTGTCTTGAACTTTATTTAAAAAATGATTAAGCCTTTTTTATGGGAAGTTTGGTATCTGTAACTTCTGCCAGTGTTGAACTTCGTATTGATAAATTGTGTTTGATAATTACTAATCACTGAAACTTATTTATGATTTTTATTTGAAAATTAAATCAGCTGTTACGTACCAAATTGTGTAAGTAAAAAATGTTCATTTTATGGTCATCGAAATGTACATAAGGGTTTAATTTAGGTAATTTGTATTATTAGTAATTTTTAATTATTTTAGTGGTTTTAGGGTGTTTACCAATATTTTCATTGTAATATATTTTAATACCTCTGTGCTCTTGATATGGTATAAGAAGCAGCACTAGTTGTGTAACAAAACACTGTTCTTTTAACAGATCAATACAAAGCCTTCTGAATTTCTACTAGGATTAGTTCATGAAATGATTACACTACTACTACTTATATTTGAAAGTAAAAATTTAAAAAATAAAACTATTTATATCAATGATGAAACTTGTCAGATTAAAGTCACAAAAATTTCTAATTCCGAACTTATGGAAGTAGAAAAATTACCTCTAACATAAAGTAAGTAATATATCCACCTAAAAAGAGTATAGAAGGGATTTTTTTAGTCTGCCGTTATTTTAAATAAAATCGTTAAAATTGAGGCTAATATTTTGTAATTCTAGCTATTCTCCTAGGTGGTTGATCTGAGTGGGAAGAAATACTTAAGTGAAAGTTGGAGTTCCTACAGTCGGTGGTGGAGGGGGTGGTTAGGTCTGATTTAGCTGCGGGACCGATCGCCTTACCGCTAACGTTAGATTCGTTCTAGGGCTGGGACCGATCGCGTGTGGCCTTTTTGTAATTATTTTGCATTATTTTAGTGAATATAAGATTTTATTTGTTTTATAATGTTTTGTATGTTTGGAATTTTTTGTTATATTTTATTGTATAATATTATAATAATATATTTTATTGTAATAGTAATAATTGTAGTTTATTTAAATTATAGAAAATATTTAATGATTTTGTGGTGGCTTGCAGCAAGTGAAGACGAAAATTTCAGTGATTTACAAGACCAATTTTACGATTTCAGTAAAAGTTTTAGTGACCACAGATCTCAGTTAGAAAAAAAAGTTCATCAGTTACTTGTATATTTGGAAACAGAGGATATATGACATCCAGTCCTTGTATATTCATGTAACTGTTGACTTTTGGGTCTTGTGGATTGTTGAATCTAGGTATAGTGCTTAAAAAATCTTGCGCTCAAACACTAATAACATGCTGACCAGAAACCCTTTTACTACTCAACTACGGAAACAATAGCGCCTCTTCTATTGATACGAGCACCTATAATAGGCTACCAATACCCTTGAAGTAGAAGACATAAGGTGTCACTGGAACCGAGTCAACTGCTCATCAAGTGCAGTTGCCGATGAGATGGTCAGCTGTAAGTACTGTCCTATGATAAAAAAAATCTATTCATCCAGACCTTTGCAACGAATGCAACAACGCAGTATGCAATTAACACTGCTTCAGTCACAGTGGTTTGTCACTGCTGAGTAGCAAACTTTACAAGTGGAAACAGAAGGGTAAATGTACTATAAAACTGTTTTTATTTGTAATGTAGGTGGCATATATCGGAAAAATATTCCAGAGTACGATTAAAAATATATTGTATAGTATATGTATTACTAGTTTTGTCATAAGAGTTTTATTTTAGCAGAAGAGTAATTATAACATTATATTTGTAACTAGTAGATTTTATTACCTTAGGTATCTCGCAGGTTGTAGTAAATAAAGTGTATCGCATACAACGCAATCAAGGGTAAATGACTTATGTTAGATTGAACCAAACACGGGACGGATGGAGTGATTTCTTGCAGCGCAACTGATTGTGGGTTAATAATTGAATAGTAGGAAAAAATATATTCCCTATAATTTCATCAATAATTATTAATATAACATTTATACATATAGCTAGTAAATTACTTACAAAATTATAGGTATATACTTTATTTATTATACTTGATTAATTATAACTTTAATATATATTTTTGTTATGTTTTAATCAGCGAGTCACTGACTAACGCTTCAGGTTAATTTATTTGAATTAACTTTTCTTAATTTTCTAAAACCTAACTATTTGACTTCCATACCCACTCTACATGAATTTACCACATGAAGGCCTTAATTATAAACTTTTAACCATTTTGTGTGTACTATCTCTCTCTTGTTTAGGAAGCTTCCACTTAACTTAATATTTATTTTGCTCTAATTCTGAATGAATAGTACGATAAAGAAAATATTACCTAACATGGCCTCTCACCATTGTTTTGTGAACTTAAATATACTAACTACTTTAGAGTTCTCTTACATGAGGATATTCTAGTACACACACTCATACTCACACACATACACTGCAACGTCCCAACCCCCGCTTCTCGTTTTGTTGGCACAATTACTTATTTATTATATATCTGCTGCTCACACCGTTTTGTGTACCGCGTTAAGATCCTAAATTTTGTATTGTGTTCCCGCGTAATGGACCACGCCTAAATGCAAGCCTATTCCCGCTGAATTCTACCTTAACGTTTGTATGACCTCCCCTAAGATAGTTGGCAAGTTTGTTGGGTCTATATATAGTCACACATGTCAGTAAAATAGTCAGCTGGAAAGAAACAACATTTATATGAACACACAAAATTTTCAAAGAATCTTACCACTTTTTGAGATCTGCAGGCACAGCAAGGGGATGTGCAAAATATGATCATGTTTAAGATACCTCTTTTAAAAGGCTCCTGTGTTCTTTAAACATGATCTGCCAGTAGACATCATCTCTGGGCTTCAATACAAAAAACCAACTAATTTTTAGAATAGCTCAATAAAATTGTTCTCAGGAGAGAACTCGTTTGAAGAAACATTAGGTTCTGAATTTTATATATTTATTAATTAATGAAATTTAATTAAAACTGTACTTTGATTTTATAATCATTATTTATCAGTTGGAAAAAACTAAAAGTTTTTATTGGTTGTTCAACACAGGATAAATTCAAATACTGTAAGTTTTTATAATGCATTTAATTACTGATTTTAAACTAAAATAATTATTTGTTCAAATAAAATACATTTAACTCTCTCTTTATCTTCACAAATAATTAATTAAAAGTTCGTTATTTTTCACATATTTAAATCCTAAATTTCATATATAAATCATTAATTACATTTACCCATTTTTAAACAAAATTATTTCCAAATTTAATATAATAAAAAAATTTATCTTCTCATTTCAAGATTGAATTGGTAAATTCACATTTTATTATAAATAATTTTATAATTTATGTAATTCAATAAATCTGGTCTTCTTGAAAATGATTGGCTTATGGCCAAAGCCACTTTGTAAATTTAATATTTATTGTTCATTATTTAAACATTTTTGTTGTACTAATTAATCTTACTACTTTTAAGATTTATTTAAATTTTCAACATAGAGTGAAGTCATTGTTTAAGTTTAATTGGTAATTTGAATTTAATAAATTTAACTGACTAAATTTGACGTTAATTTGTATATAATAGAGAAAATGACTTGCCAAGGATTTCCCTGCCGGTCCTAGAGTCCTCTCGTCTGAATTCCCTGGTCCCTGGACATCGGAAGTTGCCATCCCTGGTCAGTCGATGGAAGTCCTCCATTTTCACGTCCCGGAGATCGAGTCTGAAGCCCTCGCCCATGGATGGAAGTAGACGGCAGAAACGTGGTGGTTTTGTTCTATCTGGTCTTATGGTGATTCTAGGCGCGATCCTACATTACGGCCATTAGCACCTCGTATTAAAAATTTTTACAGACTGCCCTACAGGTCCCTAAGTTCCTGTATTTATTTCGGCTATGTAACCCTTCCCCCCTGCTCTAAGCTCGTCGCTATATCCGTGCTTCTTTTCTTGTACAACAAGAAATACGGTTGGACAACGTATTCGATTCAACCTGCATAATTTTGTTATCTGTTTTAGAACACTGAAAAATGTCTATTATTTTAAACTTACTGTAACTTTTTTGTTATTTAAGTTTTTTAAATTTAGTTTTCACTATTATTCATTTTGGACCTTTCTGGTCATTTGAAAATGTCGATGATAGTTCTACGTGGCCTAGTTCTCAAGTTAGCATTTTTCGGCACTTAGAAAATTTTTACTGCACTCCCGTTTGTCAAATTTAGTTAGTTATTACAGTTTCATGCTATTATAATTTTTAATTTGTCTTAATAATACTTATTCAAAATTTTACTGACTTCTTGACTCTTTACAACGTTTCCCTATACCATAAATTAAAACCTTATTATTTAAATATTAAAATTGTTATTTCAAAAATAGGAAATTATTAATTTCTTAATTTGTTTTTAGTAGAAAAGTTTAACAATTTTAAAAGGTTAACAAATCTATATACAGAAACCAAACATGAAAAGGAATAATAAAATGTTCAAAGATTCAGGTTTACATGGAATGAAGGCTAGGATAGTTTTTCGTTAAGGCCCTTAGTTGATGCTGTAATTATGTCGCTTAAACACTCTTATTTATAGTTCATATTAATCGTTTTTTTACTGTGTAGGAGATCCGAAGTACAACATTCCTCGTTTGGACCCTCTCGTCATAGAAACAATCCAGATTAACCAAGGTACCAAGCAAGTCGGCCTGTCAATAGTCATGAAGAACGTATCCATGTATGGCCTCGAGAATACGAAACTATACAATGCCAAGTAAGTTTTAAGTTAGTTATGTCTTGGTCTTTTAAACATGCGACTTATGTGTCAACAATAGAGAATATAAAGAAATCTGTAGCTAAAATTAGGTATTTTTGAAATGCCTATTTCTTAAAGAAGGCCTGATTGTAAGTTTTGCATGGAGAAAAATCCTGTAACACTTATGCTCTAACTCTACATAACTCTAACATAACGCTTTTATAACGCTTTTTATGTATAAAAATACAGTATTCGAAGTAAATTAGGTGATAACATATGATTTCTCATACCAGCTGGTTATATGTTAAAGGTTATGTTGTAGAACAGCTGTTTTAACATGTAGGTTATGTTATTTTATTTACCAAGGGAAATTTTATTATTAAATTTTTCTAACTGCTATTAAACATATTATTTTACTTATGGATTGTTAAATCTTACTATAACCAATTCAACATATCATTTTAAAATATGTTTTTACTTGAACGTAATTTAATTCAACCTTCAACGTAATTTAATTCAATATACGAGATTTTTCCTATCGACTTTGTGTAGGCAGTGATGTAGTTTTAAGTGGTATTGCATTTTCTTGGTCTATATGTTGGTTAATCAGAAACATCCAACCTTATACATAACATTTTCTTAAAACTTGTAACACTATACTAACTTTAATACTTACATATTAATTTTTGTAAAAACGTTCGAATCGTATTAAATGTTCAAGGTTTTTTTATTAAAATTTTTTTTTGATAAAATCGGCAGCGTTAAACTATCGTCTTGGAAATCAAGAAGAAAACTTCAAATAACGAAGTAAAAATCTTTTATCAGATCAGTTTTATTATTATTTAGTTCTTTAGAACGTAAATGGACAAAATAATACGTTAATTTGTACTAAGAATTCAAATTTCAAAGCTACTTGTGTTTCCACAAACTGGATACTTTAAGAAATAAATGATTTCACACTCTTACGTCACGCAACAATTGGTACATATAGTTTATTTTTCAATTTTATTTTCCGAGATACAATGTTTAATAACTTCAATTGAATTTTTGTCACAATCCTACACGTCACTATATTGCAAAAGCAAAGTAGGCTAACCTGACGATGTAGAAAGTCCTCAGAAAGTCGAAAAAAATAAAAAAAGGTGTACGCTGGAGCCTTAAAAAATTGAAAAATGCATAATCTCTCTTTAAAACACACACACACACACACACACACACACACACACACACACACACACACACACACACACACACACACACACACACACACACACACACACACACACACACACACACACACACACACACACACACACACACACACACACACACACACACACACACACACACACATACACACACACACACACACACAAATACACACACACACCACACACACACACACACACACACACACCACACAAACATACACACACACACACACACACACACACACCACATACACACACACACACACACACACACACACACACACACACACATACACACACACACACACTTTTACAGGTTTCTCTATAACACACAGAGCACAATATTATGCTGCATTTTAATATGTCTACAAAATGTTCGATTAAGATTGGTTGTGTTCCTAGATAAATAATAAATAGATAAATAAAGGTGTCTAATGTAAGCTGACCAGTTGCTGTGCAAAGTGAATCAAAATACTTTCCTCTTATGTGAGTTGAAGTAACGTACACTAATATGGTGGCAATTCACTTGTCAACTAGTCAGCTTACGTTAGACAATTTTTATATTTTTTAAATCTTGAAATCTATTTTAAGTGGTTATTTTGTAGCTATATTTTAATGATTTATAACATAACGTTATATTTTATAAAGATAACTTGATTTTATAGTGATTTCTGTTTCATAAAATGAGGTTATTTTGTTACTATTTGAAAAGGTTTAATTTTTGGGATATCAACGCCGAAGTTTATTTATTTTTTCGTGTTTCTGAGAACTGTCTACATTGCCAGGTTTGTGTTTGTATTATCGATAATATAAGAAATTATGATAAATACAGGGCAGACATATTACAGCGTCGACTTGTTTGCAGGATCGACTTGAAGAAGTTATATTGTGAATGGGATTTTGAGCTTGACAAATTAGTGGTATTGGGCAAGTACACTGTAAATGGGCAAGTGTTACTCCTCCCCATAAGGGGAAATGGCGATTCTAATGTTACATTAAGTAAGTATGTATTACTCCTAAGTTTTAGTAGCAATGTAAGAATTAAAACAATTTTTTTTAACACAATACATGGTATTTCTATTTATAAAAAATTAGCAACTATTTTTTAAACAAGTAACGTAATAGCTACTGTTTCTATTACTTTTATAAATAATAGCACTCAGGGGATACAAATCTCATCACGAGAGTAGTAAGTCTGGGTTGCTCTGGTTGGATCTATACCTTCACTAATGTCTTTTTGTTTCCATTGAACAATCCTTGACTTTTCAAACCTGGATTAGGTGATAACACTATTTCACAATACAATTCAAGAAATACTGTCCATTTTTATAAATACAGTTCAAAGAATATCACTGTTGTTTGGTATTCAAAGACCATTATTTTTTCAAAACTGAAAACATTCAGTAATAAAGTGCTAAGGATCAGCGGTATTTTACTTAATTTCGTGTTGAAATGACATTTTTAAATTTAAAAACACATTTTTATTAACATTTAAAAATGCATTTATCATGTAAGCTTTAAAAAATTCAGGTTAAAAATATTTGATTGATTATATACTTATTTAAAAATTACCTTACTTACATGTAAAATTCTTACCTGAATAAAATTTGTTTGTCGAATTAGTAAAATTACATAACTAAACAGTTTAGTGTTTTTTTGTTTGTTAATGGAATAATTCTACATTACTAAAATACTATATTTGTATAATTTTCCTTATTCAAAATGTACGTACTGTTCTATAAAAAGTTGCATTCAAGTTTCTCAATAGTCCGGTATAATTGCGAGATTCGAATAATTACAGATCATCCGATGTACGGGGTGTTATAATTAATATATCATTTATATTTATACAACTTTGGTTTCAATATATTGTTAAACAAATAAATAGACTGCTCTAAGAAAAGAAAACATTTTTAAACATTGTAGTTCATTGTAAAGGTTATAGAAACATTTGTGTTTTAGCTGGCATAAAGTTTTCTTACTTATACAACTGGAAACTAGAAAAGCGGGAAAACGGGCTGGAGTATTGCGTCGTGACCAACAACTCAATGCCCTTTGACGTCTCACAGATGTACATCCACTTAGACAATCTGTTCAATGGTGACAAATTACTAGGTAAGTGGTGCGAACGTAAGTTGAAAAATCATTGATTATATCTGATCCTATTAAATATACAAGGCTGGGCCCCCCGCCTAAGGACCCCGCACCAAAAAAAAAAAAAATCATAATAAAACTGATATGTGAGAAGTTGCAAACTTACGGCTTAATATAATTGCTTTATTGCTTTTAATTATTGCTTCTTCATTTAGATTTAGAAGAAATTATCAGTGACTTTATCCTCAATAAGACAACGAAATAAAATTGTTAATGAAGTGAATAAAATCACCTGGAAGATTTCCCAAAAGTTTGTATATAGTTTACGGTAATTTGTAAATTTACATAATATAGACATATGAGAACATTAAATTTAACAGTCTAGTTTTATTTAAAAGTAATGTACTATTAATATTATAACCAGTTTCCTCTTGTTACTACGTTTTAAACTGTGTTTCCGTTATCTATAGGCATGGTTACAGTAAGTGTGAGGGGGTGCAAGAGGGGTACCAAATTGGGGGGTGGGGCGAAGTAAACGTTTATACCTGGCTTTGCACAAGGCCAGCCCTGTAAATGTATACCTCAAACCCTTCCCTAAAATTAAAAGAGTTAGCTATAAACAGACTTGATACAAATGTTTCTGTTATGATTTTGTTACAGGTTCTAACATGAACATTTTCCTGAACGAGAACTGGAGAGAGATCATGAAAGAGTTGGGCCCGGCGTTTAGTGAATCGTTGGCAGAAATGTTCCGACGTACGTTAACGTCCATGGCTGATGTGGTGCCTTACAGCAAGATTTTCCCGAAAGATTGATTTATCTTAGGTTGTAATATATATATATATATATATATATACACACACATAGAGAGAGAGAGAGAGAGAGAGAGAGAGAGAGAGAGAGAACACTGTAATTTAATATAAGCATTAAAAACGTTTACTACACACTTTTAAATAAACAGCTATTTTATTTTTTACAAACATAAATTTTGTTAGCATCATCATTTTGTAATCATGGTGCTGTGAAAGAGAAATATAACTAAAGATTTTGTAATTGTTTTTAAAGACGTAAGGTGTTTGTAGGCAAGAGTTGTATATTGTTTACAGGTTGTTAATATTTTTACTTTGAGTATGTGGTAATCTTTATAAAACATTTTGCTATGAAACTTAGAGCAAACACTTATTAATTGTGATTGTTAAAAAAATTTTGGTACTTCGTTGAATAAAAATTAACTTTGTAAAACCTTGTTTAATACAAATTGATACATTTTTGTAGCAAAAGAATTATTAGAATTGAAAGTGATTTTATGCGGTAAAACCCGTGTCTTTAGCGATATTCTTTGTTCAATAATACCCTTTATGTAAGTTACATCTCCATTAAATTTAATATCCCCATTTATTTCAAGTTAAACCCCTTTAAATACGCCATTTAAATTTAATAATCCGCTTTAAGTTACATCTCCGATAAAGGTGTGAAATTTACTTTTTTTGTTTAAATCGTGGATTTAAAATATTTGTTTATTGATAATAACAATTTTGAAAAACATTTTACACTTTATGAAAATCGCCTTATTGTATTTAGAAACAGTCAAAATGGACAAATAAATCAATAATGTAACAAACCCGCACACCTACATATAAACCCAAGATCAGCTCCTCTTTTGTTATTATCACCCCTTCCCACAACTAAGTAAATTATGTTGGAACAGTTTAAAAATGATTCAATTCCTTCTATCAATTCACACTCTTCTATATACCTTGATGAAATTTTCAACGGTCAATAAAATAATTTTATTCATCCACTCTAGTTCAAATACATTTTGTTAAGCCTGTAGTGGATGACAATAAATGTTAATACAGTTTTTAATATATCAATTCATTAATTAAATTTATTGAATTAATTTTAGTTTTACACAGGAGAAAAGCTTTTCACAAAAGGGGCACGGTACGCAATTAGGTCCCATTATTTGGTTATATAGTTATTCCATTTGGTTTAAAATAAGTTATCACATATGATTTATAAAACAGCTGACTTTATGATAATGGTTATGTGGTAGAACAGCTGTTTAAATGCATAGGTTATGTTACTTTTTTTATTAACTGCAATCATTTAATAAAAGATAACTTAAAGTTTTTCTGTATTGACCTAAGTAGAAATTGATTTTAAAAAATAATTGTTTATAATACTTGTCTTTTAGCTTCATCCTTCACCATTGGAACAGAAAGTGAAATTATAATATACAACTGTTAAAAAAATCGGTTTAAATTCAGAACAAATAATTCCTGTTCACAAACTGGAATTTCATGAAAGAATGCAGACAAAAAGGGAAAGAGAATTTGTATATAGCTATGGAGCGTGACTGTCATAAGTATTGTATAGTAATATTAAATATTTTATGTTTACCACTATCCTTTTAGATATTATATTTCTTGGTTCATACAGATCGTAAAAACTGTCAAGTTGTAATCCAAGCAAAATAAACAATCGTTAAAGGTTCTATTAAACTAATTAACTTTTTCCGAATTTACAAGTAATTAGTTTAATAAAAACAATAAAGTTTCGCCTGCCCTCACGGGTAATAAAATCACTAGATAACCATTTAAAAAAAATAACTGGTGGGTAAATATTACGTTCAATTACTTGATACTGAAAGCAAAAGATGCATATCACAGAATATTAATTATGTTTATTGTAATAAATTAATTCAAAATTACAACAAAACATTTATTGGTAAGGTAATTAGAGATGGAAAATGAATTTTGTAAGAGCTCTGTTGAAACTTTAATTAATACATATCAGATAGTTCAAACGAATTCATTAGAAGAAAAAAAAAACGCATGAAGGAGAAAATTTAGACAAATCGCAAGGACTGTGAGCACACTTTACCCAGACGTCCTAACCTTGTAATTGTTTGTAACACGCGTGAAGAAATTGAAGTTTATAAAATAGCTCTTAAAATTTGAACTTGATTTAATTTTAAAACACTTAAACTAAACCCCTTAATTAATAAGTTCAACACTATTTTGGTTAAAGAGTGGATAAACGTCTATATGTCCGTGCGCGTGGTGTATGTAAATATAAAGAAATAAATTCGGTTTCTTATTTTTTTACCTCACTCTAAGAGAGTTTAGTTAGGTAAAATGTTAACTTAAAAAAGTACAAAAACCAACTTCAAATAAACGGGGGTTCCTCTAAACGTGACAAGACGGTGGAAATGGAGGAAGCTGGGAATGACGGATGTAAGTATAAAGAAAAAGGTTAATAATAACGGCCATAAGTATATAAATGATAGTAATTTTACCAAAATTTCTTATAAATAATTATTTAAAGAACAAAGTGAAAACTATTAACTTTCAATGCCGCCAACACTAAGTAATGATGAGTTGATATTAGGTAATACTATTTAAACAGCCTTCCTCATTTAAACAAAAAGTAAGCGTTACTGTAGGCAAATAATTGTGCAATAGTGTATATGGTCAATTAACATTAAATTAATAGCTCAAGTTGAAGATAGAAGCAAATAACATTTTGTTTCAACTCGGTAAATTGCCTACTGAGACTAACGCAATGCTTCGTGAAGGTGTCTTGCTTGGAACACTTTCTTGGAAGAACGTCTTTGTTTCGGTACTTTGTTCGATTCAAGGCACGGATGAAATTTTATTTGAACAACTCATTCACGAAGGCCGAACAGATTATTGGCATAAGCTGAGAGCGCCGTAAAGAAGTTTTAACTAAACATTTTTGCCCACCTTGTCAAAACAGTCATGACAGTCCGGGAATTCTTTGGTATCGTATGCGAGTGCGCGCGTGTTGTCATACTTGCCACACTTTTACTATTTTAAAACAAAGGTTTTTACTAAGATATTTGTAAAACAAAGCTATGCTGCTTTATCCTATGTCGCTGCCCATGAATACGTGCTTAGTCAAAGATCCAGGTTGATCTTTATCAACAGTTTACAAAAAAAAAAAAAAAAAAAAATTGGTAAAAACCTTAAACTTTTCTTCAAAGTAAATATTTTATAATTTACAAAAATAAAACTGAATCTGGTCGTATAAAGTCTTTAATTTGGTCAAAACCATGTTTTAGACAAGAAGGTTCAGTATCGAGTTTAAAATAAACTTATCTAATTTATCTGTTAACTGAAACCAATTTAGGTTATTGACGACTTTGAATCCCCTTCCAGGAAGATCTGTTTTATTTTTAAACCAATAACGTTTAAACGTTGTGATAGTTTTTCCTTATGTAAATGTTTATAACGGCCATGTTGAGGTAACAACTAGTCCTTGTTGGTATCAATATTATTACTAAATCGATGCTAGTGAAATACTAATCAGGCTATTACACAACGATTGCCATTATAAATCTACTAAGTTAAAGAAATCTAATTATCAAATGTAAATTAATGGTTGGTCAGAAATGACCAGTTTTAATGAAAAAAAAAAAAAAAAAAAAAAAAAAAAAAAAAAAAAAAAGTTAAAGAAGATTATTATTGTTTCCAACAATAAATCAAATTTTGTTTCGAGCAGTTTTAATAAAGTTTAAAATATTGCTATATAATTGAATAAAAAACATTTCTTAGAATAAATATGAAAAAGGGAATTTCAACGTTAGACTGCAGATAGCTCACCCCAGTGAATTCCCTAATATATGTTAGTCATGAGGGAATATTTGGAAGTATATAACATAGATTTAGGTAATAACGCAATAAATTACTTTATTATACATAAAATAATATGTGAATAAGACTTATATAAATATAAGAATATGCCTAGTTAACAATATCTCGGAATTACTTTACGGCAGAACTATAAACGTCGTACTTGGACGATAAAAGCGGTGCCAATACATGCAATTAAAACTGGAAGGTGAACTAGTGTTGGGCCTAGAATGCGCACTGGGCTTCATTGGTCTGACCTCTACACGCGGAGCTGCATTCGAGAGTTGCTTCGGTCTGGTGCATTGAGGTTCATATTTAGCAGGGGCTTTGAATCTAAAGCGAAAGGGAATCTTTCTAACGTTCTACAACCTGCTTAATATTAACGTTAGATGACTGGGTGATACAACTCCCTATTTTCAGAGCCGCCATTTTCTGTTCTTTAAGTAAAATGGTTATGCTTCAAATAACTTTAATAAACAAGAAAATACACTTCTGTAGAGACCATGTCTACTTCAGGTAACAAACCCTGCCCTCAAGTAGCCAACGCCTAATATTTTCCTACTTTGTATGATTAATACCAGGGAGTTATTGTGGCCGTTCCTTAGTCCTACAGAATTTTACCTAATCTTCTTTATTCTTCTCCCATTACAAGGGGTGTATCAGGTAGGCACCTCTTTTTGATCCCGATAGAGTCGGTCTTTTTTAAGGGAGCAACCCTGTCCATGCGTTCCAACCCCGAATACTTCCCTCTTTCCTGTAGATGATTATTACCACAAACAACTAATATTTGTAAAAGGTAAAAAGATTTTAAAATAAAACCATTAAGAAAAAAATATTTACTTACTATACTTTATCCAACGCCCACTCTTGGCATTTTAGCCATTCGGTGCCGCGTAGTCCAGTAGAGGGAGGCGAGATGCTCTAAGTCGAAGCCATATGCTTCATCGCGGACGTCATGCAGTCCTTGTTATTCGAACAGATGTTGGGCGTTAAAAATTGCAAAATAGATTCCCAGCGCTTCCCTTCCGCGGCGTACCTGTGTCTGGCAGATGTTCTTGCCCTCACCGCTTGATCAATCCTTGTCTTGGAGGAGGTCAGGGACAGAGGCATCATTGGCTGAGTGAGGCCTGATTTCGCTAATTCGTCCGCCTTTTCATTCCCTGGAATTCCAACGTGGCTTGGAATCCACTGCAGAGTAAGTTCCCAACCCCTTTCAGAGAAATCACTTAAGAGAGCGCGACAGTTGAAAGTTTGCTTGCAATTGGTGTCAGTGTTGGTGGAGAGGGCCGTGATTTCAGATTGAGAGTCAACAAAGAACACAGATTTTCGGTAATCTCTCAATGAAGTTAGTTTTCGAGCGGCTTCATACACAGCCGCTATTTTCCCGTCATAGATCCTCAGAGGGAAACCCACTGCGGTGTACGCTGTAAAGAGTGGGGAATGGTAGCCCGCTCCTGTACAGCTAGTGGCAGGATCACAGGATCAGTCAGTGTAAATGTGCAGCCAGACGGAGGGTTGGTAACGCATGTTGATTGTTTTAAGACCTACCAATCTGAGTTCGACTACAAGGGATGAATGTTTTGGGGATGTGTGGCCGGAAAGATACAGACTTTGCTGGGGAAGGTGGCTGAACGAACGGGAGTAGAACTGGCGATAGTTGGGCGCGCCCACCCCTAAACTCGGCCGCTACGTAACCTAGGACTATAGGGGTAGTTTTGGATGATGCTCAAGGTCATCCCGGCCGTGACCCTAGACCAAGGGGTGGTTTCGACCACGTTCAGAGGGGTAGGGGGTAGTTTTTAGAAAAAAAAAAAAAATCGGCCGCTACGTAACCTAGGACTATAAGGGTAGTTTCGGATGACGCGGGCGGACGTCGTGACCCCGACCCTAGCTTTGGGGGTGGTTTTGACTACGTTTAGAGGGGTAGGGGGCAGTTTTTCGAAAAAATTTAACTCCAAGCCACTAACCTAGGCTAGCCAAATTGTATCCAACCTAACCCAGCCTAAGTGTAGGGGGTGACCTTAGCTACGTTCAGGACCTTCCCCGGCGGATGCTCCGGGGGTAGATTGGGGGTGGGGCGATTTTCGATAAAATATTGGAACATGTGCTTTGTCCGATAGGGTGCGTAACCTAGGACTATAGGGGTAGTTTCGGATGTTGCAGAGGCCTGGCGGCGACCCTCACCCAACCCCTAAGGGCGGTTTTGAACAAGCCTAGAGGGGTGTTAAATGGAAAAAAAAAACTAATTCCAACTAGCTAACCTAAGCTAGCCAAATTGTATCTAACCCAACATACTCCTAATTATAAGGGCAACATTAGCTACGTTCAGGACCATCCCTGGGGGTTATTATGGACGAAGGCTGCCCTGAAAGACCTTGATCACTGACTACGTCTAGATGTAGTTATTGGAAAACCTCGCTAGCCAAATTGTATCTAACCCAACATACTCCTAATAACAAGGGCGATCTTAGCTACGTTCAGGACCACCCCATGGTGTTGATCATAGACTATGGGGTGTATAATCGACTAACCTAAGCCGGCCAAAATGTATCTAACCTACCCTTAGTAGATTGGGCGATGTCAGCAACAAACAGGACCATCCCTGGGGGATGTTATGGACGAGAGGCGGCTCTGAATGACCATGAGCATGGAACCGGGGGTGGCTACGTCTAGAGGTGGTTATTGGAAAAAAACCTAATCAGGCAAGCCTATGACGTAACAACCCCGGGACATCCTCAAAACCCTCCCCAAAGGTGGCTACCAACGTGGGTGATATCGTGAGATATAATTGATTAATATATGAAATATCAAAGCTCGAATCAACCCAGGGCCCACCCAGGGAACCCAGGTAACGTGGGCCACAGGTTGATTGCTAAACACAACAGTGGGCTATGATCCATGACTAGCTAGCGACCCGCGCTACAGATTATCAAAAAACATATAGAGTATGGCCTACCTTTTAGAGGTGAAACAGTGTAACAAAGCCTTATAGCCTGAGTGAACAAGCCTAACCTACATGTGCAACCATGCAGAGATAACGCATAGAACCGCAAAGACACCTGGTGACCGCTATAACCCGCACAGCTGTGTTGTTGTGAAACAAGGCTATTGTAATTGTGTCAACAAACGTATCGATTTATTACGCATGCTAGTAAAGTAAACAAATAGCTGTGGAAGAGTCCATTCGAGAGGGGTGGACGAGTCCATTCGAGATGGACCGATCTCTATTAATCTCGGCGGGAGATCCCATTTGGTATGGAGGGGGCAGGCGTCTATGAAGTATAAATCTCATCGCGAAAAACAATACTTGCTATACAGCTTTGGAAGAAGAAACATTCTGGTAAGCTATCTTGTTTTTACTTTTCTCGTGGGAAATCTGTAGCCTATATTAAAGCAATCGCTATTCATTGCGACCTGTGAGTCGAATAACTCGTATAATCTAATATCATTGTTGATCTGAATATTTATGAAAACAAATTAATCACAATATTTTAATAATTATCTAACAAATACAATTGTTAGTATTAGCAAACAACTAGATTTAATTTTAAATTGTTCAACATATACCATTGTCAATCTTAGTAATCTTATTCTAGTTATTTTCTCAAAACTATTTCACATAGAATCAATTTGAATATATAGCATATACCTGTGTTAATTTAAGATCTATTATAGTGACTTGTATCTGTAAAATGGCCGTACGTGTTGTATCAACGGAACAGACATATGTACGGAAATTCCGTTTGAACGGTACTAGAGTGACATTCAACTTTAACCCCGTACCAGCCACGGAAAACGAGCTGATGTGGGTGAGACGAGGGCTAGAGGAAATCCTAGAGACGATGAAGAACAACGCTACCGAAGACATACAACTGGGCTTCACCATGCAGAGCCTAAATCTCCGAAACCACGCCCCTGGATATATTGCATTTAGAGCTGCCTCTGCGATAACTGTGGACGCCTTGTTTAACATCCTCGGCTCAATAATCCAGAGCAATGCAAATACATTCAAAGCCGACGACACCTTCAGAGTGACCTGTACCAAGGTCAAAGTACCTGTAGGGCGAGGGCGCAGTCGTGTAAGACCCGGAATGTATAATAACTTCATAGAAGAATCGCACCGAAGAAGAGGAATTGTTACGATTAAAAACACAGACAACCTCTGTTTACCCCGTGCTCTGGTTGTAGCTATAGCGCATGCGTCAAGAGACCCAGAGTACAAGCTTGTGTGTAGGGACAGATGCAAACGTCAAACCAACAGAGCAAAACAGCTAATGACGGATGCAGGGGTGCAGATAGGAGACGGCGGTGCAGGCATTCGAGAGTTGCAACAGTTTCAAGATTTACTCTCCGATTATAAGATTACCGTCTACAATTACGGCAGCAAAGGTCGTGATATCTACTTTGAAGGCGACGTTCAGAACCCCAAGCATAAGCTAAACTTGTTATATCACGCCAACCACTTTAATGTTGTTACAAGCCTGACAGGTGCGTTCGCTTGTGGTTACTATTGCGAATTGTGTCATGTTCTATACGATGATCGCCTGCACCATAGATGCTCAGCCCAATGCAACTCTTGCAAGAGGACCCCGCCATGTGTGCTTGAAGACGACGGCATCCTGTGCGGCGACTGCAATAGACAATTTCAAAATAGAGCATGCTTTAAGGCGCACATGAAGAGCGTATGCCGGGCTATAAGAAAGTGCCCAGACTGTAATAGATACATTCTAAAGAAGGGTAGAAAAGCTCCTCACGTGTGCGGCGAGAACTATTGTAAAGTGTGTAAGGATTACATGCCTGCAGGCCATCTGTGCTACATGAGAATTGATACACGTCGCCCGCTATCAACCAACTTTCTGTTTGTCTTCTTTGATCTTGAAACTCGACAAGACGAAGTCATTAACGACGCTCGTGTGCATCGAGTCAACCTGTGCGTATCCCAGCAATACTGTTGGATGTGTATGAAGGAAGGCGGCACCTGCCTACAGTGCACGGATAGAACCAGAGTGTTCAGAGAGGACCCCATCAACGGGTTCATGGCGTACCTAATGGAAGTGCGAAAGGCGTACAAAAAGGTGATTGTTATCGCTCACAACGGCCAGGCCTTTGACTTCCAGTTTATCCTAAAGTACGTAATAGAAGAGACACAATTTACACCCGACCTGATTATGCGAGGCACCAAGGTCATCCTCATGGAGATTGATAACACAAAGTTCATCGACTCTCTCAACTACATGCCTATGGCTCTATCAAAACTGCCTAAAGCTTTCGATCTGCCTCCGGAAAAGAAGAAGGGATATTTTCCGCACCTGTTCAACACGTTGGCAAACCAAGCGTATGTAGGCCCCATGCCTGCCAAAGAGTACTACTGCCCCGACTCCATGTTTGACAAGAATCACGAAGAGTTCACACGATGGTACGACGAGCAGGTGCGCAACGAGTACGTCTTTGACTTTCAAAAGGAGATATTCGAGTACTGCCTATCGGACGTGGAGATCCTGGCACAGGCGTGCCTGAAATTCAGGGCCTGTTTCCTACAAGAGTGCAATGTCGATCCGTTTCTAGAGGCCGTAACCATCGCCAGCGCATGTAACCTGGCGTTCAGAAGGAACTTTCTGAAACCAAACACCATAGCCATACTACCAAAGGCTGGCTACCGTCTGGCCGATAAACAATCGTATATCGCTTTGCAATGGTTGCTGTGGCTCGAAACAGAGGGCAACCTGCGAATAAGTCATGCAGGTAACGGCCGAGAGATGAAGGTCGACGGCTTAAAGGTCGACGGGCTGTGCACAGAGACAAATACGGTGTACGAGTTCCAAGGATGCTGGTTCCACAGCTGCCCCAAGTGCTTCCCCAACGGACGTGACGCTGCTCTGGAGGACGATCCGGCGGACACGCACAACGCACGCTTCGAAAGGACAAAGGCCAAGAACGCTAAAATCGCACAGGCCGGCTACCAGGTCGTCGAGATGTGGGAGTGTGTATTTAGGCAGCAGAAGAAGGACGACAAGTCCATGGATTACCTCGACAATCATCCCGTCCTCAACGCAGCGCCTCTCAACCCTCGCCACGCATTCTTCGGCGGCAGAACTGGAAATATAAAGACCTACTGCGCCGCTAAAGAGGACGAAACCATCCAGTACGCCGACGTGTGTTCCCTCTACCCGTGGGTATGCAAGCATGGAAAATACCCGATTGGACATCCAAAGCTGGCCGTCGGCAACGACGAATGCAGGAAACTGGGGATGAGCGCCGAAGGGTTGCTCAAGTGCACAATTCTGCCGCCTACATCGCTCTACCACCCCGTATTGCCGCTAAAGATGAATAACAAGCTGATGTTTGTACTATGTCGGACATGCGGCGAAACTCTCAATCCTGGCGATTGCGACCATACGGTGGACGAGCGCGCTCTGACGGGCACATGGACCATGGACGAGATACGCAAGGCGGTAGAGAAGGGCTATGTTGTTGTGGAAATGCACGAGATGTGGCAGTACGAGATGGCTTCAGGGAACGACGGCCTGTTTAAGGATTTTATTAATAAATTTCTAAAGATGAAACAGGAAGCGTCAGGCTACCCCGGCTGGTGTAAAACTGAAGAGGACAGGGCAAAGTATGTGGAGGATTATTTCACCAACGAGGGTGTCCGTTTGGACCAATCAAAGATCGCCAAAAACGAAGGATCCCGCTCACTGGCCAAACTAATGTTGAACTCATTTTGGGGAAAATTTGGACAGAGGGAGAACCAGACTAAAACGTCGATTATCAGGCAGCCTCAGGAACTGTTCAAAATGCTGCAGAGCCCATCCATTGACGTCAACCACATTCAGGAAGTAAACGAAGACGTGTTGGTAGTGAATTGGCAGTTTTCGGATGACGTTTGCGAAATACTGCCCACCGTCAACGTTGTGCTGGCCGTCTACACCACCGCTCACGCCCGGTTAAAGCTTTACGAATATATGGACGCTCTCGGCCCTCAACTTATCTACAAGGATACAGACAGTGTGGTATACCTTCATAGGGAGGGATTGCCAAGAGTGGTGACTGGAGATTATTTAGGCCAGATGACTGACGAGCTCTCGGAATACGGCCCTGGTTCCTACATTACAGAATTCGTCTCTGGAGGTCCTAAAGTCTACGCCTACAAAGTATGGTCTACAAATAAAAACAAACACGTGACCGTGTGCAAGGTCAAGGGCCTGACTCTCAATCTCGGCACATCAGCCTCGGTCAATTTTGAATCGATGAAGCGGATGGTTTTGGAGGGTAGCGATCCTATAGTAACCACCAGTGATAGGATACGCCGCACAGAAGATCGTGACGTCATCACCACGTCTGAAAGTAAAATATTCAGGTTAACTGGTGCAAAGAGGAAATTGGACGAGGACGACGGATACAACACGCTGCCCTACGGTTACAAACGTCCACGCATGAGCAAATAGCCACGCACTGTAGATATTCAACTTGACAAACGCTAATAGATTAATTTGTATTAATTCTGTAAAGTGGTTAGATAAACATATTGTAATTCAGCCTAACAAATGCTAGATTATATATAGGTATTATTTATTCACATTGATTACTGTCTAGTGATTAGGTAAACATAATAATAATAATGATTATCTATATATTGTATAAACAGTCTGTTAAGCAGAAGCTAGATTATATATGTATTAATTATGCACATTGATTATCTATATATTGTATAAATATTCAACTAGATTATATATAAGTATTAATTATGCACAATGATTTGCTATGTTTTCTATAAATATTCAGACTAACCAACTTGTGGCTACAAAATTCCACGAATGAGTAAACAATATGAATAGCTGACGAATGTTGATTTTTTCACACACACACAAATGTTTTTGTAAAGTAATTTGACCCCTGCTTGGCGGGTAGTGTGAAAGAGACGAATGAAAGCCCACTGGCGAGGCTCTGCGTAGCCCGTAAGGTTGTATGCATCCCCTCTGGAGTGGCCGTAAAGGTTCGTAAGGGTGAATGTACTTGTCAAGCAGGAGGTTTGAACGGAGGCATCAATTTGATTTTGGAGGATGTCACGTGGAGTAGGCGGGGCTTGGGGCCTCTCCTTCCCCTTCGGGGGATATTTGTGTGAACAAAGTATAGACAATATTATTGCAATAACCTTTGTGTTATATATTTTATACTTGTAATCATTTATTTGAAGCACCTATTATATTGTAAAACATACAGATTTAGAATTTTAGACTTTACAGAGGCCTGGGAATACTAACAATGACTTTGCTGTGTTTTGCTGCTAATCAGTTTATATTTTTGTTAGATTTAGCATTAGACCTATGACATGAATTGTATTTAGCCTAAATTATGCCATGTGATTGGAATATTTATGAGATATGTCTAAGCTAGTGTCTATAGTTGATGTATTAATTACCTAGATATGTCTAAACTTTTTTAATTGTGTATAAAGCGATTGTAATTAGATTTAAGAATGAATGTTTAGTTTTGTACATTGTTCAGATCATAATGTTATTGTAATTATACCTTTCTATTGTCAAATGACTATTACTAATTACCTTATCCTGTGTTGACCTTTGCATTAAGTGCAAGCACATGTAAACATAGTCGCTTGAAGGAACACACTGCATTAGACTCTTAGCGTAGCGGATGTCTGTACTCTTGATGGTTCAATGCACACCCATTGAGAAATTGTTAAATGACTAGCGTCAGAACATGATCATAGGCACTGGTATGTAACTGTCCTGTAGATAGCAAATATAGGTGGTAAGTTAATCCTATACAGATGACTGTCCGGACGCCGTCTTGACCGACATTGTGTTTGACGTCATTTGCTGCGGTTATGTCCAGAGTGTGCTATTGCGGTCGTAACAATATTACTGTAAAGGTTTTAAACAAGCATTGTCGAGCTGTGTGTATGATCTACACCTGCAATGAAGCGTAATAACACTGTTTATTGACTTGTAGGCCTATGTACCGTATCATGCATATTGGTTTAATACAGAATGTGTGTAGATTTACAGGTATTTCGACCTAACACAATATGTATGCCTATGTAGGTTAACACCCATATATACTTAATACAGGTTTACGTGGATATTGGCCTAACACAATCTGTAGGCTAATGTAGGGTAACATAGATATTGGATTAATTCAGAGAGAGAATGTAGGTGTCCTTGCTTACTAGCTTGTTGCGTAACATACATAAGGGTTTAATACAGGATGTATACTATTGTGTTAGGTTATTGATTGGTAGTTGTTTTACCACTCCAAGGTAGCTTTACCTAAGGCCTGGGTGGCTTTACCTGAGGTATGGCGTCAAGCATGAGGCTCTACCTCTCGGATACTACGAGATAAACCATAGTCAATCGGATACTGTTTGTTAGGCCCTAGTCAGACCGTGCATTTTATATTATGTGTTAACTTGTATTTAAACTTCTCATCGGATACGATGTGTTTACCTCTACATACGGTATCGCCCGCCTTGCTGTAATCAACAGTCGCGGTTGTGACGTAATTATGGATCAGTCCAACTTGCTTGGACTCGTCCACTCACCTCTCAAATGGACTCTTCCACAGCTATGTATAAAACATTATATACAGGTGGAGATATAGTGTTTTTGCATAGTCTGTGTTTAGAGTGATCTGTGTGTGTGTGTTTGCCAGTAAGTAGTAAAAATGTCATCATCAGTGTCGGCAAAGTTTTCAGCTTTAAATTCGGTAGATTCTGTGCCTATACGCGATCTAAAGATAGGCAAGGCATTTAAAATTGTAAATGCGCGTTTTGTCGAAGCAAAGTATGGTACCACCGTACTTGTAGACTTACAGGTAGATGATGATGAAAACAGACGCGCTGTCTTTCTTCCAAAGCGTTACGCTACGGCGTTGACTGTGGAAGATTTGAGCTCTATATTGGGCAAATTTTTAACTGTTATCAAACATGTAGGCCAGACCGTGAATTTGGCCATTACAGAGTAATATTATTCTTTAAAACGTTTCAGCATGCTTATTTTTTTTTTTAATTTTACAGTGTCTCTATCTTTGTTTAATCTATAAGCTATTGAGGTCTGCGCGTGCGTACAGAACAGAAATTATATAGACAGTTTGGACTTACCTGTATCTGTAAAGCATGTGTTGATAAAATATTTTAAAGACTATGTATTGATGAAGTCTTGTGATAGCTCTGATTTTGATTTTTCGTCTATAGATTTCAATAATTTAAATTTTTCAGAATTTTTAATGTTGATGAACCACCCAGACGAGGTGCCTGTATTTGTCGAAGAGAGGACAATTTTCAACTTTATTAAATTTCACTACACTGGTCTGTCTGATAATATTTGCCGAGAGTGTTTGAGTAACTTTGTGCTCCGTCAGGCAGAGAGTTTCGACATCACAAGAGCCGGTTACACGTACTCTATAGCCGAGGTGGACGGCTGCGATTTTTTATACCATATCTGGGACTCTGATAACTGGTGCGATATCTGTTTAAGCCCTTTATTTAAATTATATAGTTTTGAAGACTTTCTGCAATCAACCCAGGAGAGCTATACTTTGATCAACTATTGTGATCCATTATTCTGCAGGTCATACATTCACGAGAGATGGCGTCACAACAACCTATAAACACTCGCATTGTAAGTACCTAGTCTTTTTTCAAATTGAGTTAAGTCTAGATGACACAATAGGTGTTTATTTATAGATGACCATATTTTCAGACTTCATTTTTCAATTTTTGTATTGCCTAGATCACACACACTATATTGATTGAATGGTAGTTTATTTTGGATATATTATATGTTAATGTAGATTATTTTCAAATTATGTAAAGCCTAGATCACACTTTATATTGAATGAATGGTAATCTGTTTTCAATAGCGTTTAATATATATTTTGGACATGGGGTAGTGTCATTTTCAAATTATCTGAAGCCTAGATCATAGAATATATTGAGTGAGTGGTAGTTTTATTTTCATTAGCGTTTAATATATATTTTGGATACGAGATATTATATGTTAATGTCAGGCCTTTTTCAAATTATGTTCAACATTAGATCACACAGTATATTGAATGAGTGGTAGTCTATATTCAACAGCGCTTAATACATATTTTGGACACGAGGTAGCGTCATGTTCAAATTATCTGAAGCCTAGATCATAGAATATATTCAATGGTAGTTTATTTAGATTCTTTTTTTCTAGGCGTACACAGCGCTTTCAGATTCTTCACTATCCTATTCGCCTCTACTACTACCTATGGGCTCGTCTCCAGGAGATTTACCTTCCCGTCCGCCTGGCATTGATACGGACAGCGATGAGGAAGACCATAGACCCTGCTATAGTTGTGATGATTCGTTTTCGTTTCGCCTGCACGATTTCCTGATGGTTTCTCATCCACCGAGGAACCCGCCTTCACCCCGCACATGCATACAGACGCTGGATTACACCTTAATGCAGCTCCAGCTGGCAATTAGGGATCTGCGGACGGCTGCCTCAAAATCTTACTACAAGACAAGCCGGACCTTTGCGTATAACGTTTGGGGCATGACGAGACGGTTCCTAAAGGATATTGTGGTGGCTGGAGACTACACTGTCCAGCGTACCAATAATGTAGGTGGATTTTCATATTATTTCAATTGGCTTTTCTTTCAGGATATCTGGACCTATTTACTAACATATTGTTTCTATGTATATGTATCATATATGTATATGTATCGATTTGTATATGTATATACAGTTGTTACTAATGGACTTTTTTGCCTTCAGCCACGACCGGCAGAGTTTGGCTTATGCATTATATGTTGTGAGAACCCTCGCAACGCTGTTGCCACGCCTTGCGGACATATCTTTTGCTTAACCTGTCTCTCAAGATGTACTCGCTGCCCACATTGCAGATCTCGGATCATCGATATATTTAAATTATATTTGTAATATTGAGGAACAATTAGTATCTATGCACTGTAAAATTATTTTTATATGTTTGTTTAATAAATCGTCATGCTGAATATACTTATTGTATATATTATTTCATATACCTACCCTTTTCGGATCCTTATATCGTTGGCCTTATCCAATATTATATGTTTATATTGCTAAATCACTCTGTTGAATAGATAGTTGGGTTCGTTTTATAGCATATATTTATTCATGTTATGTGATTGGCCTCTTTATTAGTGTTTCTCCATAGACCTTTATATCTAAACCTATTTACATTATAGAATATATACATAGTAGCTATCTGTTTACTTAATCTACAACGGCCTAATACGATTATATTTAAACACATTTTTGGCTGTAGGGTGTATACATAGCTGACTTTTTATTATATATGTATGCCATGGTATAACGATATTACATAGTATATCGATGCAGTAATCAAATCGACATAGCCGTACGTGTTTTAGGCTTGCTATAGCGGTCACCGGTTATCATTGCGGTTTTCTGATATTGCGTTATCGTTGTCTGTACACGTCTGGCACACGGTCAGGCGTCTTCCAACATAAGGCTTTGTCGCAATGTTTATTATTTTGTAGCATAGACAAAATTTGAGTTTGGCAATGATGACCGTTTGCCCCGTATCGGCCATATCATTATAGCTGTAGGCTTACTACCTAGAGCCATTCGAGCGCTGATACATCGTCATATATATAAAATCTTTCCACAATTTAACCCCTCGCCGGTAGACACCTCCGGGGCGGGTCCTGAACGTGGCTGTCCTAGGGGTGGTTGTTACGTCATAGGCTTACCTGATTAGGGTTTTTCCAAAAACTATCTCTAGACACGGTCAAATAACCCATAGTCTATGATCAAGGTCATTCAGAGCCGCCTTTCGTCCATAACATCTCCCAGGGATGGTCCTGTTTGTTGCTGAGATCGCCCAATCTACTAAGGGTAGGTTAGATACATTTTGGCCGGCTTAGGTTAGTCGATTATACACCCCATAGTCTATGATCAACACCATGGGGTGGTCCTGAACGTAGCTAAGATCGCCCTTGTAATTAGGAGTATGTTGGGTTAGATACAGTTTGGCTAGCGGGGTTTTCCAATAACTACATCTAGACGTAGCCACCCCATTGTCTATGATCAAGGTCTTTCAGGGCTGCCTTCGTCCTTGACAACCCCCCGGGGATGGTCCTAAACGTAGCTGAGATGTCCCCCAACACTTAGGTTAGATCCGTTTTGGCTAGCTTAGGTTAGCTAGTTGGAATTAGTTTTTTCCATTTACCACCCCTCTAGGCATGGTCAAAACCGCCCTTAGGGTTGGGTGAGGGTCGCCGCCAGGCCTCTGCAACATCCGAAACTACCCCTATAGTCCTAGGTTACGCACCCTATCGGACAAAGCACATGTTCCAATATTTTATCGAAAATCGCCCCACCCCCAATCTACCCCCGGAGCATCCGCCGGGGAAGGTCCTGAACGTAGCTAAGGTCACCCCCTACACTTAGGCTGGGTTAGGTTGGATACAATTTGGCTAGCCTAGGTTAGTGGCTTGGAGTTAAATTTTTTCGAAGAACTGCCCCCTACCCCTCTAAACGTGGTCAAAACCACCCCCAAAGCTAGGGTCGGGGTCACGACGTCCGCCCGCGTCATCCGAAACTACCCTTATAGTCTTAGGTTACGTAGCGGCCGATTTTTTTTTTTTTTTTTTTTCGAAAAACTACCCCCTACCCCTCTGAACGTGGTCGAAACCACCCCTTGGTCTAGGGTCACGGCCGGGATGACCTTGAGCATCATCCAAAACTACCCCTATAGTCCTAGGTTACGTAGCGGCCGAGTTTAGGGGTGGGCGCGCCCAACTATCGCCAGTTCTACTAACGGGTTACGTAGAAGATTGGCTCTGATGTACCTGCGGGGAAGTTCAGTTCTTTAAGGAGTTCTTCTGCTTCTTGAGAGACGTAGTTTGAGTTTTTAATATCGACGCCGGAGTTTCAAAATGAGATGCTATAACCTCAATCAAAATGGCTCTTCTCAGAGCCCCAACGACAGCCTACGTGTGCTGCATTGGAATGCTTGAGGCTTGAACAGTAGTAAGAAAAAAATACAACACAATGACTGCACGAAAATGTAATTTTTTTAAAAAGTATGTTAAAATAAATAAATATTTTAACATACTTCTTAAAGTGTGTTTTTAAAGTATGTTATAGGAAGTACAATATGTTCTTCTACTGGTATACAAGAAGAGCGATTTAAATTACTTAAATAAAAAAAAAAATGCTTATACTATGAAAAGATACAAACTTAACGTTAATTCACAATCACGCTCAATACAGTGATTAAAATGTCTTTTAAAAAAACAAAGTAATATAATAATACTATATTACTATACTGGGTAATCTTAAGAGAGGTTTTCTCAAACTGTTGATTTCGAGCTTGGAGTAAAAAAGGAATACTTTAGTTTCATTTTTAATAATATATATTAGGTTTTTTTTAAATTTTGTAAATAACCGCCATTTTCCAAATATAGCGACCGAATTAAAACTTGATACAGAAATCCCTAATTGTTTATTGTTAATTTTAATATTCGCCACTCTTTTATAAACTGCATTATTGAAATTTAAACTAATTTAATCACACAATGTATTGAGTTTGCCACGAAAGTTTTTGCCACCAAAAATATTTTTTTTAAAAACGTTGCCACCAGGTTTGTCTTCAAAATTATTTATTTATTTATAAATTTAAAAAAATTATCTTTTTATTTATTTACAAATATAAGTATAAATATTACAAAAAATATTTTGTGTGAACTGAACTCCTAATATAGATTTTTATTACCAGCTGATGTCGCTTAAACATTAGCGCTGGGATTTTCCCAAAGTTGTTTTTATTTTCAACAGATGTGTCTTAATCTTTCTACGTTTTGTGAACTTAAATCCTACCAAGTGGCGCCAAACAACACAACACCTGAACACTTCTGATTTATTTACGTGGCTGTGCGGTTACGTTTGTTAGTAATCAGTATCATTGCTTTAGTGTGTTGCGTTTACAATTAATTGCTTTCTGTAGCTTTGAGGCGCAGCCCCTACCAATTTTATAATTAATTGTTTTTAAAGGTAACCCAGCAAGATACAGCTTTACGTTTAGGTTATATATTTAGTTTTTTTTGCGAGGAAACAAACAACAACAAAGAAACATTTTAATATAATATAGACTTGAAAATACTAAAATTATAAGGAAATTGGACCTTATGGGATTTGAATGTAGATCAGATCAAATATTTGCTATAGGGTGAAAAAGAATCACAAAAGATGTTAATGTTTTTATTTGTTTGTATGTATAGATAGATAGATATATCGACAGTGTAACATAATATATTTATATCTCCACCTATTAAAGAATTGAGGTTTGCATAGGATTAAATTTCAGGATTAATCCTAAACAATATAGCTATCTTTTCAAGGTAGATATTTAGGGATGCATTAATGAACTACACATTTTCTCTAACGCTGTAGAATTGTTTATCACCTACCTGGGAAAAGTGATAAAAAAGTAAAAAAATATACAGGAATAATTAAGGGGGAGTTAGAAAAGGTATTAAGGACGAATTATTCCTTGATAACTTGGAACAAGTTCCCAAATCGACATAGCACATTTTCAGCACCCGGGCATTGTCGGTTTAGCTAAGACACGGGGTGTAGGATTGTATTGAAGGTGTCTATCTCAAGAAAACATTCTTTAGTAGCATCGAATAAACTCCAGAACGTTAGTCCTAATTTAACAGACATTATTAAAAGAAATATCGCATTGTTATGAAAGCGATCCAGGCCAAACTTTAATAAGCAAGCTAAGAAGGTAAGTTTTCATCAGGCATGTGGTCAGAAGGATAGCATTGTTATGCATCTACCTAATGCGGAATTACATAAAATCTTTTATGTCTTATTAAAGGGCAATTTGCCAATAGGTTGAGCAAGTTTGTGCCTAAGATAGTTTTAACCTCTCGAAGAATGATTCGGTTTAAGTGGGAGTGGAAACGTTCTGATCAAATCAGTTAGCTTGTGTAGTTAATGAATCTTCAGCTAATATCATGACGATTTAATATTACCACTCTTATAAACCGAGGTGAATTATAGTAGGTTTATTAGTTGAAAACAAGTGCTACTAACCAGTTTTTCAACAAACAAAATCTTGACAATAATCATCAACATGATTTGAGGTTATCTTAATGGTGATTCGCGATAATGTGCTATAATTATTTGTATAGACGAAGGGCATGTTAGTCATCTAGATCGTGGAGTCAAAATTAACTTTGTGAATAATATTTTGCTAATAATTAAAGAAAGTGAAATTTGTTTTGGTTATTTTATCTTAAAATGGAGTATCATAAAAAAGAAAAGAACTGTAGCTTCAGAAAAAAATACTGTTGTAAAACCTCTATATACAGCATGGGCGCCCATACACACGGGCAGGGAGGGGCCGTGGCCCCCCCTAGCTCCCAGAAAAATAAAAATAAAAATTATTAAGACTTTCATACAAATATTTCTTTTTTTATTTTCAGCTGATGTGGAAGAACTATATTTTAATTATAATAAATGTTCAGAGTATTAACAATATAAATAGTATATTTATGCGATTCTGCTATATTAACACCTCGACTGAACGATGTAGGTTTTAAAGTTAGAAACTATCGAATATCCATATTATGTGATTATGTCAATGTGGACCAGTTGATGGTTGTGTCAATTAAAGGAAAACAGCTAAACAGGACAGGACTAATATCCTGGACGCTGACACAGCGAGCCAGCTATCGCAATGATAAGGAAAACTGACAGGTAGGACAACCTAGGCCCTTCCAACTGACGCTGCATTTCTTCTCTGTTGCATGTCATCTGCGTTCGACATTGTAGTACTGAAGTACTGTATTGGGTGCAAGTAGGAAGCAGGGAGATTATATATTGACTATAGTGTACGGTACCGTGTTACGATTTACAAAATTGATAAATTTATTAGCCCAATTGGTAAGTGAAAACATTTCCAAATAGCGAAACACAACAAACGTCAAGAATCAATTTCAAAAGAATTCCTATGTATAATAATACGATACATAGATATTACATATTAGGTATATTTATTTTCTGTTAAGTTAAACAAAACGTACCATTTTGTCCACATATTAATTTTAATAGTTTATTATATGTTATAGCCTATGTTACATTACCTTTAATTGAATTGTAGAAATTGACGTTTTAATTTGATTTATCTTTAATATTAGTCCAGTAAACGAAGCTTAAAATGGAAAAAACTTCGCAAATTTTTCGGAAAAGACCGATTTGCATAAAAATTTGGGATTAAGTTCAACTTACCCTCTACTTCAAAATCTATATAGTGCCGACGGGCGCTTTTTATTTTTTAAGCGTGAAAACTACCCCTCATTGTCAAAATCTATAAAAAAGCGTAAAAAGAGTGAAATGTGGTTCAGATGAATTAAAAATAATGATTGTCTGATACTCTAATTGTAATTGTTAAATATTTCGACCCTCTAAAAATTCATTTTCAAGGGTGAAAACTACCCCTAATTGATCAAATTAGTAGGAAAAGCCTAAGGAGGATAAAATTTGAATCTGCTTACTTAAGTAGGCCTATACATTTATTGATTTATTTCACAGGGGTAACTGAATTGCAGGTGAAATCTTTCGCTAGTCGTAACTCACTAACGAAGCATTTTTTCTCATTTTTAGCGTTATATGAGCAGTTCCTCCTGAAACACACAAACACCCTGAACCTAATGAGATATTTCAATAAAATCAGATATTCGACTGTCATGCCTCGGTTAAAATAAAAATAAAAAAAACGCCACTTATAAAACTGAAATAATAGCCTATATTTAAAAAACTTCCAACCTCAAAATAATTTGTTGGTTACTATCCTATCCTATAATAAATGAAATGACGCAAGAAAAATTTTATTATATATTTTAGTATTTTAAGGAATAAAGATTCACTCATTCTATAAAAAAATTAATTAATCGATACAAAAAAGCCTGTAAAAATTAGAAGTTTCGAATTTTCTAAAGTGCCTTAAAACTCACCATTTTAACCATAATTTTTCAAAATTTCCCCGGACCCTCCTTCTCATGGAGGGAATCCTATTCCCCCAGGTATCAGATTTGGCCCCCCCCCTATAAAATTATACATGGGCGCCCATGATATACAGTACATTTCGTTCACGACGCTCATACGGAATTATCAGTAGATTACAACTCAACTCAACTGATAACACTATTGCAATAAGGAGTGAACATATAACAGATCTTTACTTAACGTAAAGAAATTCTTAAGCAAAAACCTGCAAACAGTGAATTTGTAAAACTTAAAATGTTTATTGTTCATGTTGGAGCACTCGAAATAATTATTGAATAAATAATAAGTCTGTTGAATATCGACTCAAATGTTTATTTATTGCGACGTTTCGACGGCTAATTTGTTGTCCTTATCAAGCAGAGTGCTATGAAACACAAAGTCCTTACATGTAATGTTTAAGTGAGTAATGTGAGGAGGCAAAACAACAAACTCCCTACACTTCACCAAGAACTTTCTTTGGTCTATAGCTCTGCTAACTCGCCTTTCCGCGCTACTATAGCTCTGCTAACTCGCCTTTCCGCGCTACTATAGCTCTGCTAACTCGCCTTTCCGCGCTACTATAGCTCTGCTAACTCGCCTTTCCGCGCTACTATAGCTCTGCTAACTCGCCTTTCCGCGCTACTATAGCTCTGCTAACTCGCCTTTCCGCGCTACTATAGCTCTGCTAACTCGCCTTTCCGCGCTACTATAGCTCTGCTAACTCGCCTTTCCGCGCTACTATAGCTCTGCTAACTCGCCTTTCCGCGCTACTATAGCTCTGCTAACTCGCCTTTCCGCGCTACTAGAGCTCTGCTAACTCGCCTTTCCGCGCTACTATTTGTTGATAAGAGCAACTAATTAGTTGCCAAAACGTCGCAATAAATAAATAAACTTTTAACTCGATATTTAACTGGCTTATTATTTATTTACTAAAATGTTTATTCCTTACATTCCAAAATCTTAAAATAAAGTACCATTCTCTTCATAAATTTCTTCCGAATATATACCTCCTTGTTGATGTCAAGCATATTTACAGAGGCAATTGTTTAATGAATGTGTCTTCTATTAGTGTAGATAGGAAATCCCGATGCTCGTTTTTCAGACCACATGTTTAATGACTTTAAAAGGAAAACAAATTAGTTGTAGAAACGTGGTCATATTAAATAATAATTCTTCACTCGTTGAACAACTGTCTTTTTAATTTAAACAATTTTATAAGAGTGACAAAATGGTAAATAGAATATAACATCCTTAGAGTGCTAGTAAAGTTTAAAAAATTCTTTTAGTTTTATATTTTAAAAGTAAAGACATTTTCCATTGAACCGAACTACTCAAAGAAAACCTTACCTAAAAGATTTATCTTTCTGGGATTAAGGTTAAAACAGGTCTAAAACTATAATTTTTTTAAATCTAGATTTCAATTAATGTATTGGTGTCGATTAGTTGATGGCGTTGAAACCTCTCCGAAGGTTACACGAAACTTATAAAAATGCGTTTAATGCTCTCGTTCCCATAGTAACATCGACAATGAAGCAGTGTCGTGCGTTTGGATCCTTAGTGTTCGTCTTTTTATTTTTGGCCTTATGTTTGGGAGCCGAAAAGAAGAAATTATTAAATTATGATCTACGTAAGTGTACATACTCTAATATAAAAAGTTATACATACCCTGTATAAACAGGCCTACTCAAGATTTCCTTGCAGTCTCTAAGCTTCCGGTCTTTATTAGAACCTTTCATGTAGACAACTTTAACAGGTACATGAGTATTGCATCCAATCATTGAGAAATCTAAAAGTCTTATTGTTACAGAAAGGAATGTCTCTTAACAATGTGAGCGTAAGAATTTTAAAAAACAGCGATTTGATTTTTGTGTGAAATTCTATTCTTAAATAAGAATTAAATTAAAACCCTAACTTCAATGAAAAACATCTGGAGTTTAACATTCGATTTAAAATTTTTCAAAACGTAAACAGGTTTGAAAACAAATTGGCAATGCCCTTGCCAATTATCCTACATATAGGATATCTTATATCCAATCTAAAAATATACTTTAGGATTTACTGTAGGTTTCAGAATTTCATACGTAAATATATAAAATATTATAGGTTTGAGTTTAGCTTGTGGGCTTACATATATAAGAAATTCGCCTGGTATACACTATTCTCACAACACAAATTTTAATCAGATGATGGTCTCGGCAACCAGATAAATCTTTATCACTGATACAACTACACTGAGTACAGATGGTTGCAAAAAAATATGTTCTAATTAAAATTTGTCTTGAGAAAAGTATAGGCCTATACCAGTGTGTATTTCTTAACGTTTTGGTAATCATCAAATTTGGAATAATTTCTGTTTATCTATTATAAATGAGTTAAACAAATTTTATTCTTCTATGTAACTTATAAGTGCAATTAAAATGTATTTTAATTATACAGAAACTTTAATTAAATTTAAATATAAAATTACAGTTCGTACAAATTGTATAGTCTTCGAGTACTATAAAAATGGAAGACTGCTCTTATTTATTGACGAAAATCCTTTCTATCTTTCTGGTTTTTAATTCCATTTTAACCAAATTATAAATGTAGGCCTAATGCGTTACGTTAAAGTTTTATTTCAACGAGTTAAAAGTTGCGTTAAAACGTGTTAAACTTGATGAAAACAAAATCGTAAAATTTGATAAAAACAAACGAGTTAGAAAAGCGGAGAGTATAGATTGATTTAGCTGTCATAACGAGTTGAAATTAAAGGTTAATTATTCTCTTGAATCAAAGTCGGCTTTTTATAATAAAATACAAACTTAAATATAAAACGATTCTATGACGAGCTCTTTGCTTTTTTGTTGTATTACTGTTTAGTAATTTTACTTGTAGTGTGTTCATTTTTAGCAATTAAATCGTTGTGATGGCTGAAAAACATTCTACAGAGGACAGATCCCGGCCCTGTACATAACCGGACTACGGTTTTGTCCTATAGACCGCTCAACCGCCTGAAACATAACATTAATTTTATTTAAACATACACACACACTCAATACGCACACAATATTTTCGATAAAAATCACATTTCTCTCACAGACAGCGTTTATTTAAAAAACATTGTTTGTCAAAAAACCAAAAAATAATAATTATTAGTCTTTAATATAAAAGTTATAGCTATAACAAAAGCCACTAATTGATTTTTTAGATTACATTTTGAACAAACCTATAATTATTGCTCAATTTATTAAATACTAATCGATAGTTCAAACTTATTCAGTTAAAAAATTAACTAACTCTTGTATATTTTCATTAAAAAGCCAACTGAAACAGTTGTGCATTCAGTCTAAGTTAAATTGAAGTAATTTATTGAAAGTAGCTTACAAAGGTCAAGTCTATATTCTTGAATTTTGTACTCCATTACGTTCGGTGAATCTTATTAATCACTTAAACAATAGTTTATGACTTCCGAACTTTATATATATATATATATATATATATATATATATATATATCTTCGGAAGTCATAAACCATTGTTTAAGTGATTAAAAAGTCTATATTGTTGCGCACTTCAAGCAGACGTCTTTGAACCCCAGTTTAGGTAATCTTGAAGGTCGACTGCATGAAAAATTCTTAAATTATTGGTTGTAAACTAGGCCTATATAGTCTTTCCGCTGAAACTGTATGACTGGAGAGAATATTGCGTATATTAAAGACTAAGCAAAAGGGGAAGGGTCACCCTTATAGTCCCTACCGTCACTGACTATTTTACAATTCAACACTGAATCGAAAGAAAAGGTTAGAAAATCTGAACGACAGAATTAAATTGTAAGCCGTGTAATACAGGCAGTTGAAATCAAATTGCAAGGAGTAGACACCAAAGTTAGCGCTAGCAAAGGGCATGTTTACATGATATTATCATTTCTCGTTTTTTTCTCAGGACAAATTCACCAGAGAAGAAATGATTTTGACGTTTCTGTAGAAATATCCCAATCAGAAATTGAGCTGGTATAAAAAGGGCGTGTTTTGGGAAATGAAGGACTTGTTTTTGGATGGGAAGCGCGTAAGGCGTTACGTTGGGGAACGGTTCTAATCTGACACACGGGGAGGGTTTGTCTGATTCAGTTTTTATGGTGTCAAAATGCTCAAAGGTTGACTTAAAACTATGGAACGCTGAACGAATGTAATTGACCTAAGGTCACCTGTCCAGAAGTCCTTACGGAAGCTATGGGGACGGATGTTTTCTAGACGGATGGCTTCTAGAACAATCGCGACATAAATATATAAAAAAACCGTATACTTCTTAAATTATAAATTAAAAAAAAATTGGCTTAGTTACTGTACACTGTTGACTTTCTACAAATTGACTTTCTTTCTTCACTGTTACAAAAAATTATTCATAATATAATGTTAAGTAAGTTTATGATTTTGTTGAACTTCTCATTGTTAGTTAAGGTTTCAGGAGCGCCTCGAATGAATTTAATTGCTTTTACTGAGTAGACTTACAGGTTCTTTGAAATTTTTAATCTAAAAGCCATTTTTTGACCATTCATTTTTTGTGATTTTAAAGACTAGTTCAACGGAATGACAGCTGATCGACACTCCTTCATAAAGCTGAACGTATAACCTAAGTTATTTAAAAAATTTCCTCATTTTCAGATATCGGGCGTGCGACATTAGAATAGTTCGTATCAACTTAAAGAATGAAATGTTCCGGCAAAAAAAATATTTTAGGTTTCTTCCTCTTCTAGGTTTTAACATTGGAAGTGAAAATGTTTATGAATCTGTGGCGGAAAAGCCATTGGGCAGCGGTTAGGTCAACTAGTCAATGCTGCTAACTTACGTTTCTACTAGAGTGGGACGAACACATGTTTTGGACAATTAAAAATTAAGGAATTTATCCGCCTTTAGGTTTTATTATTCTGGCATCTATTAACGTTTCGGCTCGTCTGGAAAAGGTTTCTACACACATGATAATGATTGCCCCTGACCTCTTTTTACTTGCACCTACCACTCGTGTGCGTACCATAAGTCGCGGAACCGTATCATTATTAAGTATAGTTCAAATTGAAAGACAGAAAATTCCGTCTGAAAACACAAATATAATATTTTAAACCTAATTTTGTTTAACATAAAATAACACTTAAGAGTCGTGAAGTTGATAATTTTTGATAAAACGGCCTAATCGTGACTCCAAGGTGTTCCGACTTTCCGAAATAACAGTCGCCGATACTAACAAGCAAACAGCAAAAACAATAACCTCTCCAGATCGCAGGTTTCAATGTTAACAAGTGCCGCACGCATGCCGTGTATGCCAAACATAACCTCAAAGTCGGCGAGTCGCTAACCAGTTCCGAATGACCTTGACCTACCAAACACTCTTGATGCTAGATCTTTGATTGTTTTTTTTTTACCTATAGGTTGTTACGAGCTTTACTTGGATATAAAAATTTAATTTTCAGGGACAAAAAGTTTAAAAAACCACATTAAAATAATCTACTAGTATAAATATAATTTTAAAATTAACAATAAAATAGACAGGGCTTATAAATATTAATAAATAATGAAACAAAAATTTAAAATAATATATATCATTTTCCTAATATATTCATCTTTACTTCTGTTAGGAATATTTTATACATTTGGGTACAGTTTTCTGGCTTTCCTAACATTAAAATGTTTTCTTTTGTTGTCAACTTTAGGAAAAACTCAATTCTCAAAACTTAGATAGTACTAAAACTTAGAATGACTATTTAAGTTTTGAGAATGGAGTTATTCCGAAACGCGTCGACAAAAGGAAAACATTTTAATGTTAGGACGGGTGTCTAAAATTATATTTTCTTTTCCAAACTCTATTCACACTATAAATAGTTTTATCTGAAAACATTAATTTAATGATAAACAATATTAAATATAAAGAAATGTTTTCCTCCAGGATCACTATATTTATTTGTTTCGCACACATTATTAATGAGGTTCAAAGTAAAATTTGGTTTTATAATAAATATATGCAAATTATATATTATTAACTGGACTAGATTACTCAGTAGCCGTAGTAATACATTTTACCCAAACGTATTAACTTTTAATGGTTTTTAAAACTGTGTCTATATAATTTACAAAAAACTAAGTACAAAATGGCTTTTTTATACTAACAGAGTGCCGTTGGTGAGTTATTCATGCCGAAAAGAAAAAAGAAAGCGGTAATTGTCTGTATAATATTTATGATATTTTACGCGTTAATTGCATTAAAATGATATTTAGTGTTGTAAATAGTTTATAAGGTATTTAATGTAACTATTAGGTAAAAATCTAAAGACAAAAATTATTTCATTTATCTCAAAATTGTATTACGGTGCTTTGAGTGTTCTTTAGCGTTAAACCAGGAGGAGCAGAAAAATGTGAAGCATTTGAAGCCAGAAGAGGTGTGAAGCGGATTGGCTACTCTCGCCCATCATTTATAATTTGTACTCTAACTACACAAAAACCAAGACTGTATTCGAACTGTCTACAGAAATTAAAATAGATGACTTGATGATAAACAATTAGAGAAACTTCGACCTTACGGTTCTCCTGCTGCATCTCCTGAAGCCACCATAAATAGACTAGTAGAAGCAAGTGAAGAATAATGGTTGTCGCTGAATGTTGACAAAACCAAATTTATGTTACTTTCAAAGAGGACACTGAATGTGAAGGATATTTATACACAATTATAAGTGGAAATATAACTCAGAATAAATTCGAAGTAGAATCTACAAAGTGTAATCAACATGAAGTAAAATTAAGCAAATTTTAAGTACCTGAGTTTGGAAACTTAAAGTCCATTTGATAAGATGTAGTGTTGGAGTGGTTTTTTAGAGTGGAGACTTGAACGTGAGAAAGAATGATACTGAGAAATTTAATGGATTTAGAATGTGGGTGTCCGTTGAGAGTTTCCTGGGTGCCAAGTATCATTAACGTGAAATTTTGACACAGTAAAAAAAGATATTCTACTGACGTGAAGAAAATATAAGCTCAAATACTAGGAACACGTCGTGAGAGGAGAGCGGTATTGACCGCGGCAGTTCGTTATCCAGACAGGAGGGATTCCTGGGTGAGATTGGTTTAGTAGCTGCATAAACCAATTGTTTGAGCTAGCTGTATCAAAATTATGAGTGATTCATTTGTTTGTCGAACTGAGAAGTCTCTTAAAGAAGATATTTGGAACATTGGTGATAATAATAGTATTTTTACGTGTTTGGTAATAAATAAATTTGTTAATATTTAGGCCTATTATCTGATTGTTTTTATGTGATTCTAAAAAACTACGACACTTTTATTAATAGCAAATTACATCACCGTCATTTCACTTTCTGACGCAATACCTGTGAAGCGACAATTTGTGTTGCGAATCTTAAATTTCCACTACTTATTCTTTGCTTTAATGAATTCTTGTTCACTTATTAAGAACCCAAATGAGCTTCGTCTGAAGATCATCGAGAATATAATTATTTGATGGATGCCCAACAATTAATTGGAGTCAAAGAAAAAGAGCAAACCAGCCCAGCAGTTGGGGAAAAGGAATTATGAATGTAATGCCAAATAGAATCTTCTGAGAAGTAGATTGAATGACGAGGCGCAGACAGAAATAGTGGCGGAAATAAAAAGTAGATATCAACACCTATAACATTAGTAAGGGTAACCATCCCGTCAGTAACGGGTGATGATTTAGAAATAATAAGACTCAGTGTGCTGGTAATCCCGAGTTTAAGACTTCATCGAGAGAGCTCTACGCAAGAATAAGGTTGTAGACTAAATATAGAAATAAAGGTAGGGACACGAGTTTCTATTACGTAAGGCTATCAGCTGTACGACTATTTCTATGAAGGATAGGAAACGATTGCGCTTATAGGCAGGTTTAACATAAGGGCATATAACCTCCCAGGTATTGGATATATGAGTTCAAACATCACCTGCGTAGGGTTGTTTACCAGAAGTATACCTATTCTCTACTGGGGTGATTAACTGATATCGTATCGAACACCCCTTCTAGAAGAGAGGATAAGAAAGGGCAGGGAGGAGTAAGAAAAGAGTATGGAAGTATAAATAATACTAAAAAACTACTAACCATAAATAATTTTATTTTAAAGCAGTCTTGGTTGTTATGCCTGTGATGATGGTTATTTTTATAACCGAAATGTACGTCACGATAAAATGAAAATGTTTATAGCTAGAGGTTTTTGAATATTATTTATTTAGAGTTTATTCTAAATAAATAGTAAATAATATAATTATTACAGTAAGGACATACAGCTAACCTAATATAGAATGTGTAGAATAAGTAAGGTTGAAATAAGTATAGGTATATTCTGTCGTAACAAATGTTGTAATTGTATAATGTTTTGTAAAACGATCAAGTTACATAAAAGTATAGTATAAGTAGCTTGTTCGTTCATGCTACTTAAAATAATTAAAACAAAATACTTTTTTTTGTTAAACTTATCCCCTTAAATCGTTTTTTGCTAAGTTTATTACAAATTACATTATTGGTTTGTTATACAAGATATGCAGTGCTAGGTATAACAGTTAATTTTCAAAGTATTATTTGACAAATATAAATATACCTAATTAAAAAATAATAATTTAAAGATATTGCTTTTAAATTTTTATTTTTAGGATTTATTCCCACATTGGTGGTGGGAAATATAACCTTCCAAACATTTGTACTACTTACAAAGTTTAATTGAAGTTAGTAATAACCTGTTTTTATTTTTGTTTCTGCTAAGCCCAAATAACATGATAGGTTTAAAAAATTTGTACAATGAAAAATCGTAAAAATTATGTTATCAACAGATACAGCTCATAAAGCTCTCAGATATATCAGACAAGTTTTGTTAAGAGAAAACACTAAAACCTCATCTACAAAAAGAAAACACTAACACCTCATCTACAAAAAGAAAACACTAATACCTCATCTACAAAAAAAAACACTAACACCTCATCTACAAAAAGAAAACACTAACACCTCATCTACAAAAAGAAAAGACTAACACCTCATCTACAAAAAAAAACACTAATACCTCATCTACAAAAAGAAAACACTAACACCTCATCTACAAAAAGAAAAGATATTGTTACTATATTTTTATATTTCCACTGAATAATTTATTTTCTGTTTTAAACGTAAAGATACTAAGAAAAATCATTTATTCAAGCACTTGTGTAATCATTGTTTTGAACTTGTCTTTGCAGCTTCCTATATTGGCAAGGGATGTCTCTATGATGATCCAAATTTAGAAGAATGTATTGTAAGGAAAGGAGCTCCAGCAGTTAATAAATTAGCAAATGGTGAGTCCATTATATAGACAGTATGAAGGTAATTTAAATGTAAAAAGATTAGTTTCATGTAGAATAAACATCGTTAGGGCTGCTTAAAGATATCATTGTAATATGTGGTTGTGTACTCGGTAACTTCTTTGTGAAATTTGAAAGATGGATATTGCTGTTTAAAGATGGATCATTTGCTAGGACCGTATAAAGAGAAGTGATCGATGGTCTTGGAGGCGAGGGGAATGTTGGCTGTGAGCTTTGAGGTAGACGGAATCTTATACTTGTATGTACTCACTAATCATTTTATCCATTCCTTATAGGAGTAAGGAAAGGTATAATAAGGCTGCTGGATTATTTAAAAAAGAACCAGAAAATAAGAAAATATTTTAAAACAGAAATATTGAAGAAATGTGCAAGTATGGAATTTAAAAAGATAAAATACTCGTATTTGTTTAAACTGCTCGGTAATCTGAACGCTGTGCCAAGTTTACTTGGGCTTTTAAAATGTGGCTGGTTTTTACTTCAACATTATAAATCTTATTTCGGCAACCATTTCTATGTGCCACATATGTATCTCCTCATATGCTTTTAGGGTTTACATATATTGAGAATTCTCTCTACGTGAAATGCCCACATAGGCGTCCTCTATTTAACAACCTTCACCAGCAAGATTTTTTCTGCATTTATTTCTGCTCAAAGTTGCCTTCTTTACATAGTCTTAAATTTAATTCTTTCATTGCACTTTTTATTATCCCATTTTAAATTGTTTACCTGGTAATTGTTTCCTGTTCGATTGTATAGAAGGTATTCTACTTCACCTATTACACCTACTATTCCATGGTTTTACCACCTCTTTGATCATTTGGATATTTGGAGGATTTTGGGTAGTGTTTTATCTTCACATTAAAGCAATTTTATAACTAAAAACGTTTTCATTAAACATATTATTACCAACGTTTTCCTTGAAAAAATTATAAGTTGAAGTATTTAATTTTCTACGATTGATTGAAGAAATAAATCTTTTCCGGCTACAATTCTTTTACTTGGATCTAGGATTTAAACATTTGAAAGCAATTTATCTTTCTGCATGAATTTTCGTCTACTTTTCCTCATTCAAAAATCCTATGTGGTAATATTTCTTCTACAGTTATCTTATCATTTACATCTAGGATTTAACATTAGAGAGCAATTTATCTTTTAGCATGAATTTTCATCTCATTTTCCTCATCCAACAATCCTATGGGGTAGTATTTCTTTTACATTTATCTTATAATATTTGTATCTAGAATTTAAAAGTGTTTAAAGTATTTTATCGGCCTGTTGAACTACACGCCTCATTTTCGTTTATTAATACTATGTGACAACATCTATTCTAACTTTAATATCTCATGTTTTTTAATCCTCATCCTATGGGATTTAAATATTTTTTAATCCTCAAAGATGTTGAGATTTCATGGTTTCATGGAGGTTCAAGTCTTTCCTCCATCAAGAAGTAAATGTTGCAACTAGTGAGATTGGACTTACGAGAGGTTTTCTATGTTTAGGTGACCAGAAGTACAACATCCCCCGACTGGATCCTTTACTTATAGAGAGCCTCAAGATCAACCAAGGTACCAAACAAATTGGTCTCACACTAGAAGTCAAGAATGTCTTGTTGTATGGACTGAAGAATACTAAATTTTATAAATCCAAGTGAGTTTATCATTTAATTGTCAAAAAATTTTGCTATTATTTCTATAGTTTATTAAATAGGTTGGTTTTACTGTGTGTGTGTGTGTGTCGACAAAAAATCGACAATTTAGAAACAATGTGAGATCCAAAACAAAAAAAGAGTGTTCCATGTTATCATCGGTTTTTGAGAAAAAGATATTTGAAATGTTTTGGACGTCAGAAAGAAACTAACACATCATAAACTTGACTAATATTACATTTTAAACACATAGGACGCGTAATAGTAGAATAATACAATGTTGAAGACATGGTGAGTCTAGAGGAGTGTAGAATCAGATCCATCCGAACCTCATAACTTATTCACTCAACGATTGTTTTCTTTTTCCAGAATAGACCTGAAGAAGCAATTCTGCCGCTGGGACTTCGAACTAGATAAATTGCTAGCCCTGGGCAAGTATAAAGTGAGTGGCCAAGTGTTGATCCTACCTATTGTTGGTAATGGTAACGGCAACCTCACGTTCAGTAAGTATTATAGTCTGTATGATGTTACTTGTCTTGTGGGCTCGGACGTGCCTTATCACTCGCTGGTGCTAGCAGCTGTTTTCTTAGTGAATCATGTAACTAGTATCCCCACTAAGTAAATTAAACTTCTTAACCTAATCACAATTTTAAAAACTTCTATAAAATATTTTAAAAGTATGTAAACTCATAAGAGGAATATGTTTCTACATTGTTTCTACATTCTCTGGTAGAATTATATCTGAACATGTAATAATTGTTTATAATATTTGAAAATTTTAAAACGTCAATGCATGCTCTATACTTTCCAGATAATTTGTTAGAAATTTATTAATGTAAAGCCGTCTATAAAACTACATAAAAACTTTAAATAAATTATTTATCACGAATATATGGTTATGAAATAATTACAGCTATTTGATTATGAAATAGTAAAAATCATACCAATACCAACAATTATCTAAATACCACTATATGTAAATAAATAGGAGTATACAAGCATATTTTTGGCGGTATCCACGTGGCAATGAGATATTGAGATTGATTGGAGTATGCCATAGTGATGTCCATGTGCGTATATAGTAAAATCCACATGAAATAGTAAGATCCATGGGAGATTGACCATAAATCGCGGTCTACCCGTCCCAACACTTAGACAATTTTATTTGAACGCCTCCGTTAATACCCTATTTGTTGTTATTTATTCTATACATTAAAAACTATTAATAAGTAATAAAATAGTTATTACTTTTCCACTGGTCGATGTCTTTGAAAATTATCTGGGAGCACCTCAACCTTAACCTCACCCTCGGGAGTATGGGAGTATGGCATAGTGAAATCCATAGCAGATTGACATTGTGTTATACTTGTATATACGATCTGGTGGTATCCATAGGGTAAAGGGATACTAATATCCACGAGACTATGAATGAATGCCATTTAATTCACTTTTAAATAGCTACTAAATAATAGTGATACCACGTTGTTATAAAGTCATGACATCCACATGACTATATAGGCCTATCGGTAAATTAAGGATACAGTACCATATTTCACAATTGCGTTTAGTTTACCTGATACTTCAATGATTTTTATTAACTAACTTACTCAAATTAAACTCATTATAATATTTTGAGTTAGTCTAGAATAGTCATTCTATAATTGTATTTGACCAAAATCCTCTTTATATACATCATTTAACATTTTTACCTTTAAAACGCATTATTTATAGCATTTCTTTATATTTAGATACTTCCCAACCTGTCAATAGATGGGGATGTACAAAAATGCGACCAATGTGAACCAGATGTAGGATTGGCACTGTATGTAAACAATCATTTTGTCCAATTTTAGCTAATAGTTTTCAATAATTACATATTGTGTCTTAACAGAAAAAAAATATTTTAGTTAAACTCGTAAATGTTTTAATTTTCCAACAACTTTTGTTTGCTTACAGCCGGAATAAAGTTCTCATACAGATTCTATTGGAAACTGGAAAAGAGAGAGAACGGCCTGGATTATGCAGTGGTGACCAACAACACATTGCTCTTTGACATAAAGCAAATGTACATCCAGCTGGACAACCTGTTCAATGGCGACAAGTTTTTGGGTGAGTTGAGTCTTGAACACGTTGTGAAACACAAACACAGTTAGCCAAGTTTAGGGCGTTGTAGGATCTGCAAGCCATAAGTCTACAAAGCCCAACCTTATTTCTTCTAAACTAACCTGAGTCAATAAGAACGCCATTTAATAACCTACCTAAACACTTGGACGTACATACCATTGGGCACTTGGCTTACCAATACTTCCTATAGTTTGCGTACTATAATATTCATACTGTCTGATTACTTTAAACTTATTTAAGGCAATATATTAATAAGTAAGGGATCTACAATATCTTTTAATACTAATTGTTTGGTAACAATAGTTTCGGAGGACCAATAATTATTATAATTATATAAACTAATAGTTTGTACTTACGTGCACCGTGGAATACACACTTATCGCACTCGCGTATTAAATAAGCGATTTCTGGCCAGAAAACTTGTTCGTATTCCACGCACTGATCACATTCGATATAAACATTAATAAAATAGTTACATTCACGTATTCTAGTACCTAAGGTACGGAGATTGGAAAGTATAATAGTATACTAGAAAGTAGGGGTATCTGTCTACACTCCCGAAAGGTCTAACTTGCTCTGCCGGTTCAAACTGCAGAACCAATCCTATCACGGGTGAGCTTTGTCTGACTTTGGCGGCGGGTTTAAATAAAGGAAATGAGTCTATAATAATTTTAAATACGTAACATACCGGGGGCCTTGAATTCTTCTAGGATTCAAAGAGAACTAACACAAATATAATATCTTTAGAGTTTATAAAAATAAAAAGTTCATAAAGGAAAATAAAAATATCTCTTTTACAAAAAGTGAGCGCACTATGGCGCAAGTTCATTATGAGCGTAGAGGTAGAGGGAAAACCTTGTGAGCAGGTCTTGTCAAGGTTCCCTGCTTTGTCTTCAAATGAACCACTCTTACTACACCATCCTTTCCTGGAGAAACACTACTTATCCTAGCCAGAGACCATGCGAGAGGTGGTGCAGTTTGATGCACTAACACGAGGTCGCCGACGCGCAGGTTGACAGTTGGCACGTTCCACTTCCCTCGTTGCTGAAGAGTATGGATATATTCTAGATGCCATCTCTTCCAAATACGCTGGTGAAAGGCCGTGATTAGCTCTCAGTGCTTGAGTCGGTTGGCAGGAACGTTGAAAAGATCCTCTTCTGGAACTGAAACCAATGAAGATCCTATTAGGAAGTGACCCGGGGTGAGTGCATTGAGGTCTGAGGCGTCGTTTGACAGAGGTGTGAGAGGTCTCGAATTCAAAATAGCCTCTACTTAAGTTGTGAGAGTGAAAAATTCACATAGAGTTAAAATATGTTCACCGATGACACGTCGGAGGTGATGTTTTGCACTCTTGATTGCTGCACCCCAAAGACCACCTTGATGAGGAGCTGCAGGCGGGTTGAAATGAAAGTTGATATTGTGTTGTAATGAGAATTCAGCAAGAGGGGTTCGGCCTGAAGAGATGATGAGGTTTTGTAAAGCATTATTCGCTCCAACGAAATTCGTTCCACAGTCAGAATAAATATTTGTGCAAAGACCGCGTCTAGACACAAATCGGGTGAGAGCGGCAATAAACCCATCTGTCGACAGGTCCGATACTACTTCAATGTGTACAGCCTTTGTCACAAGGCAAACAAAGATACAAATATATGCTTTGGTCAAGCGAATCGAGAGCAAATTGTGCATTTTGATGTTAAAAGGACCTCCGTAGTCAATTGCGGTGTTGAGAAACGGACGAGAAGGAGTTAATCTTGCTTTTGGTAAATCACCCATGAGCGGAGATTTATTGTGAGGCTTGTGTCGAAAACATACAACACATTGAAAAATGCGAGAGCGTATTACACTTCGGGCCGAGAGTATCCACACATCCTGTGCAAGAAGTGTTTGAGTCAATTGAGCGCCCGAGTGTAAGTATTTTCGATGATAAAAATCAATAAGAAGGTTGACGACATGATGTCGTTTGGGCAAAATCACAGGATGTTGCACATCCGTAGGAAGTTTTAAAGCGTTGAGACATCCTGCCACTCGTAGGATATCATCCTTGTCGAGAAAAGGAGAGAGTCGACGGAGTTGTGACGAGGCAGGTGTAGTTGGATCCTTCTTCATGGCAACGATGTAGTCTCTGAACGCTGATTCTTGAACCATCTTGAAAATTGCCAGTCTTGACGCTCTCATTTCCAGAGTGTTGAGAGGACCATCGAGCTTTCTTGAATGACGAGCGTTATGAGTAAATCGCAAAATATAAGCAATCACACGCTGGAGTCGGCTAAAGTGAGAAAACTGAGTGAGGAGCTCCCATTCATGAGGAGCAGTTGATATGAGAGATATAGGTGAAATGGGTTTCTCTTCTCCTGTGTCAGTAAGTTTTTCAGGCATAAAATGAGATACCGGCCAGTTATCATTAGATTTTTGTAGCCAAAGGGGGCCGTACCACCATAATGAGTGCTGTGATAAATCTTTAGGAAGTAACCCACGCGACGCGCAATCAGCAGGATTATCTTCACTCGCTACGTGTCTCCAGTAATGAGAAGGCACTAATTCTTGTATCTGGGCTACCCGGTTGGCAACAAACGTCTTCAATCGATGAAGAGGTGTTTGTAACCATGTCAGTGTTACTGTCGAATCACACCATAGAAATACAGAAGAAAATTCCACCCTTTTTTCAAAAAGAGAGATAACATATCCCACTAGTTGGGCGAGTAAATGAGCTGCACTTAGCTCTAATCGAGCTACCGTGAGACTTTTCAGAGGGGCTACCCGAGTCTTCGATATTACTTGCCGAATTAACACAGAGTCGTCGCTAAGTTGGCATCTCAAGTAAACGACGGCGGCATAACCGTTCTCAGAAGCATCTGAGAAACCGTGTAACTCAAAGTTTCTCGAGTGTGTTATTCGTAATGCACGAGGAATTACAATTTCTCGTAGAGTATTAGCCGAGTCTGTAAAGGTTTGCCATAATTTCAATTGTTCAGATGGAAGTGGTTCATCCCAGTTCAATCCTTTGATCCAGAGTAGTTGCATAAAATGCTTGGCCCACATAACAATGGGCGAGAGAAAGCCACAAGGGTCGTAAATCTGGGCAATGATACCGAGAATTTGACGTTTAGTCCTGGAATTGTGAGGAAAATTCAAATTATAGGTAAACGTATCGGTAGAGGGTGACCAGTGAAGACCTAATATAGTGAAATGTGGTTGTTTACTGCCTTGAAGGAATACAGGGGTCTCTAAATGAGCATCAGGAAGATCTTGCAGCAGTTGACTTGAGTTAGATGTCCATTTGCGTAGTTCAAAGCCTCCGCGAGCCAGGAGCGAGATGAGTTGCTTACGGAGGCTCAAAGCCTTTTCTTCAGAGTCAGCTCCAGAGATGATGTCATCTACGAACGTCTGCGTGCGTAGAATATTTGCAGCTTCAGGATAGGAGTCACCTTCGTCTGCAGCGAGCTGATGTAAGGTTCTAATGGCAAGATACGGTGAACAATTCACTCCGTAAGTCACTGTCGTGAGCTTGTAGATTAAAGAGGGCTGATCTGGACTTTCACGCCATAAGATCATCTGATAGCACTGGTCATCAGGGTGCATTTTTACCTGTCTATACATTTGACGAATGTCACAAGAAAAAACAACGTTATGAATCCGAAAATTTAGTAATAAATCACAAATATTCGTTTGCATCTTTTTGCCTGTTAATAAAATATTATTAAGAGAAATACCATTAGAGGTTTCAGAACTAGCATCAAATACAGTACATAAACGAGTTGTGCTGCTAGACTCCTTTAAAACACCATGGTGAGGAAGGAAGTAATGAGGTACAGTTAGATCAGTATTATGAGCGTATATCATGTGACCAGAGGCTAAGTAGTCAACCATAAAATCAGTATATAGGGATTTAAATTGAGGTTGAGCACTAAATTTCTTCTCTAGAGAGTGCAGTCTTTTTTCTGTATTTAAACGAGATTGACCCAGAGGAGGATGTTCAGTCTTGAATGGTAGTCGGACGCAATATCGGCCAGATTGGTCCCGAGTATGAGTGGCGAGAAAGTGATCTTCACATAATGTATCTTCTTGAGAAAGCTTAGACACAGCAGGGGGTTCTTCCTGTTGCCAAAACCTTTGTAGTGAGTCGTGAAGGTCAATGTCGTTGACAACTAGAAGTGTAGTTGATAATTGAGAGCTGGAGTTACTATGAAGTTCACTGCCAGATAGACATGGTGCGTTACCCATTACTAAAAAGCCAAAGTGTGTGCCTATTAGCCTGGGTAAACCAGGTCCTAGGTTATAAGCCTCTTGTGTAAGTATGAGTGGAAATAAAGCACCACCAAGAAGAACGTCTATGCCTCCTGGCAAGTGAAACGTAGGGTCTGCCAAAACATAAGGACGAACCTTGGAAAGAACTTCAGAGTCTACTTGTGTTCTTGGTAGGTTAACACATATTTTTTCCAATATTAAAAATCTTTCATTAATTGAAATAACCTTGCCCCCAAGAGTTTCAACAGCAACTGAGGTGAGACCTTTTGAGCGTAAGGGTACCTAAGACAATCCTACCACACTATGAGTGGTCTTAGTACGAGGAGCACACAATAATTGAGCAGCACGCTCGGTGAGAAAACAAGATTGACTGCCAGAGTCAACAAGAGCACGAAATACATGAGTAATACCGTTAGACGAGGTAAGCTTAACAAGTAGAGTGCCTAAGAGAACAGTATTAGAGATTTGAGACGTATTCTGCTTTTCTTGACAGGTCATAGTGATTGGAGAAGGGGTTATTTCCTGTTGAAGTGTCGGAGAGTCTTGACGCGAAGTTTGAGGTGTGGTCCGTTGCATCGTAGAGTGAGTTTCAAAATGTAATAATGTATGATGATTTTTGTGGCATTTGTAGCAACTAAACTTTGACCTACACTCCTTAAGATGGTGAGTACCTAAGCATGAGGTACAACGCCCCTTTTCCTTTACACTTTTGAGACGGGATTTGGCGTCCTGACTCTTGAAGTTCGGACACGAATATACCTTATGGTCAATTTTATTGCATATAAAACATGGATGAGGTTTAACTTTAATGGAGGAGCCTTCTCCATAATTGTAGGACATTAGTGATACTTTTTGTTTAAAGTATTTATTTTGGAAACCAGAGGGGGTGCGTGATCCAGACGAGGAGGGTTTCGAGGTGAAAGGAGAATGAAGATTGGCATCTTCAACTTCATTACATTCTTTACTTAAAAACTTAATAATTTCCGCTGCATCAGGTATTGTAGTGGAGTCAACTCTCTCTTGAGTAACACTTGATGAACGGAAGTTTTCAAAACGGTTCCTAAGTTCACTATCCATTTTTCGTAAAAGCATAGCAGATAACAAAGGATTTTTACTAGTGATATCGATGTCAAGACCTTTAAGAGCTTGTATATTTTCTGAGTATAAATTTACAAAATTTCTCATTTGTTTAGGCGTGTTGTTTACAGAGGGCAAATCTAAAATTTGATTAAGGTGTAAAGTAACTAACCGCCTCGGCGAGTGATATCTTTCTTTTAATAAGTCATAGGCCACTTTATAGTTAGCGTCAGAAATAGGGAGAGATTTAATTAAATTTAGCGGTTCTCCTGAGATAACGCTCAATAAATATTGAAGTTTAGAAACTGCTGGTAACGATGCATTTTCTTGAATGCTAGCGTTAAATATATTAATGAATGACATCCATTCGAGAAATTCACCATCGAAATGCTTGAGTTCAAGCTTAGGCAGTCGTATATGTAACTGAGGAGTAACTATTTCACATTTAGGCCTTGTTGATGACATCTTACTTTCTATCGAATATACGGTAGAATTAACATAATCGACTAACTCGTTGATGCTGTTAAGAGGAGCGTAGTTGGGTTGAAAATTCGGGTTAGCCTGTATTTCTAATTCATGATAAATGTCTAAAATATCAGAAAATTCTTCACGAAGCCTATTTATAGATTTAGCGCGCACCAACAATTTTTGCAGAATTGACTTATCAGATGTTTTTTTTGTTAGATCAAAAATCTCTTGAATTTGACTAAATATATTGTCTTTCTTTGATTTAATAACTGCCAAAGATTTTGCCATGATTAAATAATAGTTTTATAGTAGAAGATGAGATAACTGCTTTAATTTTTAAATTACAAAATGTTTTAAAGAGATTAGGCCTATGAGCGTATATATTTAACGGAGAGATAAATAAGCCTAAGTAAACAACAAATCGACGTATGCTCAATGAGATAACCTTCTATAAACAACTGAAATCACTTTTCATAAACTTTTACAATCAATTTAAACCAACATATTAATGCACGCCAAAGCCAAACAAAGATAAGAGAGGATCAGCTGTTTCATATACTGCGACATGAAACTAGTTTTCCAGTGTTAGCATGCACAGACAAAGTTTGAAAAAACTTGTAGAAATTGTTGAATGAACACATATAATGAATTGTATTTTATTTTATTTTTTATATAGGTCTTAAGGCTCAAGATCCGGCCCGGCTGGACCAAATTTGTTTGGTAACAATAGTTTCGGAGGACCAATAATTATTATAATTATATAAACGAATAGTTTGTACTTACGTGCACCATGGAATACACACTTATGACACTCGCGTATTAAATAAGTGATTTCTGGCCAGAAAACTTGTTCGTATTCCACGCACTGATCACATTCGATATAAACATTAATAAAATAGTTACATTCACGTATTCTAGTACCTAAGGTACGGAGATTGGAAAGTATAATAGTATACTAGAAAGTAGGGGTATCTGTCTACACTCCCGAAAGGTCTAACTTGCTCTGCCGGTTCAAACTGCAGAACCAATCCTATCACGGGTGAGCTTTGTCTGACTTTGGCGGCGGGTTTAAATAAAGGAAATGAGTCTATATTAATTTTAAATACGTAACACTAATATTAGCCAAAACTGAATTGAACATATTGTAAAATTTTTAAAGGATCATAAAGAAGTAAATAGGTATTGTAAAGTATTTATATTTGTTGCTCCAGGTTCCAACATGAATATTTTCCTGAACGAAAACTGGAAAGAGATTTTGAAAGAGTTGTCACCATCTTTAGGAGAATCCTTGTCTGAAATCTTCAGGCGAACGCTGACGTCCATGGCAAATACTGTACCTTACAGCAAGATATTCCCACGAAGTTGACGTTTTGTTTTAGGATTTATAGATTTTATGAGATATTTTAAACTATTCATTTGTCCTAAAATTATACAGTTATGACTTTTTTCCCTTGTTCGAATTACTTTTTTTCATTCAGTTTGTCCTTTATGTGTCAAATAATCACGAGAATTTATTTTAGTAGAAAAGGATTTAAAAAAAAAAATTTATAAGCGTAGTAAAGAAAATATACAAATAAAATACCATAAATGTCAATATTGCGAATAATGTCGAGTACATTGGGATTGGGTCACTACGACAGATTACATCCTTCACTCCGGTTGACAGCCGGTCTTGGTGAGGGAGTCCGCCCACAGGATCATAATTCCCACATTCCCCTAAATTCCCAATGCCAGAGAATAAATACGCCTTTTCTTAGTACTACCTAATTTCTTCTACGATTCTTTGTCTTTCTTTTTACAAGATAGTGTAAACAGTAGAAAATTTTTTTAAGTAAATCCCCTTCAGAGAGCGGACCCTGCACACAATACTCACGATGTGTACTTACTTCATTCTCTACCAGAGATAGGTTTCTATTTATGTGTTTAAATAAATCCTATTAAATTATTTTCTACCTTTCGTAGGCAATATTAGTCATACTAACTGTTCGGCTAAAACTATAAACAAAATTTAATAAATAAAAAGCTGATTGGTTACTACTCCTTTTTATTATCCCACTATTCAATTCCTTCTATGACTTCACACTCTCCCTTTAGATATCTTGTTCAATCAAATATTAATTAATTAATTAATTACATTGCTTAGCCTTCTGGGATCAGTTAATATGCGTGATAACATACGATTTCATAAAACAGCTGATTTTATATTATAAGTTACGTGGTAGAACAGCTGTTTTAACGCATAGGTTATGTTACTTCATTTATATTAATTGTAATTATGTAATAGAAAGTAACTAAAATAAAATTTTTCTTTCTTTATTTAAGTAGAAATTGACTTTAAAAGTGATCCTTATATTACTTGTTTAGATAAGAATCAGATATTACTTGAATAGATAAGAAAACATTAAAGTGTTTTACAGTTAAACAATGCATTAGGTAAACTCAACACGTTTATAACATTTCATTTTGGGCATCAACCTTCGGTGTGCACACGTTGATAAAAGGCAACAGATTAATCAAACAGCCTTGTCCCACCAAAACTTACAGAAAATTGTTACACCTCACTTCTATTTACTTTGAAGAGCATTGATCTGTTTTAGTTTAAACATTACGCATTGGCAAATTAAAGAAGGATGTTTCGGCCGATTTCATCTGTATGTTAGTTACCATTTCCCCAATTTGTACAAATACTGCTCTTTCAGGGCATTGTGCAATTTGTTCTGTATGGGTGACGTTTACCAGTCGTAGTGATTTTATCAGTCATTATTCTCCAAATTCCTATTGAGTAGACGTTCTCTACGACTCTTGATCTTGTTCTTTGGCCACTCTATATATACAAGAGTGACTTTATACACTGCGCATTCATTATCAAGGTTATAATCTACAAGTTTTTATTCTTTCTAGCAAGTTATCAAGGCTATCTTCCGTTCTAAGAACAATTATTATCTATAAGCGTATTATTAACAAGAGTACAACGTATGTGATTGTGTCATGTTGTGACGGATTTACTCTGCCTCAAGTTCACTACTGTAAATGTCTTTACTCTTCTTTCTAATAACAATGCCAACTTTATACAGTAGAGTATTAATTTCGCTCAGGAATCCCACACACTTTTTTATTATACCGTGTGTTTATGACAAAACAAAAGCAGTCAGAGTTGTTTATCTATACAACTTTTATCTACCCTTGAAACGATTTCAGTACTTTCAGCTCAACCATTTTGTCTTATTCTTCATAATTACCATTTTCTCAATACCACTCGATAAATACCAGTTTTCGTTCACTTGATCAATCAAGAATATTTAAGGAGAAAATTCTCACTACCTAATGATTCGCCAAGGGTTGCGGAAGTTATTTACATTTCCGCATTTCTCTTAGAAATCTCTAATGATTATTTATAAAAGTCTTGAGCATTTTTATGTAATTTTCTCCATGTCTCATAACCTCTGTGCACCGGGACAGTTTAAGAAGCTAAGAAGAGAAGATACAGATGGAAACACTCCGCTCTTACAGCGAGGCGCTGTTTGAGTTCTTCCCTACCTATACTTACCCTTCCCAGTAACCAATAAGGACACATCACTGGCGAGTCCCTTGTGTGCCATTGGCACGGCAGATTCACAGAAAGGCTTCACCAGTAGGTTACTTTCTCAGCACCTTGTTGTCCCTGTTGTGCAATACAAAGTATTTGTTAACCAGCATGGCCCGAGGTCCTTCTTACAGCATCAACATGGCTCAGGAGGCAGGTTAGAGCTGCTTTACTTGCACCAGTATTCAAGGAGGAACGTGGCACTCGGTCATGGCAGCAAACGCGGGACTAAGTTCTGACTCTCACCTAAAGAGGTATAAAATAAAATCTTCCACTGAAGTGAAGAAGAGATTTACAGATGGAATAACTCCTAACTCCAGCTCCTAACATACCAAACTCATAACTCCTGCAGATGGTATAACTTCTAACTCCAGCTCCTAACGTACCAAACACATAACTCCTGGAGTTAGTATAACTCCTAACTCCAGCTCCCAATATACCAAACTCATAACTCCTGCAGATGGTATAACAACATGCACGAGTTTGGAAAAAGTCACTGTAAGGCCTAAAGTGGTATCCGACCCTGGGATGAAACATTTGCTCCAACCAAAGTCTACGGCACTACGAGGAATTAATACAACCTTTCAAATACCACGGTTTTCCTTGCCGCTTAGATTCATTTTCTGGTTAGTTCGGTCAAGGTATAGCAAACCATACCTCTATCCAACTAATAAAGGTCGTAACGAGTTCCAGTAATTTACAACGGCTGGTGGAAGCCCAAAGTGAGCATTATTTGTTTGAGATACCATACTTTGGAGACGTTAGGGTAGGATCTTTATTCTTACAATCAGGAGGAGCAGGAGATAACGGAGGTTTTTCTTCAGTTGTCATATTTACACTCTTATAGACCAATTACATTTAAATGAAGTTTCTAAATTATCAAAATTATATCAATGTTCTTCTCCAAAGTCACTCACGTAACAGAAATATTCTCTTAGTGTACTCAAAGTGACAGTTTCATACCCAAGTTTGACAGTAAACATAATCATCGCTACTACCAACACGTTGGCCAATATTTGGAAAAGGTTGTCGTTTGGAGAAGAAAGTTTTTGTCGTAGATATTTTAAACCACGTTTAAAGTTTCTAGGATGGCTGGACAGTGGTTTTATACAGTTTTGTACAGTTGCAACTTTTCTCTCACTAACCACTCTGCCTTATCTTATAGGATCTAAAGGTTTGCAGTACATTTACACTTCCACGTATACTTTCTTGTAGTTGCTATCTATAGGTTAAGCGTAATAAGGAACAGGAATAAAATGTACAGAAGTTGAAGTTTCCAGAAAGAATAAACAGTAGAAATAAATAAAACAACAATCAAAGATCCAAAAAGAATAAGGGAATGAGCGCCACACGGGGCATATTCTGAAGAAAGGCAACAATTTATAAGCCCGAGTACATCCATGACTACATTTGGTAATAAGCAAATAGAGTATTTTAAAAACATGTACAGCCTTTTCTATCTTTTTAGTTATATGACCTACTTTAGGGGAAACCTCCAATAGAAATCCACCATCGTTCGCTCCATGCTTGTATAAATATTTAATAAAAGCCGAATACATTTTAGTTTATGAGTCCAAAAACAATAATCGCAGAGGTCTTTTCGTAACGACCTCCTCATTTCGAAATAAGGAATCAAATTTCTCGAACCATGAATTAAACTCATCAGAGATATATCATGATGAGGAAGGCCTGGTATTATGAGCTCCCATAAAGATTTAAGGTTTCAATCATGGCTCGCATTGTTTGGTTCATAGAGATGTATCTTACTTCTAGCCTGGGTTGAGGCTTTAGCTTGTACACATTGATTTAAATTATTATTTAATTATGACTTGAACATGTTTTTTCAACAGCCAGTTGATTTAGGTTAACTGAATTTATTTTAAAAAATCTGCAATATGGAATAATGCCTTTAATAAGCAATTATACCTTAGAAATTGAAAAAAGAAGTAAATAATTTTGATGACAAATGGCTTTACCTAAATAGCAAATTTCAAACCTTTTACATAATAAAATAAAACATGATGAACTCGTTTTTGGGAATTCTAATAATAAAATACCGAAACTAGCTGTATTAAAGAAATTTACAGTTAAAATATCGCTCAACGTGACGAACAAAACTTGATTAGAGTAGACGCATGTGTGTAAGAATTGAACAAATTTCATTAGGCTATTTCACAGAAAATTATGTTGTATTTTGTAAAGTTAAAACTGTTCACATATTAAAAACACATAAAAAACGAGAATCTGAAAACATTTAGTGTATATTAAAAACCAAAAGGCAGTAACGCACAACTTTAAACTATTTAAGAAGGTTATATTAAATATTGTTGGCGCCTAAACTTATTTTTTCCCATACAAACTTGTATAATGTATTGCATATGAATATTTGAAGGCGTAAAGAGCTAAGTTTGATAAATCTGGAAAATTTTCTTTTTGGTAGAATAGTACAAGTTTTGTACAAACCCCCGCAGATCTTGTTTATCTTTTGTTTTTAGAGGGTTCTAATATCGAATTATGCATGAACGGTCATTAGGTTTATCCTGATCTTTGAGATCTTGGAGATGTGCGGTAACTTTGAGAAGTGCAAAAGCACTTGAGTTCATATGTGTGGGTATATCGGCTGAGGGAATCTTCCCTTTAAGAAAGGTATATTTAAGAAAAATATGAAAAGGGTACATGAAATTCGGTAGGATTAATAAGAGCCATTGGTACTTGGATAGAGAAAAAATATGGTGCCGAGCCAGGATCGTTAACTGAACCATCAGGAGCAGGATGAAGTATACTGGCTCAAACAAGTGTATGCTAGAGACATCTCGTAAGAGAGATGTTGCTGCTATTAGTCAGTAAAAACCCTCAATGTGGCCATCTATCAGGGAGCAATTCTGCACACGAATGCCATGAGTCTATATTTACCCAAAGAAGATTGAAGATATAATTTTCAAGTATATTTTTCTGTCTTTCCTAACATTACAATATTTTGGTTTGTTGATGCGTTCAGAAAGACATCATTCTCAAAACTAAAACAGTATTTAAATAGAAGTATTATGTAAATTTTGAAAATGGAATCATTCCGAAACGTGTCACAAAGGAAAATATTGTAATGTTAGAAGAGACAGAAAAATGTACTCGAGTATATACAAATATTCCTAACAGAAATGAAGATGAGTAGGCCTAGATTGAAAGTTCGTCGGTATAAAGAAGACTGAACAGCATAAAAACTCAATTTTCAAAATCTGTTGAAAAAAACGTGAATTGAGGGGAAATACTAGTATGTCTAAAGTTGTTAATGGGAAGGATAAAACATGTTAATTGTAATAATTTAAATAAATACAACCTTTTAACCTCAGATAAAACATTTTATTTAAGCTTTGGTTTCAATGCAAAGCAAGAATTTTCAGAGGACGTTGTTACAAAAATTACACAGTTATAATTTCCTTCAAGGTGATGGTTTGGAATTGAAATATAAAAGTTTAAATAACAAGTTTTATCTGTGGTAAGAGGTTTCATTTATTTAATTTTTTTTTAAAAATACGTCACAGTTGCTTCAAGTTGTTATTTAAATTGTAGTTCACAATCAATTTAAATTAAATACCTAAGTTACATAGATTTTTAAAACAGCTTCAGGATGACGTGACATAAAATCAAGTGACAACCCTACGTTTCAAGTGACATAAAAGGGATATTTGAATGCATAAGAGCTAGAATATCAGGCGACCTTTTCAGCAAAATCAGCATATATTGTAATATATTTCCTATTATGGTTACTTGTAATAATCTTGAATTTACTGCGTCAGCAAATAAATTAATAGCTTCCATTCAGCTACTCAAATAATTACTTAAGATATTTTGATATTATGCTATCTCATCGTTCATTGTTAATAATTGTTTTAAAAAATCATATCCAAAGTTAATTTTTAATGTTCACAACAAACTTTATTCATTAAACGCATTTAAATTTGTTTTAATCTGTGTCTTAAATGTAATCAACAGATTTTAGAATAATAAATTTAAAAATTTACTGTATTTAAATGTTCGTTGATAAATTATTAAGTTTTTATAAAAGTTTCCAAAGTTTCGCCCCAATTAAAAAAAAAATGTATATTATAATTTCACAATAAATTGTCTCGATTTTTAAAACAATAGTGAAACCTAAAACAGAAGGACGAAAAAGTTTTAAACAAAAACGAATTTGATTTATTTTTTGAAATCCTGAAGAATGGAATGAACTAGAGCCGTCTCGTATCAAACAGGCCTAAATTTTCAGAAAACACACAAAACTATAATTTTAAAATGTATTAATAATTTTGTTTTTTATTTTTAGCCATGCTTAGATATGCACATAATACATTAAAGTAGCAATGCCATAACGTTTTAATTTTGAAATTATATACAATTTAAATCTGGATGTAGTTGGTTTTTATTTAAACCTGTTGGATGTAGTTCATTTTACTTTTAAGATATAGACAGTTTTGAAATTTACCACTTTGGACAGTAGTTAGTTTTGAAATGAAATATAAAACAAATTGTATTTGCATGTTTTTTTTATGTAAAATTCCTCTGGATTTTCAATAGGATATACTTTCATGTTTATAAACCAACAGCCATCACAAAGTACAACTTTTCACAATCGTGTTCACAACCAACAGTTCTAATTAACCTCACTAAAAGCAGCACTAGCAATAACAACAAAGAAAGCAGACGATACGCAGTGGATCACATCAGATGTAGTGCGTTTTGAAACTCATTCTATGATGTAGCTCATTTTGAAACTAACCCGGTACTTTGCTGTAAGAAAGCAACACGATGCCGTTAGTTTTGAATGTTAGGCATTTTTAAAAGGTCACTTGGGCCCTATCAAATCTGTCGAAAACTAAAAATGTCCAAAAATGTGTTGCGTTTTATTTTGAAACTAGACGGCTTCTGAAGAAGGATAGATTTTGAAGAATTATTCTTCTGAATAAGCTACGCCCCTTGGGAAGTTTTAGAAATTGTTCTCCAAACATTAAGCCAATTTCCCTGACTCCCCCAACTACTGTAAGTATAAGGGCAAGATTTAAGGCGTTGTGAGATCGTTTCATGCCAAGTTCTACACCCAGGCAGCGTGCTGCAGCAAACCGACCATGGTAAGTTGGCTGGAAGGTTGTTGAATGAGTTGTGTCTCACTAATGTGTAATCAAAAACAATTTCAGATTAGTTTTTCTCTCTTTCGTAAATTTGTATTACATTTTAAGAAAACAGCGTTTTTACAATTTCGGCAAAATAAATAGAAACTGCATTTCAAACCAAAAAAATAATAAAATGATTTAAAAAATACATTTTTTGTAAAACAAGTACAATAATAAATCTGTAACAATTGCATTATACACAATGACACAGATAAAGTCGGCAAAATTTTATTATTCAACCTTTTTGGGAATATTTTACTAGCAATTTCCGTCGAGTTTTAATGAAATGTTTAAGAGTTTTAAAGTTTAAACTTTTTTTTAATATTTACCTTAATTGTTGCTAATTAGATTTTGAAACCAATCCCTTAAAAATGTTCAATGTAAGAAGATATTCGTTGGATATATTTGTTCAAATTTGTTGTGTTTTATCATTTCCCAAAGTTTTCTAGCATTTTTCCATCCCCATGTGTAAATCTGAGCTTCTTCAACACAAAATTTTATTTCCAAATGTACATGCCTGACATTTATTTTACGATGTAACCATCTTCAGAGGGACAAACTCTAATAATCTATATAAATCATGACAGACGTAACTTACGCTTTACCCACTAACGTGTTTATTCACCTGCCGGGAAAGATAAACACACATAATATAAAAGGTAGAGATCATGTCTGCCACTACTACTTTCAACTGACTGCTTATGATATTTGTCTACTAGAATGCGCTGCGGTGCAAATTATGTAAATATGCCAACATTTTCTTTAGGACTAAAACTATAATGTTAATGAAGAATAAGATTATTTCATACATAGGTGACCCAAACAAAAACCCCAATGCAATAAAAATCAACCCTAAATATCGGGATTAAATTCGAATCTATTTTCAGTTAAACTTAACTTCAAACATGCCCTAATATTGAAAACCTTCGCCTACAAGCAATGGAATACATCTACAGTACAATTACATATAGCTAGTTGCCATTAACCATTTTTTAGGCGCCAATAGAATACAATTAACTATCTGAGTAATTTTCAAATAAATAGATTTAGTACTAAGAATCAAAACACAACATTTGAAATTTATAGACTATCAATATGTTTACTTTGAAAATAAATCATTAGATCAAGTGTTAAATTTTAATTAACTTTTGCTCGTTTTCGAGCAATTTAGTATCGGAATTATCATGAGATTCCCATAATTATGTTCTTAAAAAGTTAAACAGCCTAATGACAAACATATTTGGTATATTTAGGAGGTACAAATCTGATAATGTTAATATTAGAACAATTATTTTAAAACTCAAGTGGTACAATACACTCCCCTCATTATTTTCAGTTTCAGGTTGTGGTGAATGAACGAGTATTTTTGAGTGGTTACAGGGTAGGTATGATAATAAGTATCTTGGAGCATTTAAAAAGATAAATACTGCTTTATTAAATACTATTTGATTTTCTAATCTGTTACCTCATCTATAGTACTGTGACTTCAATCTGTGACATCTATTCTCCTCCGAGAGAAGTAGCGGGAAAAGTAATATTAAATTCCACACATATCTTTTGCAATCTTTTGATCTCTACAGTTTTTAATTAATGAGAATAGAAGAGACAAATGGATATTTCTGCCTTTCGCCTTAACGCTCATTGCAGCTAGGCTAGCATTTGGTTCTAGCACTGCCTTAGTGGTGAAAAGACGGTAGAGAACAGAAATGTCGTTTATATTGCAAAACAACATCGGTTTTTACACACCTGGTGAATCCACGGTTGATAACGGAATCCACCTGAACGAATAACACTATACATAGGACCGATAATATATCGTATCATTTGTAAATGATGTACCACACAGTTTTCGAACAGCTACGGCAATGTTTTTGTCCAAGGCTAGTAGAGTTTTTCTTTCGACCGCTCAAGTGCTAATCTAAACTGGAACTAACAGTATACCTACTAGACATTCACAGATTTGGAACCTATGTTCTGAAATGTTTTTGACAAAAGTTAGTACAGTTTTTCCTAACGTTGCCTCAACGCTTCTTTTTTCTGATTTTTAAAGTAAAAACTAATTTTAAGTAACATTGCCAATCTAAGGTTGGGGCTAAAACAAAACGTTTTAAGTGAACTAAATTTTAAAAAACATGACATATAAATATATATCGGCAAACAGACAACAATAACCAATAACTAAATAGATAATATTAAAACATAACAATAAATATTTAACTTCACTTCCTCTTCCGCTCTGCTCATTTTCTTCTTCGGAGAAAGTAGATCCTCGACATTTGCGTTCAATAGTGATGGAACTATTCTCTTTTATATAACTGTATTCACACTATATTACGTTCTATTCTCTAGACTAGCAGAGTGTAAGAGTCGTGAGACCTTCCTCTACGGCCTAAACTCCTGTAAAATATTTTCTCTACCCTGATGAAAAGTTTTTCTAATTTTTTAAAGAAATAGCCTGACACTTTTCTTTCGTATTATTTGATACGAGCTATAAAAATTAATAGTTTTGTAAACAATTACTAAAACAACCCACTAACTAAATAACTTCTACGTTTACGAATTAACAGAAACCTATATTTCATTACTATTACATAAAGTGACTTTTCCAATGCACAATTAAATTGTACAGTCAATCATAGGAAAAGAACTTACGATACTAATCCGGAATGACACTTTTTATCACGATGCAAAAATAAAACACTTTATAGCTTCATAAGATAAATTGGTAATATTTGTTATATACAAATATATATAAATTATATGTTTTTGCAGTTTTTAACACACAACACGCCACAAAAATCACACAACACACACAAAAAATAACTCCCTCGTTCCGCAAACATAAATACAAAGTAGCATTTAAAACAGCTAACACAATTAAAAAACACAAACACAGTTCAAAAACACACCAGAATAAACAGGCGTATACACGATAACATGCAACAACCGCTTCAGTTTTTACATAGGACAAAAAATGAGAACATTTACCACAAGATACAACGAGTACATAACAGACATAAAAAAGAGAAAACACAAATTTCGCCATAGACATACAAAATACACTACACTCATTCACTAATATAAACACCAATCTAAAAATCCTACACTACATAAAAAGTGCAAAAAACTAAACACAACAGCTAACTACGAGATGTACAATCACCACAAATACTATCAACAATACATTTTTAACGACAAAACACAATCACAATCAAATACTATATTTGAATACATAACTAACAACTACTCTATGAACAATAACACACCACAGAACACCAATACAACTCAGACCAACACAATACATTTGAGCAACAGTCTTGTTCGTGATTCACAGCATTGAATAATGCGCTGACCTAGTACGATACGGGCACTGACAAATATCAGTAACTGGTTGTTTTTTCCCAAGTTAATACCAAAAGTGTGATTGTCTCTATTTATTTCAGTGATTTTCTTATTTAACTTTTTATTTTAAAAACTAACCTTGTTTGGCGAGGATAGCCAAATTTGTTTTTCGTCGTGTAATCTTTGCGAGTAAAGCTAGTAACTCCAGAGGATCACCCTTTTACTACACTCATCCTTAACGCTTCCCAGATACAGGATGTAACGGTTAGGCTTAAGGGATTCATTAGGAAGCACGCCGTAAACCTCACTATAAGTATTAGATTTGTTGAGAGACGCCGCTGAAGCATTGTGTGCAAAGACGATATATTTCCGTGCATTGTCCTAAATACGCGTATTATTCGACTGGTATTAGTTCTCGCAGGAAATGTTACGTAGGAGAAACCATTATATTTATATAACGAAGGTCAAAACACACACTCGTTGCTTCTTGAGGTTACGTTGATCGCCACCTGTCACGCAAATAAACAATAGAATAGCACAAAAGGAACGTGTTGTTTTGTTGTTCGTCTTGACGTTTTTATATAATTGACTATTTTTATCATTGAAATATTTACTAAAAATTACTACCTTGACTGAAGCTTCTCATCATATGATTATACGTATGATACGCGTACCCTTTGGGGGTATGCGAAATATTTCAGAGGGTACGCAGGGCAGGTTAATGAAAAATTAAACCATTTTTATTTATTTCTGTTTCATAATCACGCAAGTTTATAGTTAAATAATGGAATCTAATTGAATACTTGTGTGGTTGAGTTACTTGGAACCAACATTGAAATATAAGTTGACACTTCCTACCTGCAAACAAAAGGGTACTGTATCCGTGACCCCTTTTCGTTTGATGCTATTGAGATTATAAGCAACCTGACAACATTTCAGAAGGAACAACTGATTGAACAAACCATGTGATCCGACGTTAAAAAAACATATTTTGCTACGTTGTTAGATATTTGGATCGATGTTGGAAAGGAGTACCAAGAACTTTCAAATACTGCTGTAAAGATTGTTGTTGTGTTTTAAACTACATACCAATGTGAAAGAGGGTTTCGAGCTTAACATATCTAAAAGGAAGTGCAGAAACAAGCCTAATGTTGAGGACGTTTAAAGGTTGTACTTAACAAAACTTGAGCCGACATTGAGGAACTATGTGAAAAGAAGCAAGCTCATTCTTCTAATTAATTTTTTGTAATGCATTTCAAACATATTTCCAACTATATTGTGTTTTTGATGTAAAAAGTGTTTTTAATTTAACCGCCCCCCCACAAGGGGGGTGCTCAAAATTTTAATTTTTTTATAAAGGGGTACAGTCTTTGATAAAGATTGAGAGCCCCTGCAGTATCGCATGAGTGCATTGCATTGCTGAATGCCGTCTCTACCATGAACAGGAGCAAAAGTCATGTCTCGATAGGTTATTATAGTTTTACGTCAAGTAAATATGCTGTAATACTGTGAGAGGCTACGCCATGTCTTCAAGTAGCAACGTTTGTAAGTAGAAAATTACGCTCATTATAAATAACAGTCATTTTGGAAAATATAAAAACAACAAACTAGCAAGAATTTAATGAAAAAAGTAACCTTCTAGGTTATGTAAATTAAACCTTAAATGGTTTGTATTTTCCAATGTTTTTTAGACAAATGTATTTTGGCTCATTATTTAAGTAATTTAAAATTAACAGTCCTATTAAAATACATACATTCCGTAAAATTTTATATTTAAAACAAGTTCGGGAAAATAATATTCAAACTCTAACCACAAAGATACAATTAAAAAAATTTAAATATGAGACAAAAGTTTTTATTTCTGGTTCGTGTTCCTGAACACACTCAAGATGTTTATAACTCTGAAGGTAACTAATGGCCAACGGATAAAAATAGATGTTTTTTAGTTCTCGAAAGATAACAAATATGGATAAAAATAGATTTTTTTGTTTAGTTTTGGGCTCTGTTATTTCACACGATTTATCTGATATTGTTTTACACAAGTTTGGTTTATTCTTTCAATAAAAAAATTTAAAAATTATTTACTGGTGGAATAACAGTATCTGTTCTATAATAGATCTAATGCTAAATGTTATTTTGTCCAAATACTTCTGCTAGCTCAAGGGCCTGTAGTTTAGTTAATAATGTGGTAAGAGATAGAAACAAACTAGTGAAGAAATATGGCATTGAATTTTGGATTCTGCTTATTTGAACTCACTTAAGGAACCTTTGTTTTCCCTTATAAAATAATACATAATATCTAATTACTCCTTGGTTTTCTTGCAGTTATGGTATATATATATATATATATATATATATATATATATATATATATATAAAGTGGCAAATCGTAATGATAATATTTCAAGTGGCAGTCACTTGAAGGAGTATATATGTTTTTCGCCGTATATAGCATATTTATATTAAACATTATACTACTCCATACACTTCAATTTCATGAAATTCTAAAACGCCAACATTAATGTACTTCAGCATTTCAATCAATACGACAGCATTTCATTTATGCATAAATATGGCAGCAGGTTTGTATTCATTTTAATCCAATAGCAACATGGCAGCCGGTTTGTATATTATTACCAAGGCACTAACAATACGAGAACAAAGTGTTGTCACTGTAGCAAGAAAGTCTGACTAATGATATGTTTAGACTGGAAGATGCTCTGTAATCTCAGCATCTTTCCTGGCATCAACTGACAAATTCTCTACTCATTTCACATAGATCTTGGTGTAACAATTATAGAAAGCTAACGGAGATGCACCGATATGGCTCTACTGGATTAGCAAAGGGGTGTATTGGGGCAAAAAGGTTAGATGCCAAAAATCGCTAGAAAATGATCAGTCGGAGAGTTTTTAGTGAGAGTGCTGAGTCCATTGCACTCATCGAAAGTCAACAGGAATGCACGGGTATTTCTCTAAGGGAGTAGCAAATTGGTGAATTGGGGGTAAAAAGTGTCAGAAGGCAAAAAATCCTTAGGTAACTACCCATCAGAGGTTCTTAAGGGTTCTGATCCAATGCCGTTCTCGAAAATAAACGGGGATGCATGGGTGTGGCTCTGCAGGAGTAGCAAAGGGATGAATTGGGGTTAAAATGTGAGATCCCCCCCCCAAAAAAACGCTATAAAATGATCACACAGGGATTTTTAGTGATAATGCTGAATTCATTGTCGTCATCGAAAGTCAACGGGGGTGTACTGGTGTGGTTCTATGGGAGTATCATATGTGTAAATTGCTGTAAAAAATGTCAGAATACAAAACAATCGCTGGAAATGACCACTCTGCGTTTTTGAGGGTGCTGAGTCCAACGCCGTTATTGAAAGTCAATGGGTATGCACAGGTTGGGCTTTACGGGAGTGGCAAAAAGGCGAATGTGGGTGAAAATGCCAAAATAAAAAATTCGCTATTAATTGCTCAATCAGGAACTTTCTACAATGCCGTGTCCAAAACCTCTAACATACAGTTAATTCTTCTTCTCTCTGTTCATAAGGCGATGCTGTTATAAATGAAAACCACAAATATTTTTGTCAGAAGAATTGAAAACGAACTTTACACTTTGCAAAAAAATAATAAAATTGAAATTGGTTATAACCATAAATTAAAAGAGCTATAAATAAGTAGACCAACTATTTTTTCAACCCTATATACAACTTATTAATAATCGACAAACAGAATTTGTTGACCTACATCATTTGAGCCTTTATCAGTTCATGTATCCAGAAAACGTATAATGCCAATATCTATAAAATCCACGTTTAAGAAATACTCTATCATCTTTTATTAATCTCTGTCTTTTGTACACCTGATTTAAATGACGTCAGTGGGTTGTCAGTTCATGTTACCATATCAGGCTGTCTTATGTAAACAAAGGTTGAAGCTTCACCGAGATAATGGCCCGAACTTGACATCGCATTATTTACACGCAGGCCCGTGACACTGCCTTCCTTGACTTAATATTTTCCATTCCTTTCCCTCATTTACATTTAGAATAAACGTAAATCATTTATTGCAGTGGATTTCCAATTAATCTCCAAATAATTTGTAAAGATTGTATTTAAAGAAAAATCACAAAAGTAATTTTGTGGAGTAAAATAGTTCAACTTTCTATGGAGGGAAAACAGTCTTTTTTCCTTTGAGTTTCAATATGACCACCCCCCCTTTCCCCAATGTTGAAACCGTTGTATAAAAATTGGGACATTATTCGTTTCTATTCTCAACTTAAGCCGATGGTTTACTGTATGCATAAATATTAACACTTTAAGCTTATTTACGCCAAAGGCCATATTTGGTTGGAGTCGAAGCATTGCTTCGATAAATATTAAAATTAAAGATTTAGCTATAAAAACAACATTTAAAGCAATAAATATTTTTAACATAAATAAATCTACATTATAAATTAAAGTTTTTCAAAAACATAAAAATAGTTACAAATTAACAACAATACCGTTCTCCATAACGTTTTCAGAGTTTTGCCTTAAGTAAAACTTTACATTGTTGTTTACATTGCCAATATTAAACGGCAACACTCTACTCACTCCTGGAAGGGTAGCTGGCTAATGGTTTAGATGGTTATGATATGTACACGCACAAACCAAAATTTAAAAAAAAAACAATTTGTTGTTGCAAAGCCTTAACACAGGTAAGGTCACTCTTCGGAAGATACTGTGATTGGCAACGCAAAGATCTCTCTTCGGTTTATGGTCTACGATATCGCGCTACGCCATAACACAGCACACGCTCTTAGGCTCCTTCAGGTTTGGTTTTTTTAACTCCAACACGGTCAGGTGGTCTTTACGCAGTGTATCTAGAGTGGATGGATACACATGATCACTGTTTACTTCCAACACGGTTAGGTGGTCTTTAAGCAGTGTATCTAGAGTGGGTGTACACACATGATTATTGTTTAACTCCAACACGGTTAGGTGGGCTTTAAGCAGTGTATCTAGAATGGGTGCACGCACATGATAACGGTTTACCTCCAACACGGTTAGGTGGTCTTTATGCAATGTATAAAGAGTGGGTGCACACACATGATCACGGTTTACCTCCAACACGCTTAGGTGGTCTTTATGCAGTGTATAAAGAGTGGATGCACACACATGATTACTGTTTAACTCCAACACGGTTAGGGGGTCTTTAAGCAGTGTATCTTGAGTGGATGGACACACATGATCACTGTTTACCTCCAACACGGTTAGGTGGTCTTTAAGCAGTGTATCTAGAGTGGGTGCACACACATGATCACGGTTTACCTCCAACACGGTTAGGTGGTCTTTAAGCAGTGTATCTAGAGTGAGTGCACACACATGATCACGGTTTACCTCCAACACGGTTAGGTGGTCTTTATGCAGTGTATCTAGAGTGGGTGCACACACATGATTACTGTTTAACTCCAACACGGTTAGGGGGTCTTTAAGCAGTGTATTTTGAGTGGATGGACACACATGATCACGGTTTACCTCCAACACGGTTAGGTGGTCTTTAAGCAGTGTATCTAGAGTGGGTGCACACACATGATCACTGTTTACCTCCAACACGGTTAGGTGGTCTTTATGCAGTGTATAAAGAGTGGGTGCACACACATGATCACGGTTTACCTCCAAACGCTTAGGTGGTCTTTATGCAGTGTATCTTGAGTGGATGGACACACATGATCACTGTTTACCTCCAACACGGTTAGGGGGTCTTTAAGCAGTGTATCTAGAGTGGGTGCACACACATGATTACTGTTTAACTCCAACACGGTTAGGTGGGCTTTAAGCAGTGTATCTAGAATGGGTGCACGCACATGATAACGGTTTACCTCCAACACGGTTAGGTGGTCTTTATGCAGTGTATAAAGAGTGGGTGCACACACATGATCACGGTGGTCTTTATGCAGTGTATCTAGAGTGGGTGCACACACATGATCACTGTTTACCTCCAACACGGTTAGGTGGTCTTTATGCAGTGTATAAAGAGTGGATGCACACACATGATTACTGTTTAACTCCAACACGGTTAAGTGGGCTTTAAGCAGTGTATCTTGAGTGGATGGACACACATGATCACTGTTTACCTCCAACACGGTTAGGGGGGTCTTTAAGCAGTGTATCTAGAGTGGGTGCACACACATGATCACTGTTTACCTCCAACACGGTTAGGTGGTCTTTATGCAGTGTATAAAGAGTGGATGCACACACATGATTACTGTTTAACTCCAACACGGTTAAGTGGGCTTTAAGCAGTGTATCTTGAGTGGATGGACACACATGATCACTGTTTACCTCCAACACGGTTAGGGGGTCTTTAAGCAGTGTATCTAGAGTGGGTGCACATACATGATTACTGTTTAACTCCAACACGGTTAGGTGGGCTTTAAGCAGTGTATCTAGAGTGGGTGCACACACATGATCACGGTTTACCTCCAACACGGTTAGGTGGTCTTTATGCAGTGTATAAAGAGTGGATGCACACACATGATTACTGTTTAACTCCAACACGGTTAGGTGGTCTTTAAGCAGTGTATAAAAGTGGGTGCACACACATGATTACTGTTTACCTCCAACACGGTTAGGTGGTCTTTAAGCAGTGTATAAAGAGTGGGTGCAGACACATGATTACTGTTTACTTCCAACACGGTTAGGTGGTCTTTAAGCAGTGTATCTAGAGAGGGTGCACACACATGATTACTGTTTACTTCCAACACGGTTAGGTGGTCTTTAAGCAGTGAATCTAGAGAGGGTGCACACACATGACTACAGTTTACTTCCAACACTGTTAGGTGGTCTTTAAGCAGTGTATAAAGAGTGGGTGCACACACATGATTACTGTTTAACTCCAACACGGTTAGATGGTCTTTAAGCAGTGTATCTAGAGTGGGTGCACATACATGATCACTGTTTAACTCCAACACGTTTAGATGGTCTTTAAGCAGTGTATCTAGAGTGGGTGCACATACATGATTACTGTTTACTTCCAACACGGTTAGGTGGTCTTTAAGCAGTGTATCTAGAAAGGGAGCACACACATGATTACTGTTTACTTCCAACACGGTTAGATGGTCTTTAAGCAGTGTATCTAGAGTGGGTGCACACATGATTACTGTTTACTTCCAACAAGATTAGTTGGGCTTTAAGCAGTGTATCTAGAGTGGGTGCACACACATGATGACTGTTTACTTTCAACACGGTTAGGTGGGCTTTAAGCAGTGTATCTAGAGTGGGTGCACACACATGATTACTGTTTACTTTCAACACGGTTAGGTGGGCTTTAAGCAGTGTATCTAGAAAGGGTGCACACACATGATTACTGTTTACTTCCAACACGGTTAGGTGGTCTTTAAGCAGTGTATCTAGAAAGGGAGCACACACATGATTACTGTTTACTTCCAACACGGTTAGATGGTCTTTAAGCAGTGTATCTAGAGTGGGTGCACACATGATTACTGTTTACTTCCAACAAGATTAGTTGGGCTTTAAGCAGTGTATCTAGAGTGGGTGCCCATACATGATTACTGTTTACTTCCAACACGGTTAGGTGGGCTTTAAGCAGTGTATCTAGAGTGGGTGCACACATGATTACTGTTTACTTTCAACACGGTTAGGTGGTCTTTAAGCAGTGTATCTAGAGTGGGTGCACACATGATTACTGTTTACTTCCAACACGGTTAGGTGGGCTTTAAGCAGTGTATCTAGAGTGGGTGCACACACATGATTACTGTTTACTTTCAACACGGTTAGGTGGGCTTTAAGCAGTGTATCTAGAGTGGGTGCACACATGATTACTGTTTACTTCCAACACGGTTAGGTGGGCTTTAAGCAGTGTATCTAGAGTGGGTGCACACACATGATTACTGTTTACTTCCAACACGGTTAGGTGGGCTTTAAGCAGTGTATCTAGAGTGGGTGCACACACATGATTACTGTTTACTTTCAACACGGTTAGGTGGTCTTTAAGCAGTGTATCTAGAGTGGGTGCACACATGATTACTGTTTACTTCCAACACGGTTAGGTGGGCTTTAAGCAGTGTATCTAGAGTGGGTGCACACACATGATTACTGTTTACTTTCAACACGGTTAGGTGGTCTTTAAGCAGTGTATCTAGAGTGGGTGCACACATGATTACTGTTTACTTCCAACACGGTTAGGTGGGCTTTAAGCAGTGTATCTAGAGTGGGTGCACACACATGATTACTGTTTACTTTCAACACGGTTAGGTGGGCTTTAAGCAGTGTATCTAGAAAGGGTGCACACACATGATTACTGTTTAACTCCAACACGGTTAGATGGTCTTTAAGCAGTGTATCTAGAGTGGGTGCCCATACATGATTACTGTTTACTTCCAACAAGATTAGGTGGGCTTTAAGCAGTGTATCTAGAGTGGGTGCACACACATGATTACTGTTTACTTTCAACACGGTTAGGTGGGCTTTAAGCAGTGTATCTAGAAAGGGTGCACACACATGATTACTGTTTAACTCCAACACGGTTAGATGGTCTTTAAGCAGTGTATCTAGAGTGGGTGCACACACATGATCACTGTTTACTTTCAACACGGTTAGGTGGGCTTTAAGCAGTGTATCTAGAGTGGGTGCACACATGATTACTGTTTACTTCCAACAAGATTAGGTGGGCTTTAAGCAGTGTATCTAGAGTGGGTGCACACACATGATTACTGTTTACTTTCAACACGGTTAGGTGGGCTTTAAGCAGTGTATCTAGAGTGGGTGCACACACATGATTACTGTTTACTTTCAACACGGTTAGGTGGGCTTTAAGCAGTGTATCTAGAAAGGGTGCACACACATGATTACTGTTTAACTCCAACACGGTTAGATGGTCTTTAAGCAGTGTATCTAGAGTGGGTGCACACACATGATCACTGTTTAACTCCAACACGGTTAGATGGTCTTTAAGCAGTGTATCTAGAGTGGGTGCACACACATGATTACTGTTTACTTTCAACACGGTTAGGTGGGCTTTAAGCAGTGTATCTAGAAAGGGTGCACACACATGATTACTGTTTAACTCCAACACGGTTAGGTGGGCTTTAAGCAGTGTATCTAGAGTGGGTGCACACACATGATTACTGTTTACTTCCAACAAGATTAGGTGGGCTTTAAGCAGTGTATCTAGAGTGGGTGCACACACATGATTACTGTTTACTTTCAACACGGTTAGGTGGGCTTTAAGCAGTGTATCTAGAAAGGGTGCACACACATGATTACTGTTTAACTCCAACACGGTTAGATGGTCTTTAAGCAGTGTATCTAGAGTGGGTGCACACACATGATCACTGTTTAACTCCAACACGGTTAGATGGTCTTTAAGCAGTGTATCTAGAGTGGGTGCACACACATGATTACTGTTTACTTTCAACACGGTTAGGTGGGCTTTAAGCAGTGTATCTAGAAAGGGTGCACACACATGATTACTGTTTAACTCCAACACGGTTAGGTGGGCTTTAAGCAGTGTATCTAGAGTGGGTGCACACACATGATCACTGTTTAACTCCAACACGGTTAGATGGTCTTTAAGCAGTGTATCTAGAGTGGGTGCCCATACATGATTACTGTTTACTTCCAACAAGATTAGGTGGGCTTTAAGCAGTGTATCTAGAGTGGGTGCACATACATGATAACTGTTTAACTCCAACACGGTTAGGCGTTCTTTAAGCTGTGTATTTATACTGGATGGATATACATGATCACTGTTTAGCTCCAACACTGTTGTGTTTTATTCAAGCAGTGTATCTAGAGTGGTTCATACATTTGATCACTGTTTAGTGTTATCTTCGTCAGGTATTATAATAATAAAATATTTTAAATACATTAGTATTATATTAGTTACTTTTTTAATTAACACTAGTAGTTCACAATCAATGAACAGCTTATGGGTGGGCCATCAGCCAGACCACAATAATATTTGAATAAAACTCTTAATATTAGAAAACTTTGTATACTAAAAATATATTTGAAAAAATGGAATATATTGTAATATCCTTATGTACTAAATGTAATAAAATAAAAAATTGTATTTGTTTTTTTAACACAAAATTCGTTACTATAGAAACCAAATTAATTTATTTAGTTGTTTTATTTCGGATTATTACACTATGAAATGATATAATTGATGTATTTGTTACAATTCGATGTAGATATATGGATTTAATAGTTAATTTCATATATTATTGTTAGTCTGTTGAAAGAGATGAAAATAATAAAGCGAATGTGACAGAGGGAACTGTCTTCAAAACAGGTTGTTAAAAAGCGTTTTGCCCGCTGTGATATGCAGAGTGACAGAATAAAACTAGTCAATATGATGGTGTAAAAGAAGACATTAGTTTTCAACTGTTTTGTAAGTTGTTCATAAAACTTTGACTCTCTTCGTACTTCATTAGAAATGCCACAAACATTTTAATAGTATCAGAATGATCCTACCTCGTGCGTACGGGACACTACTGTTTCTGAACACAACAGAACTAATGTCAATCCAACTTCGTTCTTCACACGTAGAAAATTTTTGAGCACTGTCTGTGTTAATATTTTTTCAGCACAACTATTGCAAAAAAAAACAAAAGAAAAAACCAATTACTACTATGTACAAACAAGAACTGATCTAGCCGCAAATACATTTTTCAAGCTTGTCGCGTGCTATATTTCGGGTGTGTGCTTACCTGAGGCTGGGAAAGACGAGCCTCAGTTGGTATGTTTGGAAAAAAGTTTCGGACTGTAAAATCAACAAACCCATTTTTCCTAAACTTTGTACTTATATCCTAAAGTTTTCATTAGTTCAGTTATCCTCAGGTAACGACCACAAACTAAATGAAAAAAAAAACTATTAAAGCTAGAGATATACTAAAAATATTTAAAATAATTGAAAATATTATGGACAACAAAATATGTGAATTTAAATGTACACAGGGCTCGTCATACTTTTAATTTTCATAAACAGATTTCGTTAGCAGAAAAAAACGTTATTCAGGGAGACCTATCTACGAGCTTTAAAATAATCACCCGTATAAATTATTAGAAATATAATCTGAAAGTTCAGTTTTTATATCGATAGTGACCGAAATGTAACCAAAACTTACCTACTACGACTGAAAAGACCAAACCAAGGTCCTTAGCGATTATACACTTTTCTTCAACTCAGATAAGAAAATGTCTACTTCATGCAGCGACCCAGCCTACGCGATGCCATAAATTCGTCTATTCCTAGAACCTGATCATTAGCGCCTTTCCTTCTACCTAATCGCCCCTTACCTTTGTCCTTCTTTTTACAAATGGGCGAAACGTTACACTCCTAAAATACCCCGCTAAAGAGTAGGTCTCCTTGAGGTACACGATCCTGCTAAGTGTCGCCACAATATCACCCCTTTATCCGTTACCAAGTGGTCTCATTTTCCTGCACTATTCCTACTATATGCATAATTCTTCCCTATCCTTTGTAGGCAATTAAGTCATATTGGTGGATGATTAGGAGAATATTATCGCATTCCAAAGTGAAGGGTGGCTTATATAAAGTAAACGTGCTCTGAACAGGAGCGAGGAGAGGTGTGATTACCCGGTATGCCACATAGCTCTGTCTAAATAATGCCCTACAATAATATATATTAATAATAATATATAATAATAATATGTATAATAATGTATAATAATAATATAATATATATATATATATATATATATATATATATATACGTATATAAAAGTTTCTTGATGTAATCATCTTGAATTCACTGATTAAACTAAATTTAAATTACTTAACTAAGTGAATACGTAATTGCTTACTTGTTGACGCGTTTCAACACGATCGTTCCTTTTACGAAGCTAACCGTCTGCAGTAGAGGGTTAGCTTCGTAAAAGGAACGATCGTTTTCATACATATCGCAATATGTATTCTTGTGTAATAATAAAGAACTAAGTCAAAATACAAATACAAGAATTATAATTGAATTTACAATTCAAAGCTTTTCGTTGACTGTTAGTACCAACATCATCAGGAATATTATGATGATGTTAGTACTGTTAGCCAACGAAAAGCTTTGAATTGTAAATTCAATTATAATTCTTGTATTTGTATTTTGACTTAGTTTTATATATATATATATATATATATATATATATATATATATATATATATATATATATATATATGTATGTATATATATATATATATATATATATATATATATATATATATATATATATATATATGTATGTATATATATATATATATATATATATATATATATATATATATATATATATTTGCTGTTTACTACAACTCTAGGGGTTAATATGTCTTTCAATTCAAAATTTTAAAACAATAAAATTAATGTGAGGGATGGTTGAACTGTTGATAAGCGAATCCAGTTAACTTGTATGTAATAAATCGTATTTTCAACTGGAAAAATGGTTCATTCTACTGTTAACTTTAAGGTCTACTTTGTTAATTTTCAGTTCTTTCTATTACTTTACTTTCTTCTGATATATTTTTATATATTGCACAAATAAGTTTTTATTCATCTTATCAAATTCAAATACATTTTTTCACCTGAAGTGGATGACGATTGATATTAATACAGTTTTTCAAATATTTATACATAATTTAAAAATTAATGTTTCGGTAGGATTATAACTGAATTATTATATATTTGAAATTCAGCAATTTGACAATGAGCACACTTTCCGGTAGCTAGAAGTCTGTTACTTACTGCTGTATATGAAATTAAACAAGAGACGGATTTAATGAGAAATTATAGACAACCAACGACTTCATAAATTAAAAACGTATATAAATGGTAAAACACAATTATAATAGCCCAAGAACATATACAGAGAGGTAAATATAAAACTGCATGGAAACTAGTTTACTATTGTGCCACTTAATATTGCGATTCTGTCATGTTTATATCTATATTTATATTAATTGTAATTATAAAATAAAAAATAACTAATAAAATTTTGATTTTACCGCACTACAAATTGGCTTACAATTGTTTTAAAAAATATTACTTGTTTAGTAAAAGACTTGTCTAAACGTCGTCGTCTCTCTCTCTCTCTCTCTCTATATATATATATATATATATATATATATATATATATATATATATATATATATATATATATATATAAACAAATATCAACTACATTTCAACATTTTTACTCTATATATAAATACATATTTATCTTTTCTCCAATATCTGTAATGAAGTGTATTGTCTCCCTATCTCTAAGTAAATATCCACTGCAAATCAAAATGTTTTACTTTCTACATAAGTACATATTTATATCTTCAGCGATATCTGTAATGAAGTGTATTGTGTCACTATCTCTAAGTAAATATCGACTGCAAGTCAAAATGTTTCAGTTCATATATAAATGCACATTTACCTTTTCAGCAATATCTGTATTGAAGGCTGTTGTGTCACTATCTCTAAGCAAACATCCCCGAAAAGAAAAATTTAACTTCCTATATAAATACATATTTATCTCTTCAGCAATATCTGTAATGAAGGGTATTGTGTTACTATCTCTAAGTAAATATCCACTGCAAGTCAAAATGTTTAACTTTCTACATAAATACATATTTATATCTTCAGCGATATCTGTAATGAAGTGTTTTAAGTCACTATCTCTCAGTAAATATCGACTGCAAGTCAAAATGTTTCAGTTCATATATAAATGCACATTTACCTTTTCAGCAATATCTGTATTGAAGGCTGTTGTATCACTATCTCTAAGCAAACATCCCCGAAAAGACAAATTTAACTTCCTATATAAACACATATTTATCTCTTCAGCAATATCTGTAATGAAGGGTATTGTGTTACTATCTCTAAGTAAATATCCCCGACAAGTCAAAATGTTTAACTTCCTATATAAGTACATATTTATCTCTTCAGCAATATCTGTAATGAAGGGTATTGTGTTACTATCTCTAAGTAAATATCCAATGCAAGTCAAAATGTTTTACTTTCTACATAAGTACATATTTATATCTTCAGCGATATCTGTAATGAAGTGTATTGTGTCACTATCTCTAAGTAAATATCGACTGCAAGTCAAAATGTTTCAGTTCATATATAAATGCACATTTACCTTTTCAGCAATATCTGTATTGAAGGCTGTTGTGTCACTATCTCTAAGCAAACATCCCCGAAAAGACAAATTTAACTTCCTATATAAATACATATTTATCTCTTCAGCAATATCTGTAATGAAGGGTATTGTGTTACTATCTCTAAGTAAATATCCACTGCAAGTCAAAATGTTTAACTTTCTACATAAATACATATTTATATCTTCAGCGATATCTGTAATGAAGTGTATTATGTCACTATCTCTAAGTAAATATCGACTGCAAGTCAAAATGTTTCAGTTCATATATAAATGCACATTTACCTTTTCAGCAATATCTGTATTGAAGGCTGTTGTGTCACTATCCCTAAGCAAACATCCCCGAAAAGACAAATTTAACTTCCTATATAAACACATATTTATCTCTTCAGCAATATCTGTAATGAAGGGTATTGTGTTACTATCTCTAAGTAAATATCCCCGACAAGTCAAAATGTTTAACTTCCTATATAAATACATATTTATCTCTTCAGCAATATCTGTAATGAAGGGTATTGTGTTACTATCTCTAAGTAAATATCCAATGCAAGTCAAAATGTTTTACTTTCTACATAAGTACATATTTATATCTTCAGCGATATCTGTAATGAAGTGTATTGTGTCACTATCTCTAAGTAAATATCGACTGCAAGTCAAAATGTTTCAGTTCATATATAAATGCACATTTACCTTTTCAGCAATATCTGTATTGAAGGCTGTTGTGTCACTATCTCTAAGCAAACATCCCCGAAAAGACAAATTTAACCTCCTATATAAATACATATTTATCTCTTCAGCAATATCTGTAATGAAGGGTATTGTGTTACTATCTCTAAGTAAATATCCACTGCAAGTCAAAATGTTTAACTTTCTACATAAATACATATTTATATCTTCAGCGATATCTGTAATGAAGTGTATTATGTCACTATCTCTAAGTAAATATCGACTGCAAGTCAAAATGTTTCAGTTCATATATAAATGCACATTTACCTTTTCAGCAATATCTGTATTGAAGGCTGTTGTGTCACTATCTCTAAGCAAACATCCCCGAAAAGACAAATTTAACTTCCTATATAAACACATATTTATCTCTTCAGCAATATCTGTAATGAAGGGTATTGTGTTACTATCTCTAAGTAAATATCCCCGACAAGTCAAAATGTTTAACTTCCTATATAAATACATATTTATCTCTTCAGCAATATCTGTAATGAAGGGTATTGTGTTACTATCTCTAAGTAAATATCCAATGCAAGTCAAAATGTTTTACTTTCTACATAAGTACATATTTATATCTTCAGCGATATCTGTAATGAAGTGTATTGTGTCACTATCTCTAAGTAAATATCGACTGCAAGTCAAAATGTTTCAGTTCATATATAAATGCACATTTACCTTTTCAGCAATGTCTGTATTGAAGGCTGTTGTGTCACTATCTCTAAGCAAACATCCCCGAAAAGACAAATTTAACCTCCTATATAAATACATATTTATCTCTTCAGCAATATCTGTAATGAAGGGTATTGTGTTACTATCTCTAAGTAAATATCCACTGCAAGTCAAAATGTTTAACTTTCTACATAAATACATATTTATATCTTCAGCGATATCTGTAATGAAGTGTATTATGTCACTATCTCTAAGTAAATATCGACTGCAAGTCAAAATGTTTCAGTTCATATATAAATGCACATTTACCTTTTCAGCAATATCTGTATTGAAGGCTGTTGTGTCACTATCTCTAAGCAAACATCCCCGAAAAGACAAATTTAACTTCCTATATAAACACATATTTATCTCTTCAGCAATATCTGTAATGAAGGGTATTGTGTTACTATCTCTAAGTAAATATCCCCGACAAGCCAAAATGTTTAACTTCCTATATAAATACATATTTATCTCTTCAGCAATATCTGTAATGAAGGGTATTGTGTTACTATCTCTAAGTAAATATCCAATGCAAGTCAAAATGTTTAACTTCCTATATAAATACATATTTATCTCTTCAGCAATATCTGTAATGAAGGGTATTGTGTCACTATCTCTTAAGTAAATATCGACTGCAAGTCAAAATGTTTTAGTTCATATATAAATGCACATTTACCTTTTCAGCAATATCTGTAATGAAGGGTATTGTGTTACTATCTGTAAGTAAATATCCCCGACAAGGCAAAATGTTTAACTTCCTATATAAATACATATTTATCTCTTCAGCAATATCTGTAATGAAGGGTATTGTGTTACTATCTCTAAGTAAATATCCAATGCAAGTCAAAATGTTTAACTTCCTGTATAAATACATATTTATCTCTTCAGCAATATCTGTAATGAAGGGTATTGTGTCACTATCTCTTAAGTAAATATAGACTGCAAGTCAAAATGTTTTAGTTCATATATAAATGCACATTTACCTTTTCAGCAATATCTGTATTGAAGGCTGTTGTGTCACTATCTCTAAGCAAATTTCCCCGAAAAGACAAAATGTTTAACTTCCTATATAAATACATATTTATCTTTTCTCCAATATCTGTAATGAAGTGTATTGTGTTACTATCTCTAAGTAAATATCCACGACAAGTCAAAATTTTTAACTTCCTATGTAAATACATATTTATCTCTTCAGCAATATCTGTAATGAAGTGTATTGTGTTACTATCTCTAAGTAAATATCCACTGCAAGTTAAAATGTTTAACTTCCTATATAAATACATATTTATCTCTTCAGCAATATCTGTAATGAAGGGTATTGTGTTACTATCTCTAAGTAAATATCCACTGCAAGTCAAAATGTTTAACTTTCTACATAAATACATATTTATATCTTCAGCGATATCTGTAATGAAGTGTATTATGTCACTATCTCTAAGTAAATATCGACTGCAAGTCAAAATGTTTCAGTTCATATATAAATGCACATTTACCTTTTCAGCAATATCTGTATTGAAGGCTGTTGTGTCACTATCTCTAAGCAAACATCCCCGAAAAGACAAATTTAACTTCCTATATAAATACATATTTATCTCTTCAGCAATATCTGTAATGAAGGGTATTGTGTTACTATCTCTAAGTAAATATCCCCGACAAGTCAAAATGTTTAACTTCCTTTATAAATACATATTTATCTCTTCAGCAATATCTGTAATGAAGGGTATTGTGTTACTATCTCTAAGTAAATATCCAATGCAAGTCAAAATGTTTTACTTTCTACATAAGTACATATTTATATCTTCAGCGATATCTGTAATGAAGTGTATTGTGTCACTATCTCTAAGTAAATATCGACTGCAAGTCAAAATGTTTCAGTTCATATATAAATGCACATTTACCTTTTCAGCAATATCTGTATTGAAGGCTGTTGTGTCACTATCTCTAAGCAAACATCCCCGAAAAGACAAATTTAACCTCCTATATAAATACATATTTATCTCTTCAGCAATATCTGTAATGAAGGGTATTGTGTTACTATCTCTAAGTAAATATCCACTGCAAGTCAAAATGTTTAACTTTCTACATAAATACATATTTATATCTTCAGCGATATCTGTAATGAAGTGTATTATGTCACTATCTCTAAGTAAATATCGACTGCAAGTCAAAATGTTTCAGTTCATATATAAATGCACATTTACCTTTTCAGCAATATCTGTATTGAAGGCTGTTGTGTCACTATCTCTAAGCAAACATCCCCGAAAAGACAAATTTAACTTCCTATATAAACACATATTTATCTCTTTAGCAATATCTGTAATGAAGGGTATTGTGTTACTATCTCTAAGTAAATATCCCCGACAAGTCAAAATGTTTAACTTCCTATATAAATACATATTTATCTCTTCATCAATATCTGTAATGAAGGGTATTGTGTTACTATCTCTAAGTAAATATCCAATGCAAGTCAAAATGTTTAACTTCCTATATAAATACATATTTATCTCTTCAGCAATATCTGTAATGAAGGGTATTGTGTCACTATCTCTTAAGTAAATATCGACTGCAAGTCAAAATGTTTTAGTTCATATATAAATGCACATTTACCTTTTCAGCAATATCTGTAATGAAGGGTATTGTGTTACTATCTGTAAGTAAATATCCCCGACAAGTCAAAATGTTTAACTTCCTATATAAATACATATTTATCTCTTCAGCAATATCTGTAATGAAGGGTATTGTGTTACTATCTCTAAGTAAATATCCAATGCAAGTCAAAATGTTTAACTTCCTATATAAATACATATTTATCTCTTCAGCAATATCTGTAATGAAGGGTATTGTGTCACTATCTCTTAAGTAAATATCGACTGCAAGTCAAAATGTTTTAGTTCATATATAAATGCACATTTACCTTTTCAGCAATATCTGTATTGAAGGCTGTTGTGTCACTATCTCTAAGCAAATTTCCCCGAAAAGACAAAATGTTTAACTTCCTATATAAATACATATTTATCTTTTCTCCAATATCTGTAATGAAGTGTATTGTGTTACTATCTCTAAGTAAATATCCACGACAAGTCAAAATTTTTAACTTCCTATGTAAATACATATTTATCTCTTCAGCAATATCTGTAATGAAGTGTATTGTGTTACTATCTCTAAGTAAATATCCACTGCAAGTTAAAATGTTTAACTTCCAATATAAATACATATTTATCTCTTCAGCGATATCTGTAATGAAGTGTATTGTGTCACTATCTCTAAGTAAATATCGACTGCAAGTCAAAATGTTTCAGTTCATATATAAATGCACATTTACCTTTTCAGCAATATCTGTATTGAAGGCTGTTGTGTCACTATCTCTAAGCAAACATCCCCGAAAAGACAAATTTAACCTCCTATATAAATACATATTTATCTCTTCAGCAATATCTGTAATGAAGGGTATTGTGTTACTATCTCTAAGTAAATATCCACTGCAAGTCAAAATGTTTAACTTTCTACATAAATACATATTTATATCTTCAGCGATATCTGTAATGAAGTGTATTATGTCACTATCTCTAAGTAAATATCGACTGCAAGTCAAAATGTTTCAGTTCATATATAAATGCACATTTACCTTTTCAGCAATATCTGTATTGAAGGCTGTTGTGTCACTATCTCTAAGCAAACATCCCCGAAAAGACAAATTTAACTTCCTATATAAACACATATTTATCTCTTTAGCAATATCTGTAATGAAGGGTATTGTGTTACTATCTCTAAGTAAATATCCCCTACAAGTCAAAATGTTTAACTTCCTATATAAATACATATTTATCTCTTCAGCAATATCTGTAATGAAGGGTATTATGTCACTATCTCTAAGTAAATATCGACTGCAAGTCAAAATGTTTCAGTTCATATATAAATGCACATTTACCTTTTCAGCAATATCTGTATTGAAGGCTGTTGTGTCACTATCTCTAAGCAAACATCCCCGAAAAGACAAATTTAACTTCCTATATAAACACATATTTATCTCTTCAGCAATATCTGTAATGAAGGGTATTGTGTTACTATCTCTAAATAAATATCCCCGACAAGTCAAAATGTTTAACTTCCTATATAAATACATATTTATCTCTTCAGCAATATCTGTAATGAAGGGTATTGTGTTACTATCTCTAAGTAAATATCCAATGCAAGTCAAAATGTTTAACTTCCTATATAAATACATATTTATCTCTTCAGCAATATCTGTAATGAAGGGTATTGTGTCACTATCTCTAAGTAAATATCCACTGCAAGTTAAAATGTTTAACTTCCTATATAAACACATATTTATCTCTTCAGCAATATCTGTAATGAAGGGTATTGTGTTACTATCTCTAAGTAAATATCCACTGCAAGTTAAAATGTTTAACTTCCTATATAAATACATATTTATCTCTTCAGCAATATCTGTAATGAAGGGTATTGTGTTACTATCTCTAAGTAAATATCCCCGACAAGTCAAAATGTTTAACTTCCTATATAAATACATATTTATCTCTTCAGCAATATCTGTAATGAAGGGTATTGTGTCACTATCTCTAAGTAAATATCGACTGCAAGTCAAAATGTTTTAGTTCATATATAAATGCACATTTACCTTTTCAGCAATATCTGTATTGAAGGCTGTTGTGTCACTATCTCTAAGCAAATTTCCCCGAAAAGACAAAATGTTTAACTTCCTATATAAATACATATTTATCTTTTCTCCAATATCTGTAATGAAGTGTAGTGTATTGTGTTACTATCTCTAAGTAAATATCCACGACAAGTCAAAATGTTTAACTTCCTATATAAATACATATTTATCTCTTCAGCAATATCTGTAATGAAGTGTATTGTGTTACTATCTCTAAGTAAATATCCACTGCAAGTTAAAATGTTTAACTTCCTATATAAATACATATTTATCTCTTCAGCAATATCTGTAATGAAGGGTATTGTGTTACTATCTCTAAGTAAATATCCACTGCAAGTCAAAATGTTTAACTTTCTACATAAATACATATTTATATCTTCAGCGATATCTGTAATGAAGTGTATTGTGTCACTATCTCTAAGTAAATATCCACTGCAAGTCAAAATGTTTAACTTCCTATATAAATACATATTTATCTCTTCAGCAATATCTGTATTGAAGTGTATTGTGTTACTATCACTAAGTAAATATCCACCGCAAAGACAAATTTAACTTCCTATATAAACACATATTTATCTCTTCAGCAATATCTGTAATGAAGGGTATTGTGTTACTATCTCTAAGTAAATATCCCCGACAAGTCAAAATGTTTAACTTCCTATATAAATACATATTTATCTCTTCAGCAATATCTGTAATGAAGGGTATTGTGTTACTATCTCTAAGTAAATATCCACTGCAAGTCAAAATGTTTAACTTCCTATATAAATACATATTTATCTCTTCAGCAATATCTGTAATGAAGGGTATTGTGTTACTATCTCTAAGTAAATATCCACTGCAAGTCAAAATGTTTTAGTTCATATATAAATGCACATTTACCTTTTCAGCAATATCTGTAATGAAGGGTATTGTGTTACTATCTGTAAGTAAATATCCCCGACAAGTCAAAATGTTTAACTTCCTATATAAATACATATTTATCTCTTCAGCAATATCTGTAATGAAGGGTATTGTGTTACTATCTCTAAGTAAATATCCACTGCAAGTCAAAATGTTTAACTTCCTATATAAATACATATTTATCTCTTCAGCAATATCTGTAATGAAGGGTATTGTGTCACTATCTCTTAAGTAAATATCGACTGCAAGTCAAAATGTTTTAGTTCATATATAAATGCACATTTACCTTTTCAGCAATATCTGTATTGAAGGCTGTTGTGTCACTATCTCTAAGCAAATTTCCCCGAAAAGACAAAATGTTTAACTTCCTATATAAATACATATTTATCTTTTCTCCAATATCTGTAATGAAGTGTATTGTGTTACTATCTCTAAGTAAATATCCACGACAAGTCAAAATTTTTAACTTCCTATGTAAATACATATTTATCTCTTCAGCAATATCTGTAATGAAGTGTATTGTGTTACTATCTCTAAGTAAATATCCACTGCAAGTTAAAATGTTTAACTTCCAATATAAATACATATTTATCTCTTCAGCAATATCTGTAATGAAGGGTATTGTGTTACTATCTCTAAGTAAATATCCACTGCAAGTCAAAATGTTTAACTTTCTACATAAATACATATTTATATCTTCAGCGATATCTGTAATGAAGTGTATTATGTCACTATCTCTAAGTAAATATCGACTGCAAGTCAAAATGTTTCAGTTCATATATAAATGCACATTTACCTTTTCAGCAATATCTGTATTGAAGGCTGTTGTGTCACTATCTCTAAGCAAACATCCCCGAAAAGACAAATTTAACTTCCTATATAAACACATATTTATCTCTTCAGCAATATCTGTAATGAAGGGTATTGTGTTACTATCTCTAAGTAAATATCCCCGACAAGTCAAAATGTTCAACTTCCTATATAAATACATATTTATCTCTTCAGCAATATCTGTAATGAAGGGTATTGTGTTACTATCTCTAAGTAAATATCCAATGCAAGTCAAAATGTTTTACTTTCTACATAAGTACATATTTATATCTTCAGCGATATCTGTAATGAAGTGTATTGTGTCACTATCTCTAAGTAAATATCGACTGCAAGTCAAAATGTTTCAGTTCATATATAAATGCACATTTACCTTTTCAGCAATATCTGTATTGAAGGCTGTTGTGTCACTATCTCTAAGCAAACATCCCCGAAAAGACAAATTTAACCTCCTATATAAATACATATTTATCTCTTCAGCAATATCTGTAATGAAGGGTATTGTGTTACTATCTCTAAGTAAATATCCACTGCAAGTCAAAATGTTTAACTTTCTACATAAATACATATTTATATCTTCAGCGATATCTGTAATGAAGTGTATTATGTCACTATCTCTAAGTAAATATCGACTGCAAGTCAAAATGTTTCAGTTCATATATAAATGCACATTTACCTTTTCAGCAATATCTGTATTGAAGGCTGTTGTGTCACTATCTCTAAGCAAACATCCCCGAAAAGACAAATTTAACTTCCTATATAAACACATATTTATCTCTTCAGCAATATCTGTTATGAAGGGTATTGTGTTACTATCTCTAAGTAAATATCCCCGACAAGTCAAAATGTTTAACTTCCTATATAAATACATATTTATCTCTTCAGCAATATCTGTAATGAAGGGTATTGTGTTACTATCTCTAAGTAAATATCCAATGCAAGTCAAAATGTTTAACTTCCTACATAAATACATATTTATCTCTTCAGCAATATCTGTAATGAAGGGTATTCTGTCACTATCTCTTAAGTAAATATCGACCGCAAGTCAAAATGTTTTAGTTCATATATAAATGCACATTTACCTTTTCAGCAATATCTGTAATGAAGGGTATTGTGTTACTATCTGTAAGTAAATATCCCCGACAAGTCAAAATGTTTAACTTCCTATATAAATACATATTTATCTCTTCAGCAATATCTGTAATGAAGGGTATTGTGTTACTATCTCTAAGTAAATATCCAATGCAAGTCAAAATGTTTAACTTCCTATATAAATACATATTTATCTCTTCAGCAATATCTGTAAAGAAGGGTATTGTGTCACTATCTCTTAAGTAAATATCGACTGCAAGTCAAAATGTTTTAGTTCATATATAAATGCACATTTACCTTTTCAGCAATATCTGTATTGAAGGCTGTTGTGTCACTATCTCTAAGCAAATTTCCCCGAAAAGACAAAATGTTTAACTTCCTATATAAATACATATTTATCTTTTCTCCAATATCTGTAATGAAGTGTATTGTGTTACTATCTCTAAGTAAATATCCACGACAAGTCAAAATTTTTAACTTCCTATGTAAATACATATTTATCTCTTCAGCAATATCTGTAATGAAGTGTATTGTGTTACTATCTCTAAGTAAATATCCACTGCAAGTTAAAATGTTTAACTTCCTATATAAATACATATTTATCTCTTCAGCAATATCTGTAATGAAGGGCATTGTGTTACTATCTCTAAGTAAATATCCACTGCAAGTCAAAATGTTTAATTTTCTACATAAATACATATTTATATCTTCAGCGATATCTGTAATGAAGTGTATTATGTCACTATCTCTAAGTAAATATCGACTGCAAGTCAAAATGTTTCAGTTCATATATAAATGCACATTTACCTTTTCAGCAATATCTGTATTGAAGGCTGTTGTGTCACTATCTCTAAGCAAACATCCCCGAAAAGACAAATTTAACTTCCTATATAAACACATATTTATCTCTTCAGCAATATCTGTAATGAAGGGTATTGTGTTACTATCTCTAAGTAAATATCCCCGACAAGTCAAAATGTTTAACTTCCTATATAAATACATATTTATCTCTTCAGCAATATCTGTAATGAAGGGTATTGTGTTACTATCTCTAAGTAAATATCCAATGCAAGTCAAAATGTTTTACTTTCTACATAAGTACATATTTATATCTTCAGCGATATCTGTAATGAAGTGTATTGTGTCACTATCTCTAAGTAAATATCGACTGCAAGTCAAAATGTTTCAGTTCATATATAAATGCACATTTACCTTTTCAGCCATATCTGTATTGAAGGCTGTTGTGTCACTATCTCTAAGCAAACATCCCCGAAAAGACAAATTTAACCTCCTATATAAATACATATTTATCTCTTCAGCAATATCTGTAATGAAGGGTATTATGTTACTATCTCTAAGTAAATATCCACTGCAAGTCAAAATGTTTAACTTTCTACATAAATACATATTTATATCTTCAGCGATATCTGTAATGAAGTGTATTATGTCACTATCTCTAAGTAAATATCGACTGCAAGTCAAAATGTTTCAGTTCATATATAAATGCACATTTACCTTTTCAGCAATATCTGTATTGAAGGCTGTTGTGTCACTATCTCTAAGCAAACATCCCCGAAAAGACAAATTTAACTTCCTATATAAACACATATTTATCTCTTCAGCAATATCTGTAATGAAGGGTATTGTGTTACTATCTCTAAGTAAATATCCCCGACAAGTCAAAATGTTTAACTTCCTATATAAATACATATTTATCTCTTCAGCAATATCTGTAATGAAGGGTATTGTGTTACTATCTCTAAGTAAATATCCAATGCAAGTCAAAATGAATAACTTCCTATATAAATACATATTTATCTCTTCAGCAATATCTGTAATGAAGGGTATTGTGTCACTATCTCTTAAGTAAATATCGACTGCAAGTCAAAATGTTTTAGTTCATATATAAATGCACATTTACCTTTTCAGCAATATCTGTAATGAAGGCTGTTGTGTCACTATCTCTAAGCAAATTTCCCCGAAAAGACAAAATGTTTAACTTCCTATATAAATACATATTTATCTTTTCTCCAATATCTGTAATGAAGTGTATTGTGTTACTATCTCTAAGTAAATATCCACGACAAGTCAAAATTTTTAACTTCCTATGTAAATACATATTTATCTCTTCAGCAATATCTGTAATGAAGTGTATTGTGTTACTATCTCTAAGTAAATATCCACTGCAAGTTAAAATGTTTAACTTCCTATATAAATACATATTTATCTCTTCAGCAATATCTGTAATGAAGGGTATTGTGTTACTATCTCTAAGTAAATATCCACTGCAAGTCAAAATGTTTAACTTTCTACATAAATACATATTTATATCTTCAGCGATATCTGTAATGAAGTGTATTATGGTCACTATCTCTAAGTAAATATCGACTGCAATTTAAAATGTTTCAGTTCATATATAAATGCACATTTACCTTTTCAGCAATATCTGTAATGAAGGCTGTTGTGTCACTATCTCTAAGCAAATATCCCCGAAAAGACAAAATGTTTAACTTCCTATATAAGTACATATTTATCTCTTCAGCAATATCTGTAATGAAGGGTATTGTGTTACTATCTCTAAGTAAATATCCACTGCAAGTTAAAATGTTTAACTTCCTATATAAATACATATTTATCTCTTCAGCAATATCTGTAATGAAGGGTATTGTGTTACTATCTCTAAGTAAATATCCCCGACAAGTCAAAATGTTTAACTTTCTACATAAATACATATTTATATCTTCAGCGATATCTGTAATGAAGTGTATTATGGTCACTATCTCTAAGTAAATATCGACTGCAAGTCAAAATGTTTCAGTTCATATATAAATGCACATTTACCTTTTCAGCAATATCTGTAATGAAGGCTGTTGTGTCACTATCTCTAAGCAAATATCCCCGAAAAGACAAAATGTTTAACTTCCTATATAAATTCATATTACCTTTTCTCCAATATCTGTAATCAAGTGTAGTGTATTGTGTTACTATCTCTAAGTAAATATCCCCAACAAGTCATAATGTTTAACTTTCTATATAAATTCATATTACCTTTTCTCCAATATCTGTAATCAAGTGTAGTGTATTGTGTTACTATCTCTAAGTAAATATCCCCGACAAGTCATAATGTTTAACTTTCTATATAAATACATATTTATCTCTTCAGCAATATCTGTAATGAAGGGTATTGTGTTACTATCTCTAAGTAAATATCCAATGCAAGTCAAAATGTTTAACTTCCTATATAAATACATATTTATCTCTTCAGCAATATCTGTAATGAAGGGTATTGTGTCACTATCTCTTAAGTAAATATCGACTGCAAGTCAAAATGTTTTAGTTCATATATAAATGCACATTTACCTTTTCAGCAATATCTGTATTGAAGGCTGTTGTGTCACTATCTCTAAGCAAATTTCCCCGAAAAGACAAAATGTTTAACTTCCTATATAAATACATATTTATCTTTTCTCCAATATCTGTAATGAAGTGTATTGTGTTACTATCTCTAAGTAAATATCCACGACAAGTCAAAATTTTTAACTTCCTATGTAAATACATATTTATCTCTTCAGCAATATCTGTAATGAAGTGTATTGTGTTACTATCTCTAAGTAAATATCCACTGCAAGTTAAAATGTTTAACTTCCTATATAAATACATATTTATCTCTTCAGCAATATCTGTAATGAAGGGTATTGTGTTACTATCTCTAAGTAAATATCCACTGCAAGTCAAAATGTTTAACTTTCTACATAAATACATATTTATATCTTCAGCGATATCTGTAATGAAGTGTATTATGGTCACTATCTCTAAGTAAATATCGACTGCAAGTCAAAATGTTTCAGTTCATATATAAATGCACATTTACCTTTTCAGCAATATCTGTAATGAAGGCTGTTGTGTCACTATCTCTAAGCAAATATCCCCGAAAAGACAAAATGTTTAACTTCCTATATAAGTACATATTTATCTCTTCAGCAATATCTGTAATGAAGGGTATTGTGTTACTATCTCTAAGTAAATATCCACTGCAAGTTAAAATGTTTAACTTCCTATATAAATACATATTTATCTCTTCAGCAATATCTGTAATGAAGGGTATTGTGTTACTATCTCTAAGTAAATATCCCAGACAAGTCAAAATGTTTAACTTTCTACATAAATACATATTTATATCTTCAGCGATATCTGTAATGAAGTGTATTATGGTCACTATCTCTAAGTAAATATCGCCTGCAAGTCAAAATGTTTCAGTTCATATATAAATGCACATTTACCTTTTCAGCAATATCTGTAATGAAGGCTGTTGTGTCACTATCTCTAAGCAAATATCCCCGAAAAGACAAAATGTTTAACTTCCTATATAAATTCATATTACCTTTTCTCCAATATCTGTAATCAAGTGTAGTGTATTGTGTTACTATCTCTAAGTAAATATCCCCGACAAGTCAAAATGTTTAACTTTCTATATAAATACATATTTATCTCTTCAGCAATATCTGTAATGAAGTGTATTGTGTTACTATCTCTAAGTAAATATCCCTGACAAGTCAAAATGTTTATTTTCCTATATAAGTACATATTTATCTCTTCAGCAATATCTGTAATGAAGGGTATTGTGTTACTATCTCTAAGTAAATATCCACTGCAAGTCAAAATGTTTAACTTCCTATATAAATACATATTTATCTCTTCAGCAATATCTGTAATGAAGGGTATTGTGTCACTATCTCTTAAGTAAATATCGACTGCAAGTCAAAATGTTTTAGTTCATATATAAATGCACATTTACCTTTTCAGCAATATCTGTAATGAAGGCTGTTGTGTCACTATCTCTAAGCAAATTTCCCCGAAAAGACAAAATGTTTAACTTCCTATATAAATACATATTTATCTTTTCTCCAATATCTGTAATGAAGTGTATTGTGTTACTATCTCTAAGTAAATATCCACGACAAGTCAAAATTTTTAACTTCCTATGTAAATACATATTTATCTCTTCAGCAATATCTGTAATGAAGTGTATTGTGTTACTATCTCTAAGTAAATATCCACTGCAAGTTAAAATGTTTAACTTCCTATATAAATACATATTTATCTCTTCAGCAATATCTGTAATGAAGGGTATTGTGTTACTATCTCTAAGTAAATATCCACTGCAAGTCAAAATGTTTAACTTTCTACATAAATACATATTTATATCTTCAGCGATATCTGTAATGAAGTGTATTATGGTCACTATCTCTAAGTAAATATCGACTGCAATTTAAAATGTTTCAGTTCATATATAAATGCACATTTACCTTTTCAGCAATATCTGTAATGAAGGCTGTTGTGTCACTATCTCTAAGTAAATATCCCTGACAAGTCAAAATGTTTAACTTTCTATATAAATACATATTTATCTCTTCAGCAATATCTGTAATGAAGGGTATTGTGTTACTATCTCTAAGTAAATATCCAATGCAAGTCAAAATGTTTAACTTCCTATATAAATACATATTTATCTCTTCAGCAATATCTGTAATGAAGGGTATTGTGTCACTATCTCTTAAGTAAATATCGACTGCAAGTCAAAATGTTTTAGTTCATATATAAATGCACATTTACCTTTTCAGCAATATCTGTATTGAAGGCTGTTGTGTCACTATCTCTAAGCAAATTTCCCCGAAAAGACAAAATGTTTAACTTCCTATATAAATACATATTTATCTTTTCTCCAATATCTGTAATGAAGTGTATTGTGTTACTATCTCTAAGTAAATATCCACGACAAGTCAAAATTTTTAACTTCCTATGTAAATACATATTTATCTCTTCAGCAATATCTGTAATGAAGTGTATTGTGTTACTATCTCTAAGTAAATATCCACTGCAAGTTAAAATGTTTAACTTCCTATATAAATACATATTTATCTCTTCAGCAATATCTGTAATGAAGGGTATTGTGTTACTATCTCTAAGTAAATATCCACTGCAAGTCAAAATGTTTAACTTTCTACATAAATACATATTTATATCTTCAGCGATATCTGTAATGAAGTGTATTATGGTCACTATCTCTAAGTAAATATCGACTGCAAGTCAAAATGTTTCAGTTCATATATAAATGCACATTTACCTTTTCAGCAATATCTGTAATGAAGGCTGTTGTGTCACTATCTCTAAGCAAATATCCCCGAAAAGACAAAATGTTTAACTTCCTATATAAGTACATATTTATCTCTTCAGCAATATCTGTAATGAAGGGTATTGTGTTACTATCTCTAAGTAAATATCCACTGCAAGTTAAAATGTTTAACTTCCTATATAAATACATATTTATCTCTTCAGCAATATCTGTAATGAAGGGTATTGTGTTACTATCTCTAAGTAAATATCCCAGACAAGTCAAAATGTTTAACTTTCTACATAAATACATATTTATATCTTCAGCGATATCTGTAATGAAGTGTATTATGGTCACTATCTCTAAGTAAATATCGCCTGCAAGTCAAAATGTTTCAGTTCATATATAAATGCACATTTACCTTTTCAGCAATATCTGTAATGAAGGCTGTTGTGTCACTATCTCTAAGCAAATATCCCCGAAAAGACAAAATGTTTAACTTCCTATATAAATTCATATTACCTTTTCTCCAATATCTGTAATCAAGTGTAGTGTATTGTGTTACTATCTCTAAGTAAATATCCCCGACAAGTCAAAATGTTTAACTTTCTATATAAATACATATTTATCTCTTCAGCAATATCTGTAATGAAGTGTATTGTGTTACTATCTCTAAGTAAATATCCCTGACAAGTCAAAATGTTTATTTTCCTATATAAGTACATATTTATCTCTTCAGCAATATCTGTAATGAAGGGTATTGTGTTACTATCTCTAAGTAAATATCCACTGCAAGTCAAAATGTTTAACTTCCTATATAAATACATATTTATCTCTTCAGCAATATCTGTAATGAAGGGTATTGTGTCACTATCTCTTAAGTAAATATCGACTGCAAGTCAAAATGTTTTAGTTCATATATAAATGCACATTTACCTTTTCAGCAATATCTGTAATGAAGGGTATTGTGTTACTATCTCTAAGTAAATATCCCTGACAAGTCAAAATGTTTAACTTCCTATATAAGTACTTATTTATCTCTTCAGCAATATCTGTAATGAAGGGTATTGTGTTACTATCTCTAAGTAAATATCCACTGCAAGTCAAAATGTTTAACTTCCTATATAAATACATATTTATCTCTTCAGCAATATCTGTAATGAAGGGTATTGTGTCACTATCTCTTAAGTAAATATCGACTGCAAGTCAAAATGTTTCAGTTCATATATAAATGCACATTTACCTTTTCAGCAATATCTGTAATGAAGGGTATTGTGTTACTATCTGTAAGTAAATATCCCCGACAAGTCAAAATGTTTAACTTCCTATATAAATACATATTTATCTCTTCAGCAATAGCTGTAATGAAGGGTATTGTGTTACTATGTCTAAGTAAATATCCAATGCAAGTCAAAATGTTTAACTTCCTATATAAATACATATTTATCTCTTCAGCAATATCTGTAATGAAGGGTATTGTGTCACTATCTCTTAAGTAAATATCGACTGCAAGTCAAAATGTTTTAGTTCATATATAAATGCACATTTACCTTTTCAGCAATATCTGTATTGAAGGCTGTTGTGTCACTATCTCTAAGCAAATTTCCCCGAAAAGACAAAATGTTTAACTTCCTATATAAATACATATTTATCTTTTCTCCAATATCTGTAATGAAGTGTATTGTGTTACTATCTCTAAGTAAATATCCACGACAAGTCAAAATTTTTAACTTTCTATGTAAATACATATTTATCTCTTCAGCAATATCTGTAATGAAGTGTATTGTGTTACTATCTCTAAGTAAATATCCACTGCAAGTTAAAATGTTTAACTTCCTATATAAATACATATTTATCTCTTCAGCAATATCTGTAATGAAGGGTATTGTGTTACTATCTCTAAGTAAATATCCCCGACAAGTCAAAATGTTTAACTTCCTATATAAATACATATTTATCTCTTCAGCAATATCTGTAATGAAGGGTATTGTGTTACTATCTCTAAGTAAATATCCACTGCAAGTCAAAATGTTTAACTTTCTACATAAATACATATTTATATCTTCAGCGATATCTGTAATGAAGTGTATTATGGTCACTATCTCTAAGTAAATATCGACTGCAAGTGAAAATGTTTCAGTTCATATATAAATGCACATTTACCTTTTCAGCAATATCTGTAATGAAGGCTGTTGTGTCACTATCTCTAAGCAAATATCCCCGAAAAGACAAAATGTTTAACTTCCTATATAAGTACATATTTATCTCTTCAGCAATATCTGTAATGAAGGGTATTGTGTTACTATCTCTAAGTAAATATCCACTGCAAGTTAAAATGTTTAACTTCCTATATAAATACATATTTATCTCTTCAGCAATATCTGTAATGAAGGGTATTGTGTTACTATCTCTAAGTAAATATCCCAGACAAGTCAAAATGTTTAACTTTCTACATAAATACATATTTATATCTTCAGCGATATCTGTAATGAAGTGTATTATGGTCACTATCTCTAAGTAAATATCGACTGCAAGTCAAAATGTTTCAGTTCATATTTAAATGCACATTTACCTTTTCAGCAATATCTGTAATGAAGGCTGTTGTGTTACTATCTCTAAGCAAATATCCCCGAAAAGACAAAATGTTTAACTTCCTATATAAATTCATATTACCTTTTCTCCAATATCTGTAATCAAGTGTAGTGTATTGTGTTACTATCTCTAAGTAAATATCCCCGACAAGTCATAATGTTTAACTTTCTATATAAATTCATATTACCTTTTCTCCAATATCTGTAATCAAGTGTAGTGTATTGTGTTACTATCTCTAAGTAAATATCCCCGACAAGTCATAATGTTTAACTTTCTATATAAATTCATATTACCTTTTCTCCAATATCTGTAATCAAGTGTAGTGTATTGTGTTACTATCTCTAAGTAAATATCCCCGACAAGTCATAATGTTTAACTTTCTATATAAATACATATTTATCTCTTCAGCAATATCTGTAATGAAGTGTATTGTGTTACTATCTCTAAGTAAATATCCCTGACAAGTCAAAATGTTTAACTTCCTATATAAGTACATATTTATCTCTTCAGCAATATCTGTAATGAAGGGTATTGTGTTACTATCTCTAAGTAAATATCCACTGCAAGTCAAAATGTTTAACTTCCTATATAAATACATATTTATCTCTTCAGCAATATATGTAATGAAGTGTATTGTGTTACTATCTCTAAGTAAATACCCACTGCAAGTTAAAATGTTCAACTCGTTGTATAAATACACATTAATCTCTTCTGCAATTTCTCTAATGAAGGGCAATGTGTCACTATCTCTACGACCACTAAACTTCACCTGCTTTCGTTACATCACATGAAGGAGGGGGGAGGGTCCGAGGATCTCTGAAAGCTGACAACAGGTAGTTGTCCTAAGGTTGTTCAACAGTTAACATGACTTCTGTTTATTTGTTTGCAATTTGCCTTTTGACGCTCTCTGTTACCGCACTAAAGCTTCGTAAGTACTAACTCAGAATTTGAAAAAGTATATAAATATGTTGACGGAATATAATTTTCTACCGCTATTTATTTATGTTAGTTGTATAACTCACTTTCTCTTTAATAAAGTAGAAATATTTCAATTAAAAATTATTTGATATAAAACTTTATGTGAAAATTTTGACGGTAAATTCTTGAATGGAAAGTAAAATAAAACCCTCTAAAATATCTTTTATGTATTAGTTATTGTTTAATAAAATGTACAATATACTCGTTGATAATTAATTACGGAATTCATAGCATATTTTTTTTAATCGATAAATTTAATACCAAGTAATTATTTTACCAACATTTTTGAATATTTTATATTATAGTGTGGTGATTTAAGTACAATAATGGATGAAAATATAAAAATATTTAAGGTAGGGACATAAAAGCCATTCAGGTTGGTATAAGGGAGAAATTATATCACAAGTGCAGGGACTCGTATCTTTATGACCTACTCTCTACCGGAGTCATAATGAAGAATCTTACCGTTACTGTTCCTTGTAAAAACATTAAGAGAAGAAGAATGCAATCCCTTATAAAGGAAAAGACTTAACGCTACCCTAATACTGGGAATAGGGAATAAGTACGTCATAGGGAATAATACGGCATATTAGCCTGTCTTCAAACCTGCTCTCATGTGCGGTGAAACACACTTACCCGGGTTTTACAATAAAAATTATAGGGAGCAGTAAAACAAGACTGAACACAACATTTACTGTAACTAACACATTTACTGTATCTAGCACATTTACTGCAACTAGCACATTTACTGAAACTAGCACATTTACTGTAAGTAGCACATTTACTGCAACTAGCACATTTACTGTAACTAGCACATTTACTGTAACTAGCACATTTACTGTAACTAGCACATTTACTGTAACTAGCACATTTACTGTAACTAACACATTTACTGTATCTAGCACATTTACTGCAACTAGCACATTTACTGTAACTAGCACATTTACTGTAACTAGCACATTTACTGTATCTAGCACATTTACTGTAACTAGCACATTTACTGTAACTAGCACATTTACTGTAACTAGCACATTTACTGTAACTAACACATTTACTGTATCTAGCACATTTACTGTAACTAGCACATTTACTGTAACTAGCACATTTACTGTAACTAGCACATTTACTGAAACTAGCACATTTACTGTAACTAGCACATTTACTGTAACTAGCACATTTACTGTAACTAGCACATTTACTGTAACTAGCACATTTACTGTAACTAGCACATTTACTGTAACTAGCACATCACTTAATTTTGTAAACAACCGAGAACTATTCCCAATTCTTTAAACCCCAATATGTCACTAAATCAATTACTCCATTATCAGGCATTTACATGTTTATTTAAAAATCAAAAATTTTAAACTACACAACTTTAACTATAAGAAAAAAATTGAGTTCCAACACCAATGACTATTCCTTTATTTATGACCATTTAATAAGACTTTAGGATACACATGTGTTTATGGCCCAACTAGAGATCAGGTCATATTTAAGTAATGACCACGCCCACGATAATCTCCTATATTCTACAACATACCTCTTTATAACCCTATCAAAATTTTAAAAGTATTAACGATAATGTCCTTTCTCTAAACTTGAAAATTAAACATGCGGCTGGCTAAATTTAGGGTCTATATGGTTTAAACATTATATAAATAGGTTGTATATATATATATATATATATATATATATATATATATATATATATATGCTGACACGTATTCTTTCAAGGATGGAAAAATATGATGAATAGTTATTATCTGGAGTACATCCGTTCATTCTGTAGTGCATAGAATCTATGCGTGCGATTCTATGCACTGCAGATTGAACGGATTTACTCCAGATAATAACTATTCATCATCATCATCATCATATATATATATATATATATATATATATATATATATATATATATATATATATATATATATATATATATACTATCGTCAGGTCCTAGTGGCTGGGTTGGTGCCACGACTCTTAATACTAGTCTTCAAGAGACTTTCGAACTCATCGTTGAGGGAAAGACTCATGCATGTGACAAGACAAACTCCAACCAGACACTACGGTTTCGACAAGTTTCTGCAGAACTATTTCGGACCAATAAAAACTTCCAAACGAACATGTTTGAAATCCAGCACTCAACTGATGCAATATATGTTGTATACACTAGTTGTAGGAGTTTAAATATAACTATTTATTATAAAGTAACTCAAATAAAATATTTATTTCTTGTATACTACAACAAATATATTGACATATATTTTTCTCATTACTTGTTTTATATAAGTGATAAAAGTGTCGCACTTTTAATTTAACGTAGAAAATTAATTCTCATCTCAAATTATCTCACAAATTTTACAAGTATCACTTAAAACCTTTCTCCCAATTTTGCGTCAAACATTGCTGCAATATTTGAAGCGTTTACCCTACGTTACAATTATTTCGCCAGCCACCAAATGGAAGTGAGAAAATCGCAGCGTTGCTCAAAGCCATTATACTTCTTAAGCCCCGGTTAGGTCTTAATATTTAACAATTGCTCTCTGAAAGTTACATCTAAAGCGAACCGTTCTGAAAGGTATGAGATTATTTTTGGACTGAGACTTGTATTTACAGCGAAACCGGCCTGGCTACGAGGGATAATCGATTAGATTGAGTAACATTTCTATATCGATTTGCATAATGGTTGCTAAGCGGCGTTTTGAACGGTATTAAGATACACGTTTTCTACTACGTGACCGCGAAAGCCCTATCAATACACTTAATTAACTGTGTGAATATTGCCACAAAATCATGGTTAAAGCCTTGCTTTCGTTCACTGACAATTAGTTCTTAATTTTATGTTCAGTTATTCACTTTTTGCAACGCGTTACATGGTATTATATTTGTTTTCTTTTTTTTGTATGTATGTGAGCACGTTTGTTTATGTGTGTTTGTGTGTGTGTGTGTGTGTGTGTGTGTGTGTGGAGGGGATTATTTTAACATCATTAATTCCTATAAGTAAGCACGCTTAAAATAAAATGTGTTTAATATAAAATGCATTCTTTCAGGTTTTTGTTACTGTAATTTTGTGGTCTATGTATACAAGCTTTACAAAGCTGGTAACAAAATTACGTCGTGTATTTAACTAACACTTAAGTACAGAGAAGAGTTGTCTTTTAGTTTTAAAGTTAATTAGATGGTTAAGCAGTTTGCTCTTAATATATTAAAGGAATGGCAATAGGTAGTTCGTCTTCACTGACTGATCTAATCTGATTGGAAACAATTTTAAAGGGGATTTAGTTTGTTCTATTTTATGTGTTATTACACTTTTGCTATTACTTGCGACCAGACTTTTTGTTAACTAAAGGTTGTTAAATTGTTAACTCACACTGGGAGGGAACGTTTACATCTTACGACTTCTGAAAAGAAATACGAGGCTGAAGAAGTCGTAAGACGAAAACGTTTCCTCCAAGTGTAAGTTAACAATTTAACAACCTTTAGTTAACAAAAAGTCTGGCTGCAAGTAATAGCAAAAGTGTAATAAGTAATTAACAACCAGCTCGTCATGAACAGCAACAAGATTTCGATATTTTATGTATGTTAGAAAATTATATTAAAAAGATAAAATATTACAATAGCTACGATTCTATACAGGATGGAATGCTTACTCTTATCAAATTATTTTCAAATATGACTCGCACTCTGAATTACAGCCCCATATTTGGAGTTACAGCACCATATTTTGAGTTACAGCCCCATATTTGGAGTTACAGCCCCATATTTGGAGTTACGGCCCTTAATTAAAGTTACAGCCCCATAATGTTTTGTTACAAGCAAGAGGTTTTCCTTCCCTTGGTTTTCAAGACAATAATCAGTAAGTTTTTTGTAGTTTGATTGGGAACTAATCTATACTAGTATAATGGTACTATTATACTATCTAATGGTGTCTGTCTGTGTATGTATTACTTAAACACGTAAAAACTACTGGACAAATTGAACTGAAATTTATTATTTATTTCTAGTTCCTACGTGTTCGATTTTAGCGAACAAAATTATACCGGGCGACGAAGAAAGTCATTAGAGCTACGAAAAAATTAAGAAAACTCTCGCTCACCCCCCCCCCCAAAGTTTACAGTTTTGTAAAAATGTAATTCCCTCCAAATGTGGTATTAATAGTCTTGTTAAAAATGCACATTGCCCACCCCCGATACAATACATATAAAATGAATCAAAACACATATCCTGAAGCTATATTGACAATTATTGTTTGTTATTGCCACGGAAGGTTAATTTTATATACCTGTAAAGTATCCAGTCTGGATAGATTTGGTTGTAATTTTATACGTTTAACCAAATGTACATTTTTAAGGCTAGAATAGAGATCACGTGACGAAGTATTACTCCGCGGAATTGGACGTTTAATTAGATAATGTTGTATAAAATTACAACTGTCTGGGCACTTTACAGGTATATTTTAATGTAGGTATATAGCATATTATAAAATTACAACCAAATCTATCGTAACTGTATACTTTATAGGTAGGCCTATTTAAATATATGTATACGTAGTAAGGTGCGCCGTTGATACGCGGGCGTAGTACTTCTTACTCCATATGAATTTTTTACCGAACTTTAATTTAATATTTCCCTGAGCTAGAGTTTTCATTATTTTGTTCGTATCACTGATGACTTTCTGCGTCACTCGGTATAAATGTTTTCCTTATCGAACACGTGGAAACTGGAAATAAATACCTGAAAGTTTACATGAACATTCTTAGGGTCCCTTGTTTTCACATAGGCCTATTTTTATTTAGAAATTCCCTCAGGGCACATCCCACTGGCCGTGGAAACTCCCTTAACGGTAGGCTTATACCTATATAGTTTGATATATTCATTAGGATTTAATTTCAGTATATTAAATACAAATAGAAATTAAATCAATACAAATATTAGTCAACTTCGTACAAAGGACGTGTACTCTGCTAGTTTTTAATAAAAACACTAAAGGAAAGAGAAGAATAAAATATATGGTTAGGCTTTGCCTAAAATGCAAAACATTGCTATTTTAAAACAACATGCGTGAGAGAGGCTGTAGTTTCTGCAGAATTACATTGCTGTCTTTTTATTTGTATGACCCACACAATGTGAAATGCCTGACATATTCTTCTCATTGTTATACAATTACCTGTTTCCTATACACAGTGATTAAATAACGGTGGCGTAAATTCTTTCTCTGAGCTTCTTAGGTAGAGAAGCCAGAAAAGGTTTCATTGGTGAATACGATATTCTTAATGAATACACAATAGAAAAAAAACCCAGGAGTGTGTCAAAGTCTAGGAAACGAAGAGGTAAATTGGGGCATTGCGGAATTGCAATCCATCGACCTGGGAAGCGGTTATTGTAAAAATCCCGGACATCAGTCAGGTAGTGGGATGGTGTTCAATCTCACATAAAGTAAGCATTTGAAACTTGGTAATACTCATCGATCTGTGGTATTAAAACTATATGGATGTGGTATTTTGTAGCAGGTACACTATTCCGTTGATGGGTTTCTTGCTTAATGAACAAAACACCTAATTCAATGGTTATCACGAATTTGTAATGTTTCATGTAACTTTTCACTGCCCCAAATCCTACAATTATGTTTGTTTACCTTCCCACTCAAGTGCAGCGTAGTCTCGTCACTAAAGATGATCTCGTCCAAGAAATGTTCGACCTAATCTACACAGTCAACATATCCGCATAAAAGTCCTTGAGGACTATCACTGCCTTCACAAAACTTCGTTGCCCTTGCTCAATGATTTCGTCAGATGTACTTAGATGACCTGGTGATGTCTTATGTCTTACCGAGTACCCTGTTTCTACAACACAATTATGCCTCTCATGAACTGTTAGCCTACTTCGAGGATTTTTATCGTATTTGGTACGGAAATGTTCTCACTGACTTTGATTTTTCAAATCAAAGTGATTCTTCACACTTGGTGCTCCAGTGAAGGCAACAATCTTTGACGCAACTACCGGTAACGTTCGTTACGGTGTGATTCAGTACTAGCGATTTGTTGATTTTACAATTTAGAATAGATATATCTTCTGAGATAAAAGCTCTGCGAAACAAAACTCTTCTGGGAGCACCTCTTCTCACACAAACTAAAACAAATAAATAGAGTTCTGAAGCTGTACCAACATCTTCATCATGTCCCCTAATTAGTTGTAATCGAGTCTGACGATCTACCTTCAAATTTCTACACCTTTCGAAACCTCCTCTACCGAAGTAAGAGCCGCTGAACATAGAACATGAGTAAGCAACTTTGATGACTATAAGCAAACTGTTTATTGAAAACACGTGGTTACAGTTTCACAATGACTCCTCGAGTCCTGCGAGTGGAAAACCAGACCTTGTAGGTTTTGGAGTGGCTATCACCCAAAGTAATTCCAAGGGACCGAAGCGGTTTTAGCAATAGCATCTTGTGTCAGGCGATTTCCATCTCAGAAGGTCATGTATTTCCAAGCAACCATTGCGGCGGCTTGTTCCAATAAGGCTGTCTGCAGCCTGACAGAGCATGTAACTCTGTCATGATAGAGGATGTACAATAATGTTACAGTGGATTCCAAGCCCTGTTTGAACGGGAGAAAAGTGGGCTGCCTTTTGGCCAATGCGCATACGAAATCATCAGGCTCTGTATTCACGTTGCGGCGAAGGTACATGCGAGGAAAGTACAAACAGATGCGGTGACATGGAGCTCTGTATACAGCCCATCTCAAAACTCCTTACAACGGTGCTCGGTTCAGCGAATCAGCTTAGCCAACTCAGATCAGATCCCTCTGCGCTACAATCAGAATGAGGGAACCGACTTCTATACCTACCCAGTACTTACCGAATACCAGTCGTATCAACCAATCAAACCTTGATTATTTAATTCGATTGTGTCTTATGATTACATTTTTCTGAGTACAACATTATAAATTTTAATTCCTAAAAATTTTTGGAATCGTTATTAGCAAATGTTTTGAAAAAAATTAAAACTCATTAAATTGTGCTCGTGCAACCTTGAAATGGTAAATTTCCTCTCAAATATAACAATAATAATTCACTTAGTAAGAAATATTTTTAGCACATTTGGTTTTTAATTTTTTTAAATATTCAAGTCGTTATATAGGCTAAAACAGTAAAAAAAAATATCGTATTGTTCATACGTTTTAGATTTTTACTAATACGTTTACTCCTAAATCAACTATTTATAGTTCGAAAATAAATAATAAACACAACAATGTAAACTATATTTTTCTACATGTTTAGTTGAGCTGTTGAAATAACTATTACATAAATGATAGACTGGTTGAATATGAAGCCTAAGATATTTGTTTAATAGTGCAACGCTTCGGCAACTAGTATAAGGGCAACGAACTAGTTGCCGAAACGTTTCACTGTTAAAATAAATATCTTTAACTCCATATACAATCGGGTTATCATTTATTTATATTTTTCTAGAGTTTTTTTTTGCCCTTTCACATCAATTACAATTATATTCCTGTAATATAAAATCTGAGAGAAGTCTGCACGTCTTCGATTTGTCGAGATGCCAAGTGCATTACTCGATAAATAAAGTAAGTGAGTAGGCCTATGCAGTTGTCATCGAAACTATAAACTAATGAAGGAGTGCACGTAATTAACTAAGTGGTCTTAATTATCAATGTATTACTCACCTTGGAAATACGCGCAGTCATATGAGCCGGTAACATCGCTGAATACACAATGAGCATAACGTAGTGGCGGGATCACTACGTCACTACCTTGCCCACAACAATGGAACGTAAACACTTCTTACATGGTATTAACATATGATTAGTTTACTTGTGTATGGAAACATATGTGTAATTTATTGGCAAACTCGTTCTGTTTATTTAACTGCCTGGCCACGGCACGCCTTGGACAACACCTGTCAGATACAACATACATATTGGCGACTGTAAAACACACAAGATTTACGCAATTATTGTATCCAATGAATAGAGAAAATCATTTTAGGAGTTTTCTGCATTCATATTTCGGTTCCTAGGAATTTTTAATTGAAGATATTTTAACTGGAAAATGTTTGAGTAAATTTTGAGCCACCTGTATTTCGGTAGTTTATTAGAAGATATTTATCAAATGTAGAAACAATTGTTCTGTTTGTTTGATATTTAAAGACTGAAAAAATAATTATGTACCTATCCATGTAATAGTTAATAAAGGCTAGGTTTACCCCATTTTTTTATACTCACATATGTTACTTGAAAATACATTTTATAGACTAGAAGAAAACAATTATTATAAATGTCATAAAACAGTAATGTTAAAAAATACAAACATATTCTCAATTTTGGTAGTTATAAAGTTGTAAACTGTATACACAATGTTCGTAATAAAACGGATAATTAATGTATATACTATACCATTATATAACGATTTGGTTAAGTAAAGTAATAATTTTCCTATTTTAAACTAACCACCAACGTCATAACATTGTACATAATACAAAAATACGGAAAATGTTGGCCACCCTTTCATTTCAACAATCGGTTAGTTTACTTAGGAAATCAGATACCAGATACGAGTATATTATAATATAGCTATAGTATAATGTAGTTTAATATAGTAACATATTTTATAAAGAAAACTAATGTGTAAAAAGTATCGTGTTTGTTTGCAAAGTGAGGTTATGTTTGTGTATGATTATTAATTTAAGTTTTAACTACTATTTCTAGTCTGCGACGTTTGTAATTACTTTTGTACTAGCGAATAAACATTGCGCGGAAAATATGTGAACTACTCAGTTGTGCTGTGGAAGAAGGTAAATGTACCCATCCTTCAGTCGTTCTCACCTACAGCAGCTGTACATTCATAGTCAAAAGTTAGCCAGATACTCTTAAGTTCGGCTGTACTTAATTTATACTATTATTAGTTAGTTATTAAAAGTCTATTTATCATAGTTAATAGTCTATCCAAACATAATATGCGCGTAATAAAACCTCTGCGTAAGAAATAACGGGTGTTATATGTAATAAGAATTTGACTAGCGGCTGGGAAACTCTTGTCTTAGGCTGTACATGAGGTGAGCTCTCACGGTCCAACGGGATGGGCTTATGTCAACCTAGGACCAAATCCCCGGCCTGAGGATCCGGCTTTTAGGTAACACCAGAGAGACGGAGGGAGAGAGAGAGAGAGAGAGAGAGAGAGAGAGAGAGAGAGAGAGAGAGAGAGAGAGAGAGAGAGGATAAAGGTCCGATTGCTCTACCACGACCGAACTGATCAGACGGGGTATTAAGTTACGAAAAGCTGGCCATTCGGAAGGTTCTACTGGTCCCGAGTAGTTCTGGAAATGCGGCCGAACCGACGATCCTAGTTGGAGAACCCTGGAACCGTCACAGGGGAGGGCCGGTAACCAGTCTAGGCCTTAAAGCATGATCGTAAGACTCTTGCACCCGTATTTTTGAAGTAACAGTTGTAAATGTAAAAAAAAAATTGGGTCATCTCAATCCTTGTCAACTATTTCCAACTCAAAAATAAAATAAATCATTAAATCTATCGAACAAATTTCAACTTACTAATATGGTGTATAGACAACAAACAATAGACTTGTCAGAATTAGTCGTAAGTTGTCGCAACAAATTGTATCTTGAACGTGTTATCTCACTGTTAACCAAACACAGAGCCTAAATTCAGTTTTCAATAAGTCCATTTCATTTAAAGTTTCAATTGAAATCATGCTCTGTAAAGGTTAGTTGTATGTGTGCGAGTACGCTTGCTGGGCCAAGTCTATGCAGTAATTTCAACCGTCTACCATAAGTAGTTCTTTAGTAGGCACGATGTATTGCGCACTAAATAGGCTCTCATTCTAGGGCTGCAATTAATTTCAATGAAATGACGTTTGTCTTCTCGCCTCGAGTTGTTATTTAAAGTGAGATATAATCAAATGCATTCCTTCTGGAATAAACCTTGCCAGATTATACGCCTGGACTAAGATTAGCACAACTGCTAATCACTGCTAACAGCTGTTTGCAAGGTCTGTATACTTTCAGCACCTTAAATAACAATTACTCTAAGTGAGGTTCATTACAACAGGAAGTAAACAAACAATTTTTTCCACACAAATTTTCTTCTTTGATTAAAAAAAAACTAACTAAATACACTTATACTATATTTAAAAAGTACTTAACTAAGTGAATACGTAATGGCTTACTTGCTGACGCGTTTCAAAACATTCGTTCCTTTTTCGAAGCTGACCCTCTACTGAGGGTTCGTAAAAAGAACGAATGTTTTGAAACGCATCAGCAAGTAAGGCATTAGGTATTCACTTAGTTAAGTAGTGTAAAATTAGTTTAATCAGTGAATTCAAGATGATTACATCAAACAACTTAAATAAACTTACATATGTTTAAGTGAAACTACATAATTATTGTCTAAAAAATGCCAACAGAAGTAGTTATTTGGCAATATAATTAACCATTAAATATATTCACCCACAAAATGTAAAAAATACTAAAAATAAAGTACTTGTATTGGAATTTTTTACTACAGGTCTAGTTTATTTATCAATAAAAATAGGGCAATTAAAACAACTCAAGTTAATTTTTAATTATTTATGATGTTTTTTTATTTACATACTATTCCAATAAGTCTTCATTCAGTTCATTTATTTAGGATGTTTTGGGGATTATTTACTATAGCAATATGTCTTCTTTCAGTTTAATTATTTAGAATGTTTTGGGATTTAAATACTATAGCAATAGGTCTTTTTTCAGTTTATTTATTTATTATGTTTTGGGAATTAAATACTATAGCAATAGGTCTTCTTTCAGTTTATTTACTTAGGATGTTTTGGGATTTAAATACTATAGCAATAGGTCTTCTTTCATTTTTATTATTTAGGATGTTTTGGGATTTATATACTATAGCAATAGGTCTTCTTTCAGTTTAATTATTTAGGATGTTTTGGGATTTAAATACTATAGCAATAGGTCTTCATTCAGTTTAATTATTTAGGATGTTTTGGGATTTAAATACTATAGCAATAGGTCTTCATTCAGTTTAATTATTTAGGATGTTTTGGGATTTAAATACTATAGCAATAGATCTTCTTTCAGTTTATTTATTTAGGATGTTTTGGGATTTAAATACTATAGCAATAGGTCTTCTTTTATTTTTATTATTTAGGATGTTTTGGGATTTATATACTACAGCAATAGGTCTTCTTTCAGTTTAATTATTTAGAATGTTTTGGGATTTAAATACTATAGCAATAGGTCTTCTTTCAGTTTAATTATTTAGATTGTTTTGGGATTTAAATACTATAGCAATAGGTCTTCTTTCAGTTTATTTATTTAGGATGTTTTGGGATTTAAATACTATAGCAATAGGTCTTCTTTCAGTTTAATTGTTAGGATGTTTTGGGATTTAAATACTATAGCAATAGGTCTTAATTCAGTTTAATTGTTTAAGGATGTTTTTGGTTTTAAATATTATTTAAATGGGTATTCAGTTAATTCCGATGAATTATTCCTGTGACTATTTAACCATTTAAAGTAGCACAAGTATGGGCCCATCTATTAATTTTAATATCGTAGCATCTTATTTTCTATGTAAAGTAAGAAGTTACAAACTGGTAGATATTATGGATAGAGTCTGGCCATGGGTGTCTTTTATTTACTTACTAGTTATAGATAGGAAGTAGTAATTAGAAGTGGTGGGGAGGAAATATTTTGCCTCAGTTCTCATATATAGATTATTTTACAGATTAATAAAACGGAAAGTTCTTTTTATACTTATTCAAGTAGGCCCTACACCTAAATGTCTGTGATGGCTTCTTTTGTGTGTTTAATTTAAAATTTAAAGAGTTTGACCGAGTTCAAATTTTTGAAGGTTCAATTCAATAACAACAACAAAATAATAAAACAAACAACATTATAGAACCAGTCAGAGAAAGACATCAAGTGTTGATCAGTTAATGAGATACTATTCGAAATATTATCGGACAGAAGGCGTACGAGCCAGGCGAATATTAGGGCCTAATTAATTGCTGTTGGGAAACATTGGTAGGATGGCACCAGTACTTGCTGCTAGCTGGAGGCTCTGGCACCGTTTACCAAAGACTCGTTTTGTCGCTGTAGCCATGGTTACGTAAAGTGTTATCCAATCCAAATGTAGGGCGTGCGGACAGCATTCTTGTCCAGGCATTGGGATGGAGAAAGTATAGTGCAAGTAAAAATTGTTTTCCGTATTTTCCCTAAAATGTGTAATTTATTGTAACTAATAATTCTAAAATAATTTCACTTTATTAATATGACTATGGTTAAGGGTTTTCAAGAACCTCAAATAGGTTTTAGTTGTTTGTAACAACGTTAGGTTAAAAAAAATACACATTAAAAAAATTAATAGTTTGTTTTAAAATAATTTACTAAAATGACACAAAAACAGTAAATAGAGCTGCATTCAAGTAGTAAGTAGCTCTTCACACACACACACACACGCGCGCGCGCGCGCGCGCGCACACACACACAAACACACCACATATATAGTTTATAAACAAAAATTGTTATTTTTAGGCCAAATGATTCGGCCTACACCAGAAATGCTTTTTGCATATTTGACCAATAATTTGTTTACATTTCCTACATTCTTTACACCGCCGTGATGCCACAATTCTATTCATTATCTTGTACAGGCGATTTTATGACTCTAACTTAAACCTATATTAACAATATATTTTTTCCTGCATTGGCGGTAATTGTCATAGACCTACTTGGAAGTGACATAAAAAGAAAAAATGTACGTGTTTGGTTGTGTGTGTTGTATCCGTTATTTTATTTAATTGCAATGTCAAACAGTGGATATAGTCCACCTCTTCTTGCAGAAACATGTTATTGTAAACACAAAACAATTTTTAATTTAAAAAAAATAAATTGTTATGAATTTATTGGTAGGCTTATATGAGTTCATGCACGACCGACTCTAGGAGTTACTAAATTTTTTCCAGGTTTAGGTCTAACATTTTTACCGAATACTTTTAACTCGGTGTAATCAATTAAAGCTCGAATTCATAAGTATAATATTTTTTGATGTTCACATAAAACGCCCAAACATTTTTTGAATGGAACGAACATTTTTTGTTATTTATAATAATTATTCTTAATTTAATTTACTATAGCATTTTTATAATTAATCATCTTGTAATTAAAGTACCGAGTTCAGTAAAATCACCATGACAATAGCCTACTAACATTATTTTGAAGGCATTTCAAATTTTGTATTTGATGTCAGTCAACACTAAGTAATTAACAAAAATAATAGTCACCGCTTTTAAACTGCAATCAATCATTAAAACTGGCCACTTAAATATAGGATCAATAATTATACCTTATTGTCAGACACTGCGTCACTTTCATGTGCCATTTATTTAAAGTTTGGCAATTCTTCATTGCGAATGTGGCTCCTTGATATTATTGCAAAATAAATACCTTCGCTGACACGATTATGGGCTTCGTCGTTGTTTCAACAGCTGTTCTGTTTTGTACCAAGACCTTTTAGCTGAGTCGAACATCTCAATGTGCGTTTATTTTGTTTTTGTCAAGATTAGTTACCTATTCAGGGCAAATTGAGAAGTAAATAGATTTTAGCTGAAAGTATGCCATAAAGCTGAGAGTTGTATCTAAATTGTAATAAAATAACAGAAAATCTGGTGTACAGTACCTTAATGTAACATAACCTCAACTGTCTTATCTAACACAACCTAACCTAAAACAGAATTTATTATATGGGTAATAATAACCTTTTATGGGTAACCTTTAATAATAACCTTTATGGTTAGTAACCTTTTATTTTAGGTTCGAACCTGTGCTAAAACATTTAGCATCATAAGAACTGTAACATTATCACAGTTAAAACTTCTGACAACCAATTTTATATTTCTTGTAAGTTTTTTTATTTATTGTTAGAGTAGATTATAATTGTAATACGATTTTACTATTTAAATTTTCCTCTATTCTAAGAAACACACTAGAAGCATTCGCTGCACAAGTATTTGAACAAGGATTCCATTAGTTTCACTACGCTTATATTTGCAGTGTTTATTAAAATCAAACTGTAAGCAGGATAATCGGTACACCTTTCTTAAACAACTATTTATTAATTCACACAATTTTATTGTTACTTTTATTAACAAACAGTTTTCAAACACTGTTTTTATTAGCTCTAATAATAAATATTGAGTTTTCTAAATAGTCTATTAAGATTTAACAAGCACTATCACTGTCTGTTATTAAACTTTTAATCTTTTCACTATATTACAAACATTGTTTACTTTTCACGCCTAAAACCTTTATACATCGACTCGTCGCTTCTATTAATTTTTTGTAATTTCTAGTCACTTCACATCTAGATTGTTCTACGCTTAGAAAGGCTTAGCTGTTGAATGCTTTCAAGCGTGAAAGGTCTTGTAAACTTGCCAAGCTGTGTCCCATAAATCATTGTGGAGGCTTGTCCGTTACAATACTTAAGGAGGTTTTTACCTTAATGCTACCTATACTCATAATATACTTTCCTAAGCTGCCTTAGGCAATAGAACTCATACTGGCTGATCGTCTTGAATTAAAATCAAACCTAAAGTATTGCTTTTTACAAAAAACTGTTACTGTATCTTATAGAGCACTCGAAAAATAAAACTTCCTTTTATTGAATCGATTAATGTTTTTGTCCTAGTACTAACACAATTTTTTTTCGTAATTCAAACTTTTTTTTCTTATACGAAATTACAAAAAAACAACTCCGATCAACTCATTTTCCGTCTTTAAAATCACTTAGATGAACTTAAATATTTTGCAAGAATACTGCCTAGTAATATTATCTTGGTAAACTTCCAAAACTAATGAGTTGATAATGCCAAATGTATAGGCCATACCTCATGATTACCATCCAAAGAGAAATGTAATTACAATAGAATTACGCTCTCTTACTAGTACTATAGAACGTTTCACAACACAACACAAAGTTGTTTGGTTACTTTTAAGTTATTCATTAGCTTATCAAACTCTAAGTAGTCGAGCAAGTTATCTCAATAAACCCTGTTAAATCACCTCAGGCCCGGCCATTCTACGGGACTACGTTTTTTCGGTAATTGCTAATTTTACGATCTAATTACTATTTTGAAAGTCAAATCAACTTTTTAAAACGTTTTTTATGGATATAAAAATTATATTCTTGAATTTTGTAGTCCAAAACGTTCGGTGAATCTTATTAATCCTGCCGGATTAATAATAATAATTCTTTTTCACTCCAAGTTAGGTTCTATTTTCGAGTTTCAGGGCGATCGTACAAAACTTTTCTTGCCGTATTAAGACGTAACACAGATATTAGACTGTGTCCTACTTTCTATAGGTATCCCAGGTTAAAATATTTCTCGCACTCACCCTTCTCCCACAAGTAAAGGGAAGTAGAACAGGCATACAGATCGAACAGGGAAAATTATACATGTACCAGGATCATAATGAACACCCACCGCTTCAAGTTTACAGCTGGATTATTATTTTTGTTTTAGTTTGAAGACGTTTAACCACTATTATTATGGCCTACGAAGGATAGAAAAGTATTGACAATATAGACAGAATTAACGCACGTATATAGAACACCCTGGTAGACAATATAGGGAGCAAGTGTGCAGAGCAGCATACCAAAAGTAAACCTACTCACTATCGGGGTGAGGAGGAGGATCTACCCATTACATCTTCTTGTAAGAAGGAAATTATGTCTAACATCAAGACCGAGCAGTAAAATAGAAAAAATATATAATAATTGCATAAACAATACTATCATAGACCTATGTTCTTTTCATAGTTTGATATATTGTCACATTATATAGTATATACCTTGCAATAGCAGAAGGAAATGTAGTTTTCAAATTCAAAATATGAATTAATATATGGCTAGATATTTAGCTCGATAATTTGGCAGGCTGAATGTTCTAAATAATAAATTGTAATAAAAAATATTTATGTATAAAAAGTAAATAGTAGAAAAGTAAATAAAAATTTCACCCGGTAAAACCTCTTCTTTAGTAGACATTTTGTCACAGAAATAAATTTTCTGTTAAGAAAACGATACGGATTTTGTTAAAGTGAAATTTGTTTGGCATCAGTAACGAAGTAGACAATTACGCCAACACGTTTTAACTAAAATTTCTTTTGCATGGGAATCTCAAACTTATCTGGTGTAAAGAAAACTATTCCAAAAAGTTATTTACACAAGAAATAATAACAATAAAAGAAAGATGCCTGTATCAATAAAAAATTGTATAAGTATTATATTTTAAGTTACAGTGAATATCGTGCCATGGAACTTAATATTCGATAGGAGCGATTAACTTGTGTGTGTGTGTGTGTGTGTGTGTGTGTGTGTGTGTGTGTGTGTGTATGTATGTATCTGTGTGTGTGTGTGTGTGTGTGTGTATCTGTGTGTGTGTGTGTGTGTGTGTGTTGTGTGTGTGTGTGTGTGTGTGTGTGTGTGTGTGTGTGTGTTTGTTTGTGTATAATGTAATACCATGCATTATAAGTTTAAATCTTTTAGAAATTCTTAAAACATGTTTACTCCCCAACTAAAAAGTACTGCTGGTTCCCCTAAACCTTCAAGTCTACATTTAAAAAGAGTTTGTGTAAATCAAACAGTTGCTATTCAAAGATGTGGTTTCACTACTTCGCCTTGTTAGTGCTTTGACATTACAACGACCGGTATAATGTCTGTGTTGCACGTTCCTCCATACGAAGCCGAAGGTCTGGTGAAATAACACCGCTTCACAGCATGTTTCCTAACACGGCCCAGTTAGCGAAGCCAGGAAATCAACTTCCCGACCTCTACACGGCCAAGTTGCGACACAAGCTGCGATCAAGTCGCATCATTTCATCAGCTGCAGGCTATCCTCAGCGTACGTAAAACATTCAGTTAATAACAGTTTAGTGTTATTCTATGAAGTAACGCCAGCTTTTAAGACTCCATTACTACATGGCTGCATGGAAATTTAAAGTAGGAAATTATCGTCTACCTAATCAGCCGCTTATACCTTGAAGTTTTTTTTTTTTGTGTAAAGTGAAGTGACCTGACCCACAGGATGGCATGGTTTTCTCTTACTCCTAGTATCATGAGAGATTGATAACGCAACCTTATTCCTAACTATCCTTCTTTACCTGCATCCCTACACGAGGTTTGACTCATAGCAACTTCCTCATCGACTTCTACCTCAGGGATAAGAGCTTCTACAAGTATGGTAAAGCGGGTAGACCATCTTTTCATCCAGGCAGTTAAGCCCAGAGGAGCTTTATGATAGTAACCTTAGTCCTCCCTATTAAGCAATTTCTTCTTCCTTATTTCTTTCTTCCAGTGGCAACAGGAAGACACTTCTTTATGAGCCATAAAGATAGCACATACGTGACCCTGCTACGTAATGGCATGACTCCCTTTATATCCTTTACCACGGGATATGTATTCCTACCTCAATTCACAATAACGTATTTACAAACCTATATTCATAATCCATCCTATCCTTGACTTGACATAGTAGTCATCTTGGCTGATCCAGCATGAGCTATGAGTCTCCATTATCCTCCAAGGAACTACCCTAAAGCTATCTACGATACAATACCGAAAATAACCCTTAGCCTGTTTAAGGTAACTTTAAATCTTTTATTATTTTTTTAACCATGTTTCCTAAATTATTGTAAATATTTTAAAACAACCGAGTATGTCAACATTACTCGAAGCTTACACTGATAATACTCACTGTGCGGAATTATTTGTTCACATTTCGGGAAAGCTACATTTACTAAGTATGTTTTTTTGTTCAGTTTGTTAGAAATCTTCTGTTCAGGAGTATTTGTTTTCAACTTTGAAGTTATTTTCGCCTTTCTACGGTTACGATTTCACTTTCTTTGCAAATGTTATTTCAATTTACTCATTGAAGTACGCGAGTACTTATTGAAGTACGTATTGGCCCCTCGATGTTGTTTGTCCTTAATATTCTTTTCGTCCTTAATTGGTTTTCAGCGTTGTTTCATGTGCAACTGTCAGAGAACGATTAAATGTTACATTAAACATATTTAATTAATTATTTATATGTTCTTGTGTTGTGGCATGTTTGTATGAACTTTCACAAAACACTGTAATCTCAATATCCCAAGTATAGGATAAAGAATTGGATTAAATTTTGCCAAAATTAACATATACCCTACAATTTTACACAGCTTTTCACTAAAATATCGAGTGTTAAATCATTTTCTCTAGTTACATAAATTCATTAAGTATTTTCGAGTTGAATACAAATAAATGAACATGGGTTTTATTTGGTTAAAATCTGTTTAACAGAATATTGCTGAAATTACGCTTTTTATAATGTATACGTTTGATCGGAATTAATTATTAAAAAACTGTATTTTTGTATAACTATAAGTTTTTACTTAGTCTTAAACTCCGAGTTAAACGCCATAAATTAGATCCCAAACTACACGCTTAATTGTTTCAGACGTTTTAAAACCATTTTTCTCATTAAAAAAAATTTTAAACCCTGTACTGACTGTTTTATACTGAACAGGAATAGAAAATGTCAAATTTAAGTATTTGCTAAAGAATATTGTCGCTTTCAGAAAATGTGATTGGGGAATTAGTGACCAAACTTAAGGTACACAAAACTCGTCTCGGTTCCTAAGAACTCGCTGTTAAGGCTCGTACTGGAAGAAGGACAAACAATACATCTATTGAATCTTAGATGAGATTTCCAAGGTGGCTTTAGGGTCAATGCAAATTATCTGATGTTGATAAGGTAACTCTTGATCAAGACATGAATAGTAAATATTCATTGCGTCAAGGCACCACTCCTCAAAACTGTACACCCTTGTGTTCTACTCGTGCAGCGCCGGTTTAAAATATTCAGCCAGCAGATTTAAATACAATTACAAATGAGTTAATCCAAGAGTTGTAAGATCTGTAATTGATCACGCGAAAACATTTTTGTGAAGACACACACACACACACACACACACACACACACACACACCCTCTTGGTAGTGCGGTGGGTATATCCTGTGCGAGGAGCTGTAGGGAAAACTAAACACAATAGCTTAAAATTGTTTAAAGGAATTAAAAGATATTTGTGCGAGAATTAAAAGCTCTCATAGTCTTATTAAAAGCACAAATAATTAAGAGTTTTTGCTGTGCCTATAGCCTATAGAATAATAATAGCCTATCAATTATCTTATTGACTGACGATATTTTACTATGAAATAATTTTGTTTACCGATTAAGATAGTTTCATTCCTTTTGCTCTTATATTCTGTAAACTTAAACATTTTAAATGTTCAGTTTTCGTTTTAAAATGAATCGTATTAGGCTGCTTATAATATTATCTATTGAGTAGTTTTGAAAAGCTAGTTCTGTTTTCAAGATCAGGAAACAGATTTTTCGAAAATACGTCCCAAAATGCTGCAAATTTAAACATTTCAAAATGTATTAGCCCGATTTTAGCGCGGTTGTTGTTGTCGTGTCTAACGCATTAGTTATTTCGAAAATATTTATTTAGACTACTGAAAATTTAAAAGTTAGAAAAATTGCCAGAGAAACCATTTTCATATCGTATATCAATAAAAAAAATTTATTTGTGATTTAAAATTGTATAAACTGTTAAAAAGACATTAAAGTTCAATGTGAAATAACAACTCCATCACTTCAAAAGAATTTTTTTTAATTATCTTATAAATCAATACAAATTTAAGGTATTTAAATAAAAATCTGTTTTCAATTTTCAAACTTTTCTATTATGAATAAATTGGTTGAAATGTGTTTTCCTTCTTGTATTGAGATTCCACTATTTTTATTATTACACTCTTGAATTAAACAAGTAATTTACGGATATTTCTCAACAGATACAATTTACACTAGTTCAGTCCTTCTTCATTGAACAATCGTTAACCCAAAATAATAATTGTTATTTTTCGTTATTTAATGTAGATAAACGATAAAATTACTCCTAAGAGCAAATACCCTAGTTTACCTCTCAAAATGAACCACTGTTGCGCCCCGTGTATACTGAAAGTTTTCAAATAGTTTGTGGTTAAAGTAATTTTTTTAATTAACACATTCTGACTAGGTAAAACAAAATAAAATTATTACTAAAGTATTTACTGGATTGTGTGAATATTTTTAAAATTCACTGCTATAACGTTTGACATTTTAATCAAACAGTTTTTTTATTATATTTATTTTTAATCAGAAGAATTGGTTTTCAATTATTTTTAAAATGTATTCAAGCATTTAAAATAATATTATTTGCCTGAACTCAAGGCCAAAACGAAGACTAGAAAAACAATTAGTCCTAGAACAAAACACCCCTTGGCAATCTTTAAAGTAAATCAAAAAAAGCACTTTACATTCGAGAAACAGGTTACCAGAGTAAATATAAATTTTCATCTGAACCTAATTTTCGTCCAGAAAGAAATTTTAACCTTTAAACGAAATTTAAAGGAATTGTTTGGTTTCTAAATTTTAAGTTAGTTCCAGTTTGAGCATAGTTTCCGTGTAGGCCTATTTTAATATTAATTTCTTATTGCTTTATGCCATGGTAATAACTTGGGACTTTTTGTGCGAAGAGTTGTCAGTGTCGTAGCCAGTAATTATGGAGAATCACTTTTTGAGAATTCAAGATAAAATGTGTTTCAAGACAAAAGCATGATTGGGAATATTTTCCTGTATGTTAGCTCAGACCACTCATTCTCTGTACTTTATGAGCTCCACCATCGGTTACTGCTCTGCTTTATAAGTTGATTATTTTAATATTTGATTAAAATAAGAATAATAATGACATCATAATAATTTTTGGGCAAAAATAACTCGATTATTTTTTTAAACAAAAAAGTTATGGAAGTAAAATTCAATGCCTGCAGTGACAATGCAACAATTACCAATATTCTTACCTGTCACCTATTTCAACATTAGGCAATTCAATTAAAAGTATTTATATTATTGCTTATAAAAGATATCCTTCAAAAAGGAATAAAAAGTATTGAATGTAAAAGATATGGTGTTGAATAAAAGGTAGTATTAATGTATTAAAATAACATTCCCCTGGTCAGAGGAAGGTTCTCTATAGACACAAGTTGAAACCATGATAATGTAAATTATATGTAAGAGGCAAATGTTTAATGCTTCATTGAAATACAAACTTCTTTAATCATTTTATGTGTTCACCATTACTCATAAAACTTCTATTAAAATTGAAAATTAATGCGTGATGAGTAAAACAAATTTGGGTCTGTTATCCATAAAATATTTATAAAGTCGTGAATAATAACACATATTTTTATTAGGGTGTTCATGAGGCATCACATCCATTGCACCAAGACCTTATTATACACAATGCAAACAATTACATTTTAAGGATATTTTTTAAAGAGCTTTAAATTACTTAACTGTGATCCTATTATCGTTCTCAAGGTTAGATAAAAGCATGCAACATGTTGTTAAAATCCAATGTTTATTTTAGGACCTATAGCCTTAAAACCAAGAAGATTGTAAACAATTCAAGGTGCAGTACCTCTTTCAACCACATCTGCTTATTATTACAAGTACTTAAGCAACTTTTGATTGAAAACTAACACTTTTTAATGATACATTACCGCTTATTTATTCATCTCAAGTAATTGCTAGGAGGATGGAAATTAGTTCCTTGTATACTATCTTTACATGTGTAAGACATAGGAAGGTAATGATCTGGTCAAAGGTCTTTGAATTATATTTCAAACCTGTCTGTAAACGTTCTTAATCATTATGAATGACTTTCAGTTGAGAAGAGATTAATTTCCTGTAGTATGAAATATTTATAGATTAATACACATGGTCTAATGAAAAGATAAGTAGCATCTGCCTTTACACAACGTAATTTACATTTTATTTCCTTGCAAAAAAACCAAATCAGATCACCAAATCAAAGACTAAAGTCATCAAATCAAAATACTAAAGGTTAAATAAAATAATATTATGAAAATAAATAAAAAATAGGCCTATATATCAACAAATAAACAATAATAAGTTATAAACAACTTAAAAATAAACAAATTACAATTTGTTAAATAGAAAATAATAAATAACAATATAACAATAATTAGCATCATGACAATATATAAATATGCTTGATGTAATCATCTTGAATTCACTGATTAAACTATAATTAAAAAATACTCAACTCAGTGAATACATAGGGCTTACTTGCTGACATGTTTCGAAACAATCGTTCCTTTTACGAAGCAAAGCCTCACAGTAGAGTAGTAGAGCAGTAGAGGCTTTGCTTCATGAAAGGAATGATTGTTTCAAAACGCGTCAGCAAGTAAGCCCTATGTATTTACTTAGTTAAGTATTTTTTTAATTATAGTATAATATATAAATAGTAATAATTCTATAACAAAAGGTTGTCAATGCTTAATAAATATAAAAATAAATAACAAAAATGTAAAAAATTAAATGTTTAAAAATAAATATAACACTCAATAAATATCTATACACAAGACACACACAGACACACACAAAAACATAACTCAATCTAATAAAAACTTTCATGGGAGTATGGGTTCCTGTATCCATTTTTTTGTGATTTCAAGGGGATAACTATCATCACCTACAAAGGATAGGAATGTTAATATAGGTAGGATTAATGTATGAACTTAAACCAGCATAGGAGATATTATGGTATCACATATGAAGAGTTACAAACCAGAATGCACCTAAAGAAGGGTTACATTCACTTTATTATTTGCGTCATAAAATGGTTCCTACCGATTTAAACCCAGTATAAAGAAAATGAAATAAAGAATAGATAGAATTAGGTAGGAACAAGGTCAAGACATAAAGATCTCTTGCTGGAACTGGAAATAGGGGGAAATTATGACCTCAAGTGGGCATGGCTGCTTCCCTAAAGTAGACCTACTCTTACCTGGGGTGAAGAGTTATATTTATTTGATACTCAAGGTATCCTTTAATTTACATAGTTTGTTTTTGAGATTTTCTATTCATTATGTTATTAATAGTAGGTGTTATAACAATTGGGTTAACAAATGTACAACTGGCATCTATTACTAGTTCCTATTGTTGCTTCATCATTTTCTGGTCATTCTCTAGTGAATTGGTTCAGGTAAATTGACTAAAGCGGTAACCAAGACTTATAACTAAGGCTGTATAGGTTAAAACAGGTAATATAAACAAAAAATGTTTAAAGTCCATTCCTACTTGGATTAACAAAAAAAGCATTTTATTAATAAAATGATATTTTAAAAAAGTTATTTTTTATTAAATAATCACAATTAATATATATAAAGTAGCACAACCTATGAATTAAAAAAAAACAGCTGTTCTACCACATAGCCATAAAATCAGCTGTTTTATAAATTCATTTATTTTCACTTATTGTAATAACTACATCCCATACCATGTCCCCTTTATGAAACGTTTTTCTCCCATATAAAACTAAAATTAATTAACTAAATTTACTAAGCCACATGTAAATATTTTACAAACTTGCCTATAGTAGCGCTTACTTATATTTGTTACGGTCTGAGTTGACAATGGGATACATCTCCCGAAACGGCTGTTCTCAACAAATATAAGTAAGTGCTACTTTGGGCAAGTTGTAAAATATTTACATTAAGTGTTTTAGTGAAAACTAGTAGCTCAAATGAAGATGGAACCAAGAAATATAACTAAATTTAATTTATAAATTAATTATTTTTTAAACTGTATTAACATCAATTGTCATCCACTACAAGTTTTAAAAAAATTATTTAAACTTGAGTGGATGAATAAAATGTATTTATTAACAACTGAAAATTTGAACAAGATATATATAAGTAGAGTGTGAACTTATAAAAGGAATTGAAGAACTATAAAAATAGTTAATTTTGTATAAAACTTCTCTGAACATAATTTAGCCATTCAAAATATCAATAAATAATTTTATTTGACCTTTTTCTAGCTTCATACACTCCAGCATGCAGTAGGAATGATCCCAAAATAGATGAGTGCGTCATCAGGAATGGACAAGCTGCTATACCAATGTTTATTAATGGTAACATTATTTTATTTATAGTGATGTAATATAATTTAGTTTATTTAGCATATATCTTAGCATTAAATCTTGTTCATATAATTCATAAAAACTTCTTGTTGTACTTATAAACTTTAATATATGACTACTATAACAAACAGTAGTCCTACACATACGCCTACTGTATATAGTAATAATTTGTTTCTAGTAAAGGTTTTTAAAATATAAAAAAAACAGAAATAAAACAAGAGGAATCATATAAAAAAGAGATTGTGCTCACACATACCAATAAATTATAATATATAACTTTTTTTATAGATGGATTTATAAAAGTTTCTATTATAGAATTCATTTTCAACTTGAGTTCTATAAGATGCTTAACACAATAATGCCATTGTGCTTTAACATAATATATAAGAATATTAAAACTTTCTACTATTAACACTTAATTTAACTAGTTTTTAACTGAAAACACTTATAAATATGTTACACTTGCTTATTGTAACACTTACTTTTATAATTGCTGAGGATGGCGGTTTTGGGAGATAGCCCAATGTTACATATTTACAAGTGTTATATTTAATTTAATGTTAAATGAGGTCAGTCATTTAGTGCTATTATAAAATTGTTTATATGTATAGTTTTATATATTGTTATATAAGTCAATATGGTTAAGTTCAAAATTTCATCTTATGTTGTAAAAGTAGTTTCAAAGTCTAATTTTAGATGCTACTTAGATTTTTGTCATAATGATGTTTAAATTATAGAATAAAATAATAAATTAATGTTTATACATAGAGCGTCTTAAAATTTTTGTTTATTTATTATTACAGGAGACCCAAAATACAGAGTGCCTAAATTGGATCCTTTAACTATCAATGAATTAAGAATCAATCAAGGAACAAAACAAATTGGACTCAAACTTAATCTTAAAAACTGTAAAATCTTTGGACTTGGATCTGCAAAGTTTGTAGCTTCAAGGTAGTCTATCTTTGGTAACACAGTAAGATATAAAATTACTTTATCACTAAGTTATTAGTTACTAATAAATTTTAAAAAAATCTACTTAAATTACACTTTTGGTATCAACTTGGCAAAAAAACTACTACTTACTGATATTTTTCAGCAGACACGTTTCACACTAGGTCAGCACATTGTTCAATGATATATTAAGGTGTGAGTCTATGGTGTATTTGTGTTCTGTGGTGTGTTATTGTTCATAGAGTAGTTGTTAATTATGTGTTCACATACTATTTGATTGTGACTGTGTTTTGCTGTTTAGAATGTGTTGTGGATAGTTGTTGTGATGTTTGTATATCTCATAGTTTTCTGTTGTGTTTAGTTTGTAGCTTTTTTTGATGTAGGGCAGAATTTTTAGTGTAGGATTTGCTAAAAATTTACACAAACCTAGCTTTACCAAGCATACTTCAAAATGTTTTATATTTTACTGTAAGATTTATTTATAGGCGAGGATAATTAGTTAAAAGTTACGAATCTGGATGGGAGTAAAGGTATCGAAGTGGGGTTTTTTACAAAATGTTCGTGGTGTTGTGTAGAAAAAATGTAATTTTCTTGCATTCGGTACAAATGCAATAAAAAGGGTTACAAATGCATATAATGCATTTTTTATATGCATTTAAATTTTTTTTTATTAAAAGTACATAAAAACTATTTCTAGGGGTTTTTGAGGACGCTGAAAATGAATATCGAGTCTATAATAAATTATATGTGATTTTTTCATTTTATACTTACTTTTAAAGTTCCTGATGATTACGTCACAAAAGTTATTGACACCCACGTTTCTTGAAACTAACAATAATGTCTTTTCCACCAATTAACTTTTTTAAAATATCTCCCTTAAAAACAATTTTTTTTTCACTATACAATGAACATTAAAGATTACTTTTCAAAATTAACGTGTTAAAAAGATCACTTTTTTTTACTCAATAATTAATGTTGAAGGTTAACGTTTTAAAATTAAAGTTTAAAAAATATTATTTTTTAAAACAATTTCTTTTTCAACAACTAATGTTAAACGTGTCTGTTACAAGAATAACTGAATCCTGTTTTTAATAATAACTGATTTCCACACGTGGCCTTCTCTTTTCTAAAACGTAAATGCTTTCTATTTAAAAAAGTACAATGTACTCAAACAGAAAAGTGCTTCGAATTAAAGTAAAGATTTATCATTTTGTAGAAGAAAAAATTATAAATTTAGGAAATTTAAATTTCATTTTTATCGGTCAGAATAAAAAATTGGTTTTAAATATATTAATTTTTTAAAATTGTAATAAAAATATTTGCGATGAAATGTGAATCATTTTGACTTTAATAAAATTTGAAAATTAATGACAAAAATATTAATTTAACCCTTTAACTATGTTAAAATAAAATTTATGATTACACGATTTCCCTGTAGGAAAAATTGTACCTTATAATGTAGATATTTTTAAACATGGAGTGTGGCACATTTTTAAGCTTTCAGGAAAAATTTTAAGATTTTTTAAATATATTAAAACAAATTTCTTAAAGTTTCATTTACTTCCTGAACTGGTATACCAACTTTTAAATATCAAATTCATTTTAAACATTCTTAAAAACCCCCGAAAATAATATTTTATTTTCTTTAATAGAAAAAAAGATTGTTTGAAGTGCATAAGAAAATGCATAAAATGCATTTAAAATGCATTTTCGAATGGTGTATCCACTTATAAACTTGATATTCGTTCTCAGTGTCCTCAAAACCCCTAGAATAGTTTTTATGTACTTTTAATTAAAAAAATTTTAAATGCATATAAAAATGCATTATATGCATTTTTAACCCTTTTTATTATATTTGTATCAAATGCAAGAAAATTACATTTTTTTCTACACAACACCACAAACATTTTGCAAAAAACCCCACTTCGATACCTTTACTCTCATCGGGATTTGTAACTTTCAAAAAAATTTAGATATTTTTCCTCGACTATTATAAAACCAGATAAATAGTGCTTTCAATATACTATACACGAAACTGTATAACAAATTATATTAGTTAATTCCATCTTCATCAAACTAGGCATAACTAGTTTTTAACTAAAAACACTTGTAAAAATGTTACGATGCGTATAAAAGCCCTTACTTTTATAATTTTTGAGGACGGCCATTTCGAGAGATGTGTTCCATTGTCAACTCAGACTGTACAATGTTAAAAATCTTTGAGGTCAGTTACGGTCTGAGTTGGCAATGGGACTCATCTCCTGAAATACCTGTCCTCATTAATTATAAAAGTGAGCGCTACTATAGGCAAGTGTAACATTTTTACAAGTGTTTTTAGTTATATACCAAAGCTTAAAAATATTATGAGAAAAGAATAAATTTTTGTTTATCTATTTACCTGAATGTAAAGGTAATGTTTTCCATTAAATTGTTCGTTGAGTTCAAGAAATTGGACCGTTATTTAGTCTAAGTTGTGTAAAATATCTAATAAAAGACTACTTTTCTGAGCTTATAAAAAAAAGGTTACTGTTAACTCAAGTTTCATTTAGTAAATATATTAAAACTTAGTAAGTGTTCTTCCTGAACTTTCTACCATAGTTCTCAAAGATACTGTGATAATTGAAGGAAAGGCAGAAAGAAAATGCAATTGTTAAACAGTAGTAGTTGAGTGGGTCCACAAATAAATCAAATAAAACATTAAAACTGTTATAATATATTTTCCGACAATAGATAATTAAAGCATGTAAATTTACTCCCTCAACATAAACTAAGTAGGAATGAATTTTCATAACCAGTTATGTTAAACATATAATTTACTTTAAATACTGAATACCGATGATTTAATTATGTGAGCTACCAGTAGCAACAGCAAGTCTCTAGAAAATGCTCCTAACACTGCTCTAACAAAACTTGAACAATGGGTAAATGAAAATGCTATGGTAGTTAATAACTCAAAGACTACATTCTAGCTCTTCTCTTTGTCCACCAAGTGCCAAAATATAACTTTAAAATACAGAGATAATGTCCTTGATGAACATTACATCTCCAAATACTTGGTGGTCTCGATTGACACAAAACTTACTTGGATGCTGCATATAGAAGACTGTACAAAGGGCTATCAAGAGGTCAAAAATATTGAAACTACTTGCAGCCTATACTTAGGGTGCAAACAAAGACATTCTTATTGCAAAAGTTGTTTCAGGCCTGTCCTTGAATATGAAGCTGAAGCAACTATCACAATATCAAGTCCAAATTCCAAATTAGAGGTCACCCAGATATAGCTCTTCGAGCTATAACCGGGGCTCCCAAATAGAAAAAAATTAAACTAGAAGAAGCTAACACAGTTTCTGGGAAAGGTACAAGAGAACATATAGTCATCGTTGGACAAACTACAGGCACCCAAACCAAAAGGATAAAAACCCCAAAAAACTTACTGGAAGTGTACAATGACCTAACTAAATACAACATCCAGCCAGGAGTATCAGCTCAAGCGGTTCAACACTTAACCTTTAATAACCTACCATCAGCTACTTTAAAAACTGTAAAACCACAATGCTTCAAAAAGTCAATAAAATCCCTCAGAACTAAGGGCAGCAGCCTTGGAAACTATTAATTCCAACTTTCCACCAGAAGACTGGCTACACATCTACACTGATGGATCGTCGGCAAACGGTGGGACAGAAGCTGGGTTCCACAGCCGACTATTCGAGGATGCTGTGCCATTCTCAGTAACTAAAGTAATTATGTTGTAAAAGTTGAATCTATATTGGCAGCATCCACTGACCTCTCAAAAGTCAAAAGGGCCTCTAAGGCTGTATATCTTGGGGACTCCATGGCAGTAATATAAGGCGTCACTAGTAACAGACAAGTGGAATGCCCCTGAACACTCTCCTGCAGAAAAAAATTGACTCCCTTCAGCAAAAAGGTTAGCAAATACACATTTAATGGGTGCTAAGCCATGTCAATATAGAAGGAAACGAGAAAGCGGACACTCTCGCCAAAAAAGGTGCCACTTAACCACAACCACTTACCTCAACCTCTTTTCCGTCAATGAAGATCCAAATAAACTCAACTTTAAATCATGGCACAAAGGAAAACCTTATCAGGGCCTCACAACAATAGTTGGACTACAACTTTCACTGAGTGACGAATAAACCGTAACCTTCCCCGCCGCACAGGTGTAGCACTATTCTGCCTGGCTACTGGCCACGACTACTTGGCAGCACACCTCTACAGAATCCATGTCCATTTATCATCGGATTGTGTGTTGTGTGGAAATAGAACCATGAATGCAGATCACCTCCTCACATTCACTTCCTTGGACCACAACCAACCAGATAAAAGGACAATGAAGGAAGGCTCTCTCGATAGTACTGGTCAGCTCGCCACCAAATGGCTCAAGAGTCAAGGGTGGGTGTTAGATAGTAAGTAGGTAAGCACTTTAAATAAGGTATTAATTTATGAATTTTGTTTCTTATAACTTACTTACAGACTGAAAACAATAAGTTACTGAAATCTTTCACCAAACATGTTTTTCACAAGTAGGTTAGATAGTAAGTAGGTAAGCACTTTAAATAAGGTATTAATTTATGAAATTTTTTTCTAATAACTTACTTACAGACTGAAAACAATAAGTTACTGAAATCTTTCACTAAACATGTTTTTCACAAGTAGGTTTAGTTCAACGTTTAGAGATATGATTGGATTCAACTACATTGTATGAAATATGTATTTTCATATTTTTTAGTAAGTTTTTGGTTTTACTCAAGCTTTAACTAATAAAATATTGAATATAAATAACTCTTAAGCTCAATCACCAAATATTAAGATCTAATGAATTTAGGGAACTATGTATCTATGTATTATATCTTTTTCAATTCCTACTATTAGGTCATTACTTTTTATTCATCCACTTAAGTTCTAAACTTGCATCCACTTATTCCTTTTTTTTTAACTTGTAGTGGATGAGACTTGATGTTAATACTGTTTTGTTAAAAATAATTATTCAATAATTAAATTTAATTAATTAATTATAATAAGTAATTTTGCATTCTATTTAGCCACTTAAGTTGTGATTCGTCATACATACATATATATATATATATATATACTTATATATATGCCATACATGTCATATACATATACGTATATATATATATATATATATATATATATATATATATACTTGATATTTTACGTTATCCATTGTTTTTCCGTTGCACTGACTTTATGAAGTTAATATATTACTATTGTAAGTAATTTTATCCACCATTAAGTGCAATGATTTTACCTTGTGTGATGATTTCTCTCAGAAAAATATCAGTGATTCGACAATGGTCAAGTGACCGAAAGGTGCCTCATCACACAAGGTAAAATCATTGCACTTAATGGTGGATAAAATTACTTACAATAGTAATATATTAACTTCATATATATATATATATATATATATATATATATATATATATATATATATATATATATATACATGTCATATATATACTCTTGAATTTTGTACCCATTATGGTCGGTTAATCTTAATTAATCACTTTAACATTAGTTTATGACTATCCAAACTTTAAATTTTGTAAAAACAAACTTCTGTTTCAGTAAGTTTTTACAAATTTACAAAATTAAAAAGTTTTTACAAATTTACAAAATTTAAAGTTTGGATAGTCATAAACTAATGTTAAAGTGATATATATATATATATATATATATATATATATATATATATATATATATATATATATATATTAATTGTAATTATTTAATAAATATGTTGACCTAAGTGGGAATTGACTTATTATATATTTTTTATATTACTTGTTTGTGAGTGGTTAGTGGTTGATGGTTAATTTTATGCCTCATAAGTTACAAGATCAAAATTATGCCTACTAAGATAAGGCATTTTGGCAAAACTCGCAGATTATATTTAGCTATAACTGACTGGTTTGTTATATTAGGGTACACACACACACACACAATTATAGGGCATGAATGCAGGGTTACTTACCTAAAGTCGATCTACAACATCGCACCTTTTTTTCTTACTTTATTAAACTTCTGTCAAGTTCATCCATTTTCATCTCAAGGACAAAAGTCTATCTATTTCACCTCAGTGACGGAAGACGGATAGAAGAGGTTAGATGGAATAACTGTAATACAAAGGAAGATAACTCCCCTTACTTTAACTCCCCTCTTCTCAACTGAGGGGTTTAGGGAGGCCAAAAAGCAAGTGACTGATGAAGGTCTTTACTGAGACATATGAGTTTACTAACTTGTTATTTGAGTAATAATGTTAAGATGAAGATTTGTCAGCTTTTTTCTTTAATATTTTTAAATTTAAATATCATATAGGACTACAGAAAAATAAGTTTCAACACTTGATGTGCGTTTGTCAGTTTTTTCTTTAACAATTACTTATACAAATATAAGTGAACAGCTGAACTAAATGATTTACTACTCTTCTATTTTATCATAGGACACACACACACACACACGCAGACACACACACACACACACACACACACATATATATATATATATATATATATATATATATAACCTTCGTTGTTTTAAATATACATATAAATTAATAATCAACATTAACATAGAAATCCGTATGTAAAAGTCACAGATTCCCCCCACTATTAAATATATCCCCATACACCACTAAGATTAAATATGTGTATAATAAAATGAATCAAATTAGTAACAATAAGGGTAAACAAACAAACTGAAATGAAGTCTATATGTGTAAGATTATGTAACTAAGTTTTAAAGGTAATTTTTAAAGATAAAATGTCTGATAAATAACTTATTAATTATTTATGATTGAAACTTATGGTATGAACTGGATTTTATTTATGATACTTTATTACGTATAATCTGTGTGTTACAAATGTTTATATATATATTTCATTATTTCTTGTAGAACAGACCTGAAGAAGAAGCATATAGAATGGGATTTTAATATCCCTTCAATACAGATCATTGGAAAATATAATATCTCCGGCCAAGTTCTTATTTTACCAATCACCGGCAGTGGAGAAGCCAATATTACTATAAGTACATATCTATATTTTCTTATCAACTGTTATAAGTAAATTAACTTTACATTATCATAAAATTGAGAGAAAAACATTTAGCTATTTTCAGTGTTCATTAATATATTAGGATTAAAACTGTAATTTTGTTCCTAGACCAAAATACAAGATTGCTGGAATTGTCAACAAACACCTAATATATAGATTCTAATATATCGATATAAATCTTAAAACAAAGTTCCATAATCAATATAAAAACCAATATATAAATGAATTTTATGTTTAAAAAATAATCTATAGCAATATATTATATTAGCTGACTGAGACTAAAAACTATTTGTAGTTTTCTGCAATCTATTAAACATTTTCCAGCAATGTTTAATCTTCGTTATCAGTGTATCAATAACAAATGAGAAAGAATTTGCCTTTACTAGGGGGCTAGTTTAATTCCTAGATTCTTTTGTTTGACTCTTTAAGTTCACATAGGCTACTATACAATAGGATTGCACAAGGCCTGGATCAGGAATTAGCACTCTTGCGTCATCCTTCTCGCAATAGTGATTTATTTAGTGCATAATGCTGAATAACTCTTTATATCCATAACTTCCTTCAATCTCAACTTAAGCATATATTTACTGTTAAATTGTTTCATTAGAATGGGCAGTTTTGTACTATTTTTTAAAAACTATTTTAACAACAGTTTGTAGAACACTTTAGAAATAAATTTGTTGAAAAGTTAATATTTTTCTTTTATTGTATTTAAATTCTTCCTTTGCAGTGGTATTTGCTTCTTTAGACAGCCTTAAGCCAGTTACCCAATCCTTTTTATAACACTGTGCTAATATAGAGTGGTGTATTTATATTCACCACTCTATATTACCTGAGTTTGATACTTTTTAGTCATATGAATCATAAATCAGGAGTGTAGTAACTAAAGTTGACCTTAAATCCATAGTAAAGAAATACAAAAACAAATTAAACTATGATAAAAAAATGAGGTTTTGTTAAAATTAATAGTCAAGTTCTAAGGGGAAATTTATGCAATACTTAATTTTTGTAAAATTTAACCAATAACACTTTCTAAATAATATCTTTGTTAAATAACAAATTAAAAATATAGTCTAGTCATTATAAATAAGAACAAAAAGTAATATTTTAAAAATCATTACAATCATGGATAACAAATATTTCAATTGTCTGCTTAAAGACTGAATTATTTCTAAGGTTTCTAAATGACCTAACCTTAAAGGTGCGGTGACTAAGAACTTATAAACCTTGTAAGGTATCTAAAACGCCAGAAATTTTAAGTTTGATAATAAATGTCAGCTATGTTGAGTTATTTTAAAAATTCTTTACATTCTAAAACATTTTGATGGAATAAATTAAATAAACCAATTTTTTTAAATCATCTATAATAAAATATTATTGTTAAGGAAACAAAATTCGCATTTTTTTTTTTTTAAAACGAATATATATAGCAGGAATGTTAAACCAGTTCTTATGGAAATTTTGAAAATTATTTTTAATTAATTCAGCATAAAAAGTTAGAGTTATTCTATTAGAATTTATGAAATAAGAATTATAGACCATTATAGGCTAAATAGCTTTGATTTTCCTGGTCAGTGTTTTACTAATAAAATTAGGTTTTCTATGAGTTTAACAGATTCATTAATTGTTATCTGTTTACAGCTGAATTAAAAATTACCTACAATTATGATTGGACATTGGTGACAAAGAGTAATGGAAAGGAATACATGAATTTCACCCACAGTGAACTTCACTTTGATAATGGCCGAGCTTACTTCATGCTCAGCAATCTGTTTAATGGAGATAGATTATTAGGTAAGTAAAATTTCCCCTCAATTAAAATTTTTAATGGAAAATAATTTAGTGTGCTCAATATGTGGGTATATCTATATATCTATATATATATATATATATATATATATAAATATATATAAATATATATATATATATATATATATATATATATATATATATATATATATATATATATATATATATATATATATATAATTAATGAATAAAAATATTTCAAATTCAAGAATAGTTTTTATTTAGCAAGTTTTGAAACCATTCTCCCTGACAATTCTTTTCTGTTGTTTTATATTCTTTTCTTTCACGCTAATCTTAAAAACTATTAATCAGCAACAACTAAGCAAGATCTCACAATGTTCTCATAGTCGGTAAAATCCTCCCAATATGTTTTCTTGCTTCATTAAAAATAAGCTCAATAATAGGAGTCCACATTACTTTCATAATTTGATATAGTTGTTACATTAATTGTTAACAGTTTCCTGACTAACTTCACCCTTATTTCATTTATTTAGTTCTCCATCTTTTTACAAATTTTTCTATTTTTGTTTCCTTTTACTTCCAAACCAGAATTTGGTATAAGAGTTTTAAAGGTAGAGACCTTTTTACACCTGAATATTTTATAAATAGTAACTTAAAGAGCAACACATTTTTGTTTTGTTTTATTTTAAGAATTACAGTTAACCATTTGACTATTAAATCCTATAATTGGGGATAATAAAAGGATTGTTATTAATATATTAGTATGAAGCAGAGGTATATATCTTTGTCTATAGATGTAGGGAAGGGTTATGGAAATATATGTATAGCTTTGCATACCTGTAGTAGTCTTGAAGCTTAAGGATAATAGAGTGATTTTTCTAATCACCCATGTTTACCAAAACATGACATAAATAACATAGCTTTTATAAACTATGTTATTTAAAAATATAGTAACAAATTCTTAAGCAGACAAAATAATTGAACAAAAATATAGTGCATTTATCAATACACAAAAAATGAAATTAAAATTTGGGTTCTAAACGATTTAGTTGATATTAAAGATATAATACAACCCCAAAAAATATTTAAAAAAAAATTGTTAAAATATAAAACATATAATCAAAATATCTAAAACTTAATTTAAAAAAATAAAGTTAAACATAAGAGTAGTCCCGTAGAGATTATGGAACCAAAGAAAATACAATTAAAAATTCTATATCATATCTATTGGGAGATGTTAAGAAGACTGTAAATCATGCAATGATTAAGATATCTTAATCAGCATTGAATGTAAATTTTCACTAAAATATGAACCTGTCACTACTACAAAAAATTAGCTACTCTGTGCTGAAAATCTGGAATGTGGAAAAAATCTATTAGCAAGCATTGAATGTTCAATATAATGATAGTTAACCACAGTTTATTATTTTACCCTACAAAGAAAATGTCCCTAAAAATAAAAGGTAAATTAAATTTTAAAAGTTCTGCAAGTCATTTTAAATAATAATAACACAAAGATATTTTTCAAACCTAAGACAATATTACTTCCAATTAGAACTGATAATGCTGCAATCCTACAATAATAGACTTGATTCAGACCTCCTACAACATTAATTTTAAAAACTTGGGTAAAAATGCATAACTCATGTAAACATAACATTATATATAATAATGTCTTTGTAATAAAATGGGAGGAACAACTATACATTAAGTTTATATTTGTACATGTGCTCCAGTGAGGTTTTTCTGTTTAGATTTGGAATCTTTGGAATTTACCAAATGTTTTTTCAACTTTCTCACTTTGTAATGAATCTCATTCACTAAAATATTCCCTTAGTCATCCAAACTTTGATTAAACTTGAAACATTCAAGTGCTGAAATTGAAATACAGCTATATATATATATATATATATATATATATATATATATATATATATATATATATATATATATATATGTATATATTTTACCTTGTCCATTATTTTTCTGTTGCACTGACTTTATGAAGTTGATATATTACTATTGTAAATACTTTTATCCACCACTAAGTACAATAATTTTACCTTGTTGTGATGAGGTACCTTTCGGTCACTTGACCATTGTCGAATCACTCTAAAATATCAAGTTTTTAACACCTACCAAGGTAAACAACTGTACAGAAAATATCTTAACCTCAAAATCAAACTCCAGAATTGCATCAACAAAATAAATTTTTGTTGTTGTCCATTTTTTTTCCGTTACACTGACTTTATGAAGTTAATATATTACTATTGTAAGTACTTTTATCCACCATTAAGTGCAATGATTTTACCTTATGTGATGAGGCACCTTTCGGTCATTTGACCATTGTCGAATCACTCATAGTGATTTGCATAGCAGCGAATCAACGAAGTCAAATAAACTTTGTAATGCTTTTTATATAAACAATAAATCCTTGGCCCCATTATTACTTATAGTGTGTGCTACTTCTATAAATCTAGTAAAACAAAATGCTACTTTTGTTTTAGGAGACAACATGAACTATTTCTTAAATGAGAACTGGAGAGAAGTTACCAAAGAGCTAGGCCCTGCCGTTGGTGAAGCTATTGGAGAAGTTTTCCGGCTATTACTAACAAATATAGCTGAATTGGTTCCTTATGATTATATATACCCTGATATTCCAGTATGATAGTTATTATTTAATGTTTCCTTAGCAGAAAGTAATTAATATAAACAGTATTAATATTTTAGTGTTTCTACATTTAACACTTATATGTTAAAAAGTGAAAGAACTGTAAAGTCTCAAAATCCCTGAAAAAGTAAACATTTGTCTAAATCAATGGCTAGAAGTATATTATGAAATTTACTTATAATTTACAATACTGTTATATTGAAAATGTTTGAAACAATAATTGTAAATACTGTTTGTTTCTCTCTTGAATTTGAACAACTAGAATATGTATGAATATGATGTTTTCTTTTAAAATATCTATTTTATAATATACTCCATAAACAGGAATATATATATATATATATATATATATATATATATATATATATATATGTATTGATCTAAACTTTTCATCATTACTTTCATTCGATGAACATTTGTCGGTATTATTGGTTCTTGAATATGTTAATAATGATAAATTGATAGAAAAACCCTTTAGGAATATGTTTGTAGCCATTATTGTTTATGCAATATATAACAATATAAATAATATCTGTAAAATCTTCCCTCGAGTATAATTTACTTCTGTTGTTATAATGAAAATGGTTATTTCTGGTCACTTTGTTCACTTCAACCATTATTGACTTTAATTTTCAGTCTAAGAAATGCAGTAAAAGAATAATTTTTAAGTAAATTTATATTATTGTACACTTTTGTTTCTAAGTATTGAAACAATAAAAATAATCTATGTATTGAATTATTTAGAAATAAAAAAGTTATCATTTTTAAAACAATAAAATAATTTAACAGAAAACCACTTTTTGTTGATGATAATGGTCTTGATTTCACTAAATATATTCATAAATATTTGTTACATAACTAAGTGAAAATAAAAGGAAGTTACTGTATTGGTGGGTTTTGAACCAGTTGCTTCACTTATGAACCCTACCGGATGATAAAATAATGAATTTCACTTATTTATAAAACAAATATTTAAGAACTTATTATTAAACAAAAAGTGTTAATTTATGAACTAAAAGATGAAATTCATAAGTTATGTATTATATAAAAGAATTTATATAAAACAACATAAACGTAATTCGTTATTTTGTACTGCATTGTATATTATAATTTATCTACAGTGAATAAATGAATATGTGTTTCAATCTTCTATACATACAGATTATTAATATAAAAAACCAAATATAAGAAGGTACTATTAAAGTTTTATGATTAAAATAGAAGAAAAAACTAAAATAAAACTTTTAGATAAATTCTTTAATGTTTTTAATTTTTAGTTTTTAATATCTTTTATTTTATTTTGAAATGTATTTCTATACATATATTGGACACATTTCAGAATGAAATACAGTTTTTAAATTATACCAGATAACAAATCGGAATATGTAGGAACACTTTGAAGGATTATTGTTTAATGTTGAACTATGGGCTAAATGGTTTTAAATGTTGTATTACAATACCATTTTTCAATCAATTTTGTTCAAAAGAAAATTGTGGTTGCTAAGAATGAAATATATCAAATTAAAAGCCTAGAACAAAAAGATTCAGATTTATTTTTTAGACAAGTAATGAAGCATATGAAATAGACCAGGTTAAAACAATATTGCAAATGCCAGAAGACTTCTAGCTCTTCATTTCATATCAGTACCAGAGCAACATCTAAATAAAATGTTGAGATGTTAGCTAAATTCTGTAAAATGACGTCGTTGAATAATAAATGTGGACATTGGCCAGATATTGTATCAGTAAAAATAGCCTTACTTAACAAGAAAAGTTATTTACGATAAACAGTAAACATTTCTTCACCATTTACAACCTTCATCCTTCATTTTGGTTGTAAATATGCATTACGCTTAAGCTGAAATAATGATAGATTTTATTTTATTACTTCTCAACATATAACCTTATATGAAATGTTTGAGCTGGAAAGATTCAGAATCCATATCTCAAATTACTTGTGTAAAATGTGAATTGTTGAAAAAACATTATAAAGTAGAATTTGGATAATTCGAAACTGAAGGGACTAATAAAAAAATTTTAATAGACCAAAAATTGGAATTAACCAAAATTGTGAAAGTTAAAAAATATCCTTTTGGTGAATAACAGTTCATTTTTGTGTGTATATCTATGATAACTGTTTTGGCTGTTTTCAGGTATTGTATTACTGATTTATGTTATTTTGTAAAACATACTACAAATGCACATTAAACACTCTAATTTGAATAATTAATAAACTTAGGCTTAGTGAATTTATAAAAGTTATAATTATTAGAAATTAAAACTTACTGCAGTCAACATAAGCAAGAAAATTATATGAGTATAATATGTACTTATACAGAAAGTCATGGATAGATATGTACAGTACAAAATAAACGTTGTTAAAATATTTTATAATATTTGATTGTCTTGCAGAATGGATTCTTTTAACATCTGCAAAATCCTCAAGTACATTTAGGGAGTGGAAAATACAGTCATTAACATTGGTTTGTGTTTCGATGTACTGCCAAAACTCACACAAATGAAGAGGAGCTTTTGAGATTGTAAGGATTGGGTACTCCCTACATCTTGATTTTCTTGTAAATTCAATGATTCGGCTCTTGTTTTGTTTTTCACTTTTGCTAAAATGTCTTGATCAGAAAGTTCTCCACACACTTCTATATTAACATACTCTTCAAAGTTGATCTTTGTATTGGCTTCCTATTAGAGAGGTACAGGGGGGGGGGTAGCATCTTCAGGTAAAAGAGGCACACTACTGTAACAACAAACCGGTGACTAATCAGAGCATCAATTGATAACTGTCTTTCACTTAGCACCTCCTACGCAGAATTCTAGTCATCGCTTATGTACCAAACACTGTGATCTCGAACCAAAAATTCTTGGAAAGCAATCACTAGTGCCCTAGAATTCGAGCCCACATAAAAACGTTCAAATTATCCACACTCTACTGCATTATTTTAAATGTAAAATAAAGGTTGAACATTCAGAAAAGGCTATTTCTCTTAATTAATTTTGTTAAAAAAATTAATTTTTCAGAGATCTTTCATTGTTATTGAAAAATTTGTAAATAAATGCTTAGTGGTACTACTAACCAGCATTACAGAAATGGTTACACAAATAAATTGGTAATAATATTTCTGTTTTATTAGAAATTTAGATAACTCATAACATAATATCATGAAACAATGAGATGTCGCTCCAGTCATTGTTATTCTTGAAGGATTAATTTATATACTAACTGCCCTTAACAAGTTATATCCTTCTAATTACACTTGTGGTATTAACTTGGCAAAATAACCACTACTTACTAATATTTTCAGCAGACGCATTTCACACTAGCTCAGCGCATTATTCAATGCAGTGAGCCACGGGCAAGACTGCTGCGCAGGTGAGTTGTATTGGTGTGAGTCTGTTGTGTTTTGGTATTCAGTAGTGTGTTATTGTTTATAGAGTAATTGTTAATTATGTGTTCAAATATAGTATTTGATTGTGATTGTGTTTTGTTGTCTAGAATGTGTTCTGGTTACTATTTATGGTGTTTGTATATCTCGTAGTTATCAAATACTACATTTGAACACATAATTAACAACTACTCTATGAGCAACAACACACCACAGAACACTAATATACCACAGACTCACACCAACACAACATACTGAGCAACAGTCTCGTCCATGTCTCACAGCATTGAATATTGCGCTAACCTAGTGCAAAACATGTCTGCTGAAAATATCAATCAGCAAGGAGTGGTTTTTTTTGCCAAGTTAATTAGCAAAAATGTAATTATAGAAAAACCTTTAGATGTAAAACACAAAAACTGCATATTTTTCTAAACCCAGTTATACTCAAGAAAGGCTACAAAAACAATTATTGCAACCAAGAATCAGGTAATAGACAAAATATTGCTGTGACAAATCTTACAAGCAATCTTAAAAATGTAGTTTGCAACAATGAGAGCTACAAAAGAGCCGAGGAAAGTTCTAGGTAAATCTGGTTAAAAAAAAAATTATGTTTTTAAAAAAATCGTAAAGTTTCTTAGTTATATTTAAACTTAATTTTCTATACACAATAGTTTCCTGGTACTAAAAATATTAGTTATATCTATGTTAACAAAAAAATCAGCTATATGAGTTTGAATGTAAATTGTAAAAACAAATACAATTTTTCAACATAATTGTTATAAAGAAGAAGAACCAATTTATATATTAAAACCTTTGTGGTCTGTGAGTTGGAAACATATGTTGGTATTTCAGGACCTTACAAGTAGTAGTGTGACTAACAGCGATTTCACAATAATAGGTCAAACCTATTATAATTGCCACTTTGAAATAACTGTGATTTTAACTATGATTATCAGTTGTTATTATTTATTGACATTATGTAATGATATGTGAGTTCACCATGTCAGTATGATTGCTTTAGATTAATTAATAGTTGTGTGTGTGTGTGTGTTTGTGTTTGTGTGTGTTTGTGTTTGTGTGTGTGTGTGTGTGTGCGTGTGTGCACGTGCATGTGCCAAATTCAATAATAATGATAGGTAAAAGAAGACACTTGCAGAGAAAGGATTTAAACATTTACTACATGAAGATTCACTGAACATATATAAATACATCTTGTGTTGATCTTAAAAGAGCTATTTGCGACAGTAATAAAATTAAATATATTAACAGTTTAAATACCAAATTATAAAATGATTATATTCAGATAGGTTCATTAACCAATTAAAAAAAAAAAACAAATATTTACAAAATACACAATATCAAGAGCACAGTGGTACAATATATTACAATAAAAATATTGAAATGAACCCCAATACCACAAAAATAATCAAAAATAACAAATAAGACAAGTTACTTAAGATTCTTAGTAAACTTAAGTAATCTTAAGTAACTTGTCTTATTTGTTATTTTTGATTATTTTTGTGGTATTGGGGTTCATTTCAATATTTTTATTGTAAAATATTTACAAACTTCATACCCTATTAGTGCAAAGTGACTAGAGACTACAATTAAAGTTGAGGAACATTAATTGTTGAGCCTTCATTACAAACAGTCTATTTCGTCTCTCTGACAGGATATATCCAGCTTTGGAGAAAACTCTTTCAGAGTTGATGGACATGGATAAAACACACAATTTTTCTCGCAGAACTTTGCTTAAAAAAGATAAACATTCTTGTTGTTTTTCCATCAATTGAGCAGATTATATTTTTCAAGCCTTATATCCTAGTATAAATATCTATTAACTTCAATAGTAGGCTGTGACTATTTAGTGCTGCTCAGTTTGTGTTGTTGTATGCAGTTTTTGACATAACTGCATACCGATAAGTCATTGTTATCTTCTTCAAGTGTTTCATCAGTATTTTGGATGTTTATTGGCTGAGGCATACTGCATTTGGCAGTGTTTTGTTCGATTTTCTTTGTTACCAAATCGATCACTCTTTTCTTAACCTCTTCACAAGTCGTTTCTTCTGAAAACACACAGTTTTGTACCTTGGATCTAAAAAAGTTGCCAGACTTAGGGTTTCATGTTGCTCATAGTTATTAAATCTATCTATAACTCTATCAGCCAGGATTGAGATAACGGCCTCCACCTTTGGTGAGTAGTTCTTTTGCAACAACTCTTGCGTACATCAAGCAGGCCTAAAACTAAAGGTATGACTGAAGATAGCGAAGCATATTTCTTACTACTAACATTTTTTTCAATGAAGGCAGTTCTAATGGAATACAGAGAAAATTAGAAATTCACAATAAAAAATATGATGTCTTTTAGAAAAACATGTGAAACTAATCGGTTAGTTCAGTGGTTAAGGATATTAGATTTTTAAAATCGAAAAGACTTTAATACTTAATTAAATTATTATAAATTCTAAAAAAATATTATTTTAATTTATTCACTGAAAAAATACTTTCTAATATAATATACAAAATTTCGTATTCAATTGGAGTATGGCCCGATCGTGATAGGCTTCCTGATATTGAATCATTTGAAGCAAAATTTAAAAAAAATGTATTTGAACTAGATTGAATGTATAAAAACATATTTTAATAACGATTGAAAATTTGTAATATATATATATATATATATATATATATATATATATATATATATATATATATATATATATATATATATATATATATAAGGATAAGGAGAGTATGAGCTAATAAAAGGAATTGAATAATGCACATTTTTAAAATTTGTGTAAAAGTAGTAAGACTAAAAAACTGTTTTGAGTTTTCATATATTAAATATAGATTTTATTTACAATTTCTACTTTTATTTATTATTTGACATAATATCATGTACCTTAATAAAATTCATGAATATCAAAACTGATACTACAATGAAATATAGGATTTTTAGTGATATTATGCCTATTATATTTTTTAATATTAACTATGGTTTTATTATTAATAATAACTATAACAGTTACGTACCGTTTATTTTTCTTGTTTACTCTAGACATTTCCCTTACAGGCACGGACTGTATTTATTGTAATATATACTAAAAATAACACCTAAAAATAATCGACTTTATTGAAAGAAATTATTTATAAATGAATAAGGAGCTACTTTAAACAAAACTGTTTCAAAACTATCTTTAGCAATCACAATGCCACAGGTAGCTGACACAAATCACATTACTAGTAAAAAAAACTATGTTCTAATTTCCTACTCATTTCGTTCCGAACAGTTTGTTAAATCAGTGGACATACACACGCCCCACTCATACTAATTTCCTGATCATTTTGTTCTGAACCGTTTGTCAAATCAGTGATGGATACACGTCCCCCTCTGACTTCAGGTCCCCCACATACTCACAAGATAGTTTATGAACCTTGATTTGCTTATCTGGCTGAACAGTCTGTAAACAGCTTGGCTTCCACTATATGTGTAGCCGTGATATGCTACTCCTTCACAGTTTAGTTATTCAAGAACCTGATATTTCATCTCACTACTGAACAGGTTGATGTAAACCTACTCTTTCATCTCGCATTTAACATATTTCATTTAACATATTGAATGTAACAAATAAACGGATTTTACATGATGTTGGAGGCATGTAGATTAAAAAATTATACACACAGGCTATCCAAGCATTTCTTCCAGACACTTATTGTATAGATACAGTATAAAAAATTTAGTATGTAAAAGTATGTAAAACTTATTTTTTGGGTCCTTTTTTTGAAGTCAGTTCTGTTTTTTAAAAAATTTTATTTCTTAATTTTTAGAGGCATGCTGTTGATTATGTTGGCAATGTTGCCAATATTTATCCAAACAAATGTCTGATGTGTATATCCCTCTAACCATTGCTTGATCGTTGTTCAAATAATTGACACCCCTTTGAAGAATACGACAAAAAACATACCAGTTTGTCACACGAATACATTGAGTAATTTATGTTTGAAATTCCCTTGACGAATTTTCCTAAAATTTTACATATTATTTCTTATCTTGCAATTATTATTTTTCATTTCAGTTTATAAACGTGATGCTTATTCTAAGCAGCTTTATCAATCAAGAAACAAAAAAACCCTATTTGTTTATCCTTTTTTTCTGTGTTATTTTTATATGTTGTAGAATACTACAAAAAAAATGCTGTGATTGTAATTTGCTTATTAATTGTCTTATAATTCATAATACTTATTTTAAAATATTCTAAAAAACTTTCCCCCCAAAAAGGTTTTAAAAAAATTTAAAATAGTGTATTATTGTCTCCAAATCAGACAGATTGGGATCTAACTATAATGGGACCACCGGGAAGGTTTCTTCTTTCATTTACAAAAAATCACTTTGATCAGTTAAATGCTTCCAAAGTTATGATGGAACAAACGGAAAAAAAACTTACGGATTAAATATAGAACCTCCTCCTTTTTGAAGTTGGTTAAAAATAAATATACAACCAAATAAATATCTATACACAACACATACACACAAATAAATTTATATTTATATTGTAATTAATGAATATTATAATCATGTACACACACATACGCATACACACACTCACACACACACAGACACATACACACATATATTTATAAATAAAAAAATATATGTATATAAAATTTGAATTAATAAATTTTAAATATGTTTAGGTGGCACAATAAATAGATACTCTTTCTTTACAATGTAAATTAAAACTTTCAATGAACTTTAGACAAACCACCTCAATCAATCTGTAAAAGGCTGATTGTGATGAGGTTTCCCACAGAGCTGACATAATGGCGGATCCTCGCGGCGCACAGAATCTAAAAGAGCTAAAAGAGCACAGAATAATTATAGCTTATACGTACAGAGCCATATTTGGGAAGTAGACATATTTTCCTACTAAATTTGTGAGAGGTTTTCCTACATGTTTATTTAACTGTTTGTAATTAAAGTGGAACAGTGGAAATGTATACACTATTCAATCCACTACTATCTGGGAAATGTATACTTTAAATAAAGCACACAAGCAGGAAACTGCTGAGATGGATATAATGAAAACATATCATTACTTTTATATTTTCCTCAAACCTCAAAACCTTTTAATCATCACATCAAAGGTCCTATTTATCAGTAACTAAGATCGACATCAGCAAACTAAAAACATTGATTTATAATCAAACAAAGAAAGGTGTAAACATTTAGATTCTAAATGTACAAATTTTATAGTTCTTACTAAAATTAAGCTTTATAAAACCAAATAGCTGTACTTTTGCGTTGTTGGATTTTAGCTCTGCTTTTATCTTCATATTAGATTAATTATAATTGTAGAGGTACTATAAATGTAACATTTTAAAATTTCTAAAAAACTATTTCATTTACAAATCAATGCAACTAATAATAATTCATAAAAATTGAAGCAAGGAACTGCTACCTGAAGTTAGAATAGTATCAGGCTTTCAAGAAAATATACAAATAAGAGAAAAAACTGAAAGATTGAATTTTGAAAAACATGTTTTATGCCCTACAAGACTGAAAAGAAAACTTATATATGTTGATTCAATCTTCACGTGAGCTACTAGTTTCCACTGAAACATTTGTAAGTACTTCACAAACTTGCCTATAGTAGCACTTACTTATATTTGTTGAGGACGGTTGTTTCGGAAGATGTGTCCCATTGTCATCTCAGACCGTGACTGATCTCAAGATTTTCGTAGGTTAGGGTGTTAGGGTGAGGGTGGGATATTATGCTGGGTGTGTACTTTTGTGAGCATTAGGAGTTATGATATCGAAAAGTGTGTGTGAGTTATAATGTAATTACACCCAATTGGATGTTGGGTATGTGTGTAGAGTGTAGTTTGGAATGTTTGTATATTTCGTATTGGATTATTAACGTTGGTTATTTCTGTGTTGTTTATGAAGAATTTGTAAGTTTGATGCTATGTTTCTGTAGTCATGTTTTGTGGACTTGAAACTACAGACTTGGGATGAACTATTTCAATGAAAAACTCAAAATTTGTAATGAATGGTCTAAATATTTTTGTCAGAGTGTTCAAGGAATGGCAGACTGAGAAAAGTATCTCATGTATTGAAACTTTGCAAACAAGAAAAGAAATGTATTGCATATGATGGTATCTTGACATCAACAGTCAGAACAAACCATATATGATGCTACCATGCATCACTTGTAATGAATGTATCAAAACTAAAGGGATTTTAAAACTAGGTTACAAAAAATAATTAGCAAATTGTAATAATTAGCTACCTAGCTATTCAGTTCAATAGACGGGTTTTTTAATTATAAGCTAATCATTTCATTCTTTTAATAAATTAAAGTAGGTATTCAAATTGTTAGGAAATGAAGCTTATAAGCTTCTGTTTTTGCTAATAAATAAAAGTATTGTACATAACCTTTCTTTTGATTTAACATCTATACTATCTTTCAGTATTATAACTTTATTTATGTTACACACAATTAAATATATTATTTCTGATTATTTAAACACTTTCTAAAAAAAAATGTTTTAATTTTGGTGATTATTGTGAGAAAACTAATTTTGGGTGAACTTAATAAATTAAGAAACTGATTGCTATGACAATAAAATCCATAAGAAAAATTAATCATTTCTAAAAAAATTTGTTACTACTTTGTGACTATTTTATAAACTTCCAAATTAAAGAGCAATTAGTATGTATTTTTATTAGATAACTTACAGTTCATCTTTTCCTAGTCTTATTTAGCATATACTTCATTTTAAAGATTACGTTACAAAAAAAATCTTAAGGATTTTAAACAGACAGAATTTATTATCCCTAATACATACTAATGTACTTAAGTAATAGATTAATGAGCCAGATCTCACAAAGGTCAATGCTAAAGGAACCAGTTGTTCCAAACCTAGTTGACCATCAACAAGATTCTGCTTACAATATAATTGGAGTAACACATCATGGCCATCAAACAATAGTGAATTGAATGCAGGTTATTAAGACAACTCGGTTATTGACAGGGTAATTAATGGTTTAAGTTCAAGAACAATCAATTAGTAAACCATTAATTATATTAATTATTGCACATATAGCATTATTCCAGGTCTGTCCGTTGTGAAAAGCTGTCTAAATAATTTGCATTGGTCACTTGTTTTAATTGTTCAGCATTTTACAAGTGAACAATCATTATATGGTTAAATAAAATTAACTGTATCAGTAGTTTTCAGTTTTCAAATGCCACTATTGTTAAACAACTACCCTTGAATTTAGTTTTACAATTTCTGCATGACATGCTTTAAAGAACTTTGGCTTTGATTGTTATACTGGTATTAGATATGGCAAAGGTAACCCTTGTACTTGTTGAGTTGTCTTAGTGGGCTACAACGCATAAGATAGTAACAAATGTATACATATTTGCTATATATATAATATTTAACGTTGCCCATTATTATTCTGTTGCACTGACTTTACTCAATTGTTTACAATAAACATATGATAACTCTCTCTCTCTCTCTCTCTCTCTCTCTCTCTCTCTCTCTCTCTCTCTCTCTCTCTCTCTCTCTCTCTCTCTCTCTCTCTATCTATCTATCTATCTATCTATCTATCTATCTATCTATCTATCTATCTATCTATCTATCTATCTATCTATCTATCTATCTATCTATCTATCTATCTATCTATCTATCTATCTATCTATCTATCTATCTATATATATATACATAGATCCCACTCCATATATAGACTTTAAGTTAGCCTTTTTGTACTTAATATAACATTGATGGGTGCTTTAAAAGAAACACTGCTCTTAAGATTTGTATATTAAAAAAACATTGCCTATTTAATCTAGTTATTTCATAAATTAACTAAACTAATAGTTATAGGCTTTCAGTCATGTCTAATAATGTAGGCTATCTAAATATTTGTTTACAAACTTCATGCAAACTAAAATCTATTTTTAAAAAATTAAATAAATAACAAATACTAAATAGTTTTACACCAAAAAGTACAGAAATATAGAAAAAATAGGAAAAATTATAAATTATGTGGAACATTCCACTCAATTATCTGATAACCATATATCTTTTTGACTCAAGAGAGACAATTTAATATTTGTTGAATCCATCTTCGCGTGAGCTACTAGTAATCACTTACAACTTTTTTAAAAAAATGTTTTAACTTGCCTATAGTAGCACTTACTTTTTTTGTTGAGGACGGCCGTTTCGGGAGATGTGTCCCTTTGTCAACTCAGGCCGTAACTCAAGTTGAGTTACGGTCTGAGTTGACAAAGGGACACATCTCCCGAAACGGCCGTCCTCAACAAAAAAAGTAAGTGCTACTATAGGCAAGTTAAAACATTTTTTTAAAAAAGTTGTAAGTGACAATTTAATGTTTTACCTTTCTTGTTTTATGGCAATGCTATATAAACAATTCTATCTCATTTGCAGTCAACCTTGTGAACCTGTGATTCACTGGTTGTGTAAATGAAATGTTAGTTGGGTGGCTACTATTCAATTGTGAATGGGTTCTCCTCAAGACCAAGAGTCAGCTTAGCTGTAACTAGCTGGATTCTACAAACAATATTTATAACATAGACATTGGATTGATTTATTGTAAAAATCCTATTTTTTTTTGTTTTATTTATAAAATTTACACTTTTAAACATTATAATTACAAACATTTACACAAATGAAAAACAATTATTTTTTGCTGGATGTACATTGTTTAACTCTTTAAAAACTTGGTCTTTCTCTGACACAACTATTTTGTGAACTGTCATAAGAATATTATTACTGATGGTTTTTTTATGAATATCAATAAAATTTAATTCATGCTATTTAATTCATTACCATTTTATACTGCTAGAAAGAAAATATATGTATATTTGAAATAAAATATATCAAAAAATATATAACCTAAACATATTTTTCCTTTATCTGAGGGGTTTTAAAATTTTTAATTACTTTACCATTAAAGTACCAAAAACATGGTTGTGAACTGTTGTTATTAGTGTCATTGAGGAATAATCATTCCCCTTCTGAGAGCAAAGGTGAAGTGCCGGAGTATATTCTCCAGATGGTTAGTTTTCAGGATATAAATTTTGGAACTAAATTTTTGAAAAGGTTATCCTAAAATAGGAAAAACCTACAAAAATTAAACAATACAAATTCATATCCTATATCTAAAACTTGTACAAATCCTAGATTAGCACTCATATCACCATAAAGAGAAATTGAAAGAAACAGAAATTAAAAACCAACACAAAATTTTGATTAATAAAAAGAAATCATATGACGTCAGTTTCCTTGAAAACATCACTTGTCTAATATTCTACATCTAAGAGACAGAATTGAACAAAGAAATGTAAAAACTCATAAAAAAACAAATATTATCTGACCTTGTCAGGATGGAGTGAATAACATGACTAAAAAGTACAGATAATTTAATTCCATTGCTAGTGAAAGTGGATAGGTCAGACATGATTTCACTTAAGGTCACAGTATAAATATATGTTGGTTAGATAAACTAGGAAAATTTTGTATAAATGCTATTTAAGTAGATCTATACTTAACAGCACTATTCAAAAAAATTTAATTTTTTTAAAATTTATGATTAATTTGTTTTTTTTTCAATAAAGCTTCAAATAAATGTACAGTGTTCTTAGATAACATTTTAAACTAAAGTTATTGCTATTTGAAAATGACCTAAAAATTCAAATGATTACTTTTTAAAATTATTCAATATCATTATTTTAATATAGTTTTATATCAACTAGGTCTTTAAATGTTATTTCTAAAGCAGGCAATTTCTAGAGTAGAGTGTTTGAAAACATTATGCTTCAAAATTCTTCTTTAATTTAAGTTTTTGTTAATTAAATTTCACCAATTATGTCAAAAGTTTTACAAATTTAGTATATCTTTAGTACCATTTACTTTCCCTAGGAAAAATACAGTTTTTATTTTACAGAAAATTTTTATATACATGTTTCTGCACAGGAGTAGTTATTTTTTCAAAAAATTAGTATTTCTAAAAACAATTAAAAAGGATTTTGAAACTAATTTTTAAAACAAATAAACCAGCATAGTGTCTATTGTTGGTAATTTTTGTATATATTTTTCATACCATCTAAAGTCTTCAATGAAAAGTTATCACTGCTCCTAATTTTCTGAAATACAAATCTACTTTGACTCTACTAGTAATGAAAACTTTATCACTAACATGTTTAAAACTAAGATTAGTTAAAGATATAGTTAGCCTTGGGAAATGTTGGCTTTACTGAATTGTTGATATTTTATGATTTTGTTTTATGTTGTTTAATTTACTTGCTGCCCTTCCAGAAATATGTTTGTTGCCAAAAAGAAATTAAAATGTCAAGGTTCCGTTAAGTAAACTTTAGTTTATAAAATATGAGTATATTCTCTGTTATTAAACTCTTATGACTAATGTTTAACCCAATTGTGTGATATTTTTTTTGTTATTGCCCTTATAAATATTTTGTTTTCATAATGATAACTGATTGGTTTATCAAAAACATACAAAAAAGTGTAGGTTAACAATATATTTAGTAACTCACTCTCTCTTTCTCTCTCTCTCTCTCTACACACACACACACACACACACACACACACACACACACACACACACACACACACACACATACACACACACACACGCACACACACACACACACACACACACACACACACACACACACACACACACACACACACACACACACACACACACACACACACACACACACACACACACACACACACACACACATATATATATATATATATATATATATATATATATATATATATATATATAATACGTTTTCTTGTTTAATAATTTAAAGCAACATAGGTTATTCAAATACAAGAATATTTATTAATTTATATCCAAAGCTTTTCGTTGGTAAACAGTACCAACATCATCAGGAATGAAAATTACAATAATCAACGAAAAGCTTTGGATATAAATTAATAAATATTCTTGTATTTGAATAACCTATGTTGTTTAAAATATATATATATATATATATATATATATATGAAATGTATATATTATAATTAGACCCGTTTCAGTTATATAAGGTTTGCCAAAGTTTCATATAAGTTCATATAAAATTAATACATAAATAAGAGTAATTACAGCCTTACTTTTAAAATCAATACCTAATATTTCTTAAAATGATAAAGTGAATAAAGGTTTGATTTATAAGCATGGTTTAGAATATTAACATTCAGGTATATTGTCCTAGGTTGGTGTGACTAAGAGAACCAAATCAGAAAATTACATAATTTTATTAACACAATCTTGAAGAAAGATTAAGAAATTTAACAATTAATGAAATTTTGTATTGTTTTTACATTGTGATGTAGTATTTTAATAAGTTCTAAGAAAAAATTGCAAATTTCTTAGCCTAAAAGCAAAATACAGGATTTGAAGGTTTCATTCAATACCACAGCAAGGCTATCCAGTAACTTCTGCAGTATATATGCTCAGGTAATTTCCAACTCTGCTACATTGTTAAAATGAATTTCATATATTGTAATAGTTTTGTGTTGATAGTGTTATGTAGTGTAAGTGTGTTTTGTATACCTGTGGATAACATTAAGGGTAAGTTAGATCCAAATTTAATTCCATAGTAAAAATGTCTTATTCTTTATTTAGAAGAGAAACTGGCAATTATTATTATTATTTTTTTTGAAATTTAAAAGCTTTAACATAAAGCAAAAACTTGTTAAGAACTTTTGTTTTTGTACAATAGATTTATTTGTTGTGTTTTTTAAATTTGAGCTACTAAATTTAATATTATACTAACGTAAATAATAGGGGAACTGGACACACTATGGCGCTAAAACGTTTTAAATTGCTTTTTAGTATTCATCATAAAGATATTTTAAGAAGTGCATATTGAAATCTATTTGTTTTTCTACACTAAAAATAATAATAAATCAAAACTATTTAGATAAATGATTATACAAAGAGTTTAAAAAACTGTATTTATACAGATTGAGTACAATGAGCAGAATATAATATTTTATAAATATAATATATATTATTTTTATAAAAAAATTATAAATAAAATCTGCTACCATAAAAACATTAAAATTTATGAAGAGGTAATTCAAATTTCATCCAATCAAATTTAAAAAAATAATGCTGCCTTTTAATGAGACAGACAAATCAAAATATTAAACATATACTGCTTAAAATAACTTACAAAACAAAGTAAAAAATAAAAATTAGAGTCAAATTTGTTGTAAATTAATATAAATTTTTAAGTGACTATTTTTTCTCTTTGTTTGACCAAAATGTTGGTTGTCAGTATCATTCTTATGTCATGTAAAGCAACAGCTTTTATTTCTAAATATATATGGTATTTGAATGAATTGAACTTCATTTCCTGTCTTAAATAGCTCATATCAAATTTATCACCTGATTTCTTACCAAGCAATTTTGTAAAATTGGTTTTTATTAATTTAGTTCAATGTTCAAATAACACAAAGTCCCCTTCCCTCAGTTAATGATCAAATTCATTTTTCTGCTCTAAATAACAAGTGTTCATCCATAGATGGATCAGAAGTAGGCGGAAAAGCTTCAGATTAATCTACCCCATCACTTTCTACTAGTAATAACCATTTACCCTTTATTATTAGTTATTTTTTTTTTTTTTTGGTTATTTGATTAAAGTGGCAATTTCAATTTTTTTTGAGGAATGTCTGTTCCTATAATGCACTCACATCTTTTTCTATCTCCATCAGACTGTTCATGAGGATCTTCATTTAGATACCCCTTGCATTAACAAAGGTTTCCTCATAACCAATAATTTCCTCATATTGACTTCTAATATTTAAAAGTGAAATTTGTTCTATTGTTGAAGATGTGTATGGAAGATACTGTGAAATATTACCAATTGACATTTCTTAAAGTTGTTGACTAAATTAGTGTTCTCTAGAGCATTCTAAGCCTGTCTGTAATATTACTTAGTAGAATATCAGCATATATAGCCTAAATATCTATCTACGAGTATAAAATGGAAATATATCTGTTTTATGAAACCACATTTTTATGTATCATAAACCATTTTAAGTTTGTACTAACACAACATGCATTTTCATATATAGCAAGAGGAATTCCAAGCTATGCATGTAACCCTTGTTTTATAGCAGAGTGTAATATGATTTAAATGGAGAAAATACTGCATATTATCCAAGTGCTACATTTTGTCAGAGCAATGAAGAGGAAGAGTCAAAATAGTTACTCTATGATCTTTGGCAGCAACTAAGAATTCTATATATTTAGAATATTTAGAAAGCCAATAAATGCTATTGACAGATTACTTTTAATAATGTCAAGCAAAAGAAATGTTGCAATGCTTTTTTTGGGTTCGCTTTAATTCTGCTCCCCTGCAAGTACCAAGTCCATCTCATTAACCAGTAAATCTACATCACTTTCATTTTTTCACCACTAAAAGAACTTTTCTCTGTTTTATATACATAATGTATCATCTTGTAAATCAGCATACAAAAAAATATTTAAAAAAATTATATTTAAGAAATGCAGTATTTTTTCCCTACTGACAAATTTTAAAAACTTAAAGATTAAACAAGAAACAAATTTGCTTAAAATATTTTAGATCAGACGCAAAGTAACCTACCTTATGTGCATTTTTATTGAGGCACAATGAGATGTCTTATAGCACCACACAACCTGGTACCTCATACTTTCCTATAAGTCATTTAGTCAAACAAAATAGATAAACTAAAAGTTTTTAAATGTTAAAACATTAAAGTGTGTTACTTTATACAAAAATAATAAAGAAAACCAAAGTTATCCATTCATTAAATTACATTAGTTAAAAGTTGAAAAATATAAGTTACTGAGCAATAATGTACTTCACGTACCTGAAAGAAAAAATTATTTTCACATAGTTCCCTATATCTCATAGTGCCCCCTATTAAATAGATATATTTACCATCATTACACTAAATCGCTTTAGAAAATAAGCTTAATAAAAATAATTAATTAAAAATTATATTGTGTAACAGAAAATGTGATAGGTCATTTTAAATGACAGGTTATAATAAATAAAAATTATTCCGATACTGTACTAAGTAGAAATTTTCAATATACACTGCAGTTCTAACTATCAACATTTTAGAAATTTGAATACCTTATTCAACAACAAATAAATGTTTTTAAAAGTTTCTATCAATAAACTATTTCAAAAGAAACAAAACATTCTCTCTTTTCGTAAGTAAGTAAGATTTATTTTTTCTGTATTACAATCAATGAGACTACTGTAGTATAACAAAAATTCTAATACTTTGTTCGAAGCTGTAGTTCTAGATGACCTTGAAATGTATCTTCTGAAATCAAAGTAATTGCTACTCTAAACAATACAATATACTAGTAGCTCTAGCTCAAGATGGAAATAAACAATATTGACTTGAACTAACTGTGGCGTAGTTTTTATTGAAATAAATAAAACCTTTTAGCCCCAAATAATCTTTTTTAATAAGCCTTATGTATGTTTCAATTCCAAAGCATGAAAGAGAAGGTGATTTCTGTGCAATTGAAATGTACATAAGTACTAACTGAACGAGTTTATTTATGGTTAAAAGGTTTTACTTTTTTACCCGTTTTAATGCAGCAGAATTAGATCTAGCTCTATCAAATCTCCTTTTGGATTCAAAATTAAAAGAAATAAGTATATAAATTTTTGTTTTCTACACTGTTATTAAATTATCAAAAAATATTGAGATTTTGGAAATCATTTTGAACTAATTTAGCTTAATATTTATCTTATAGTGTTTCTTACATTTATTTACTTTGTAGGTTTTTTTCTCTTAATAGAATTTATTTTTCTTTGTAGATTAAAAATCTTCTTCTAAATAAGTAACACATTTTTTATTGTTTATATTCGAAAGTATTTTATGGAGTAGTTTACTAACCATTGTTACTTCAAAATACTGAAGCTATTCTCCACTTTTTACTTAGAGATTAGTAAAAAAGACATTACTAAGTTTTTACTAAAATCTAATACTACGTTTTTATATTTTCACTAATCTATAAATTATTGCTAAACGATTACAAACAGTTGTAAAAAGACATTGCCATAAAATACAATATTTTTTTGCAAATAAGTGGACATTCTTACTGTTTAACTATAACAAATATAAAAATTGTGATTTTAAAAAATAATATCCTATTTTTAGATAAAATTCATCCCTGTTTGACCAAGGATTCTGCATTACAAAAATGCATGATGGAAGTAGGAAATGCTTTATTTAAGGAGTTACACAAAGGTAAGTTGTAAAATAATTATATTGTTTTAAATATTGTATCTTGCCCACAAAAAGTTTGATACTCTTTTCTCAATGTTCAAACTTGTTCATTAAAATTATATTAAAGTCAATATTTTTTGGATTGTATAATAAGTGTGTGTTTGCTCTTAAATAGTTTTTTTTACAAATCGTATTATCTCTTACATTTACATATTTGCATTTTTTAAATATTCTTACAGTTTCGAAATATAAATATTTATATTAGTATTTGAAATTTTGTATTTACATTTAAAAAAATACCCACTCCCTTCCCTCTGTGTTACCTTAGGAAAAATCACAATAACAAATATTTATACAGTATATAAATCCTAAAATGTTTCAAAGTTCTTCAACAAATGTCAAGAGTCAATAAGAATTGTTTGACCTAGAATTCTAATCTGGAGTTATACTATATACTTGATCAGAAATTATCAAAAAACCAATTTTTCTGGTCCTAAGATTTCAAAAATGATAAAAGTTGTTTTATAGACGATTCACACACAAATTGTAAGAAATGGGCAGTACTTTTGAATTGCACAAATATTGTTTCATTCTAATGTCCATTACTAGTTGTTATTTTAGAGAACAAGATTCTAAAAATTGCATTGATTCATTATTATAGAACAAGGGTTTGATTTTTTTATACTCATCTTCAAAATATTTTCTCCAGTACAATTTTTTATTGAGAAGATTTTTTAATAATTCTTTAAAATATTTCAAAATAAGGCATTTCATATATTTTAGTGAAACCCTTAAGTCATTTTAGTACATTATTTGCACATTAAAACCTTGAAAGACATGGATTGTGCTTGGCTTTCTGATTAGTTAAAAGTAATTTGTTTTCAAATTAAATGATATAAAATATCTGTTTTTGTGATATCTCTTTGTTGGATCTGTTGTTGGTTGTGGTATGATGTTTTAAACTACGTATTCCTTCACTTTGGTAGTAGTATTGTTCATTGTAGTGGTGTTGCCTTCGCCTGCTTTGGAGAGTCTGATGTTTCTTTCAAATATTTTATGTTAAAACAATAATTAATAAATTCATTTGTTTAAAATTGACTTATTCCATTCTGAAAAAAATTATAGTTTATTATTTCATCTTTAAATTGCTATTTACAAGTGAAAACACCAAAATAATTATTTCATTAGTATTGTATATTTAATTTTTATTGGTTTCAATTAATAAAAAAAGTAAATTTTTGAAATATTGTTATTTTAAATTAAAAATGTTAATAAAAAGCAATAAATATTTCCAGTACTTTGTGGCATCTCGGTTGATTAACTGGATCTAGACGAAGTTACCAGGTGAAGCAGATTTTTCGGTATCTGACTTGGTGGATTTGAATCTTCGTGACGTCTGTTTATTATTAGTTAATAAATAATTAACATAGTAAAAACTATTCTGGCACAATTAACCATGCTTGTTATGCTGGCACAAAACACAAATACATGGACATACATACTAATTTAAATATTCTCCACATAATAAACCATAGTAAAAAACTAGCAACTATAGAAAAATATGAAATATACAAACATCACGTAACAGATAGGGAAAAAATATTAAATGATAACACACACTTTGAATCCAACACCTTCTTCCATTTCATCATAAACCTAATCTACACCCACACACTCATAAATCCTTTGCCGACAACCTTCTATACCTTGTACGATACCGCCAGTAGAGGCTTAGCTTCGTAAAAGAAAGGATTGTTTCGAAACTCGTCAGCAAGTAAGTTCTTAAGTATTCACTTAGTTATTTATGAATTAATTATAGTTTAATTAGTGAATTTAAGATGATTACAACAATCAGCTTTAATAACAAAGATATCGTGTCACCTCTAATTTCAGTCAATGTCTAATTTATCTAATCTAATTTCAAGCAATGTCTAGGGTTCTGTCATGTAGCTATGTACAAGTAAAAAATTTATCTAGTCTAATTTCAGGCAATGTCTAGGGTTCTGTCATGTAGCTATGCACAAGTTTTATTGTTTTCTATTGCGTTATAATTTTCTTCTGAACATAATTAAGTACAAAAATTAACATTTAGTTGTAAGTTTTGTTTTAAAAAACTATATTTTTTAACCCTTTGTGTGCTAGGTGATAATAAATCATTGATATAAAACATAAGAGCAGTCCTATGCTGACAAAACGTATGCCTAACTTCATAGGTAGTGTTATAAAGTTGACAGCATTTCATCATTTTTGTCTATACCTGAACCACCATATATATATATACATATGGTAATAATATATATATATATATATATATATATATATATATATATATATATATATATATATATATATATATACATTATATTTTAGGAGGGAATATGTAGAAAGTAGTAACAGTAGATCATTATTTATGATTTATTTTGGAGCTTAGAAACATGTTACCAGTCTTAAATCAAGAAACAAACATTTGCTGAAAAGCATTTCTGATGTCTATTGAAATAAAAGTTGTCCTGTTTATTACTTTTCAAAATCCCAAAGATCTGGACTTAGCAAATTGTTACTGTAATTATAGTTTTTTTTAAATATTTGGATTTATTTTTAAATTGTTTTGTTTAATCTCTGAAAATAAAATTTTATTTAAAAATATTCTCTACCGAAATTATTTTCAGAATGTTATTCAAACCTCAAAATAAAAATTATTTACCTTTCACGAGCATACTCGTTATCTATATGCTAGTTTTTTATCTGTCTTATGGTCTCAACATAAGGATGACCATCAACCCCTCCTGCCTTGTATATTGGTTTCAAGCAGGAAACAAATTGTAAAAAACTGTTTTCATTGGGTAGATCGGATCTGGATGGGGGCAAAAAAGGTTCTAAGGAGAACAATGGCCTTTTACTCACCATTTAAGACATCAACTGTCTGATGACACCTTGTCATCAGTCAACAATGTTACCCCATTCAAATACTTTTAGTCACATACACAAAATTTATAGATACGTACATTAAAAAATTAACACTTACTATAAAAATCATTGCTGTCTGTGCTCAGGGTCGTAAAAAAACATAAACTGATTGACATATCTATAACAAAACTGCCCAACCAATTCATGAAAACAGCAGCTTAAGAGCCTTGTCCTCTTAAAAAAACTACATATTTTTACAAACAATTTATTTAAAAACATATTAAACGGGATAGAAATTGTTTACTACATTCATAAAATTGATTAATAGTTCTTTGGTCGTTGGATGAAGACTTCTCCTACTGTATTCTGTTAAATATGTTTTTATATTTGGAGAAGACATTTTACCAATTCACCGCCTGATATTTATTTTTATTTTAGCACAGTTTGAATCAATTCCCTGTGTGTGCACGATACCATCATTTGGATTCAAGAAGTTATAAGTATGGTTCACAGTAAAATGCTCAAAACCAGGCAAATGTAATTCTCTTGTATAACTCTTATGCAAATGCAAATGTATAACTCTTAAAAATATGTTTAATAATAATTACAGAACAGTTAATAGACAGTTTAAAAATTAAACAGACTGTAGTTGATTGACTGAAGTTGATTTCCAGCGATAATATTAGTGAAAATATACCACAATAGAAAAAATGTACAATATCAATTATAATAATTTGTAAAATACGAGGTGAGGCTAGAAAAAAACCGAACTAGCACAGGTGAAACAATAAAACGAATGCAATAAGGCTGAAAGTCGCCTGGCCTGTCACGTGATTCTTGCTCCGCCTACTGCTCGAGTTTCATCTGCCTCCTGCACTCAGTTTGCCCGTGGCGTCTGTTCTAAGTAGTTGACGTTTTGTCTGTGCGTCGGAAAAATGTTGAGTGTACAGAAAGAACAGCGTGTTAACATCAAATTTCTTTTCTAACTTGGAAAATCTGCAAGTGAAACGTTTGTAATGTTGCAACAAGTGTACGGCGATGATTATTTATCGCGAACACAAGTGTTTGAGTGGTTTAAACGATTTAAAGATGGCCGCGAAGACACAAGTAATGACGCTCGCACTGGCAGACCATTGTCAGCAAAAACTGATGCAAACATTGAAAAAATTGGTAAACTTGTTCGAGAAGATCGCCGTTTAACAATCAGAGCAATGTATGAGTTGACAGGAATTGTCAAGGAAAGTGTTAGGCAGATTCTTCATGAAAGTTTCAACATGAACAAAGTGTATGCAAAAATGGTTCCAAAGTGTCTCACAATTGAACAGAAGGAACGCCAAAGAATGATTTGTTCTGACATCCTAGAAAACATTGAAAGTGATCCCACCTTTTTACAAAATGTTATTACTTGTGATGAATCGTGGTTTTTTACTTACGATCCCGAAACCAAACGCCAATCGATGCATTAGAAATCTCCTGATTCTCCACGACAAAAAAAAGCACGAATGTCAAAATCGAAATTCAAGGCAATGATGATTGTTTTTTTTGATGTCAAAGGGATTGTACACATTGATTGGGTACCAGAGGGACAAACAGTGAATCAGCATTACTACATTAGCGTCCTGACTACCCTACGTGAGCGAGTACGGAGAAAACAGAACGATTTGTGGAAAAAAAAGACATGGATCCTGCACCAAGACAATGCCCCAGCTCACAATGCGTTGTCAGTGAAGACGTTTTTAGCCAATCACAACATTCCCATCTTAGACCATCCACCCTACTCACCTGATTTGGCCCCCTGTGATTTTTTTCTTTTCCCTAAAGTCAAGTCAGCTTTGAAAGAAACTAGATTTGAGAGTGTTGAAGCAGTAAAAGAAAAAGCTACGGAAGTAATGTATGGACTTACCGAAAATGATCTGCAGCATTGCTATGAACAGTGGAAAATTCATATGGAGCGGTGTATAGACCGAGGAGGAGAGTACATTGAAGGAGATAACATCAAATTGTAAATAATGGAAAATAACATTTTTTTATAGCATCAGTTCGGTTTTTTTCTAGCCACACCTCGTACTTGCCATTTGAATGTATAGATTGGTTTTTACCACATGATGTACAGTGAAAGTTCCTAAAAGCATCTGGATGGGGGCTAATGGGTCATTACACAAAGGTCGCCAATAGTGTAGTATTAACTGCGAAAGGGTCTTACAGTTGTATTGTTCTCCATAGAACCCTTTTTGCCCCATCCAGATCCGTTCTACCCTTTTCTTTTTTTAACAGTTTACAAATTACAATTTTTAACATTGTTGCCTGATTTGTATACTAATAACACCTCCAAGAGCAGTGTAACTTGTCTATGTATTATTTGGATTCCCAATCTTCATTAGAATGATTAAATTCATTATTATGAAAAAGGAACTAGAATTTAGATAAACAAAAAACAATTGCTCATAATCCATACTGTAAAATAGACAATTATAAACTGAAGAACGCAGATTTGGGTTAATTTTTGTAACAGATTCTGCAACACAAAATAAAATTCAGCCATATTTGGTTTTATTGTTTGCTGTAGTTTTATTAGTAATGGATTTTAAAACAAAGTATTTTTATAGGAGATAAAGATCTTGGAATTCCTATACTGGATCCATTGTTTGTACCAAAAATGGAACTCTTGGCTGGTAAAGAAGCAGTACATTTGAATCTGATGAATTCAACACAAAAAGGATTAGGGTCTTCTGTCATAAAGTCTATAATGTAAGTTAATTATTATGTTAAATAAAGAATACAGTAAATTTATAGGTAGGTTACAGATATTTTTTAGAAAAAGAAAATTCTTTTGATGTTTCAACCTTATGTAGTAAATTATAAGAGTTTGCAACAAAAAGGTATATAAGGTTATTAATTTTTAAAATATTCTAATTAGAGGTAGCTTGTGTTATTTATTTTAAATTCACCACAGTTTGTTCTAGAGTAGTGGTAAACTAGGGCTACTATCTTACCAACAGCAAAAAGTAGTAAACTCTTTTCCTTTATATTACTCAGTAAAGAAGTAACAAATATCGTAATGTATAGGTTGTTTTACCATTTTTTCATTTTTAGTAAATTTATTTTCCTCTTGCAGTATACAGTTTTTTATTATGTCAAGTCCGTGTTTAAATTTCTGTTTCAAAAATTATAGGATATTTTAAAACTTTTATTACTTTTTAAATTATCTTACAATATTTTGATTTATGGATCTTAATTTTTATTACAGTTATTAATCATAGACTTTTTGTAAAATGATTATAATTTACAACTTATCAATGAAGTAGAAGATTACAACTCTGGTCAATGGGGCTAATCCGACAACAAATTTTATTGACTAGATTGAGAGAGAGTAAAATGGTTCAGAACAGAACCAAACTAAGTTACTTCTGAGAATGATCTTAACATAAGATTTTAACTCTAAATTTAATTTATCTTCAAATCTTAATAAATAATAGATGCTCTGTTTTTGTTGTTTTCCCTTCTCTATCTAGACACTTTTTTCTATTTCTAGCTTTCTTGAAATACTACTCACTCAGTGTACAATGTAAAACACTTGCAGTGTTCATACTTTAGAAACAGTTATTGTGATGAGTAAACACATTGGAATTAAAAACGGACAGCAGTGAATAAAGAAGTTTACTCTAAAAAGTGTGAACAAAGTGAAAGCAATGAGTAACATGAAACAAAATGTTTGAAATTTAACAATAAATGCAATAATAATAATGAAATTTACAAGGATGAATGTCTAAATTATTATGATATCTTTTTACACATTTATATTTAACAAAACTTAAAGTTGAGGAGAAAAATGCCAATTATATCATGGTCTGCTGTTTATGAGCTGCTACAAATATAGAATAATTTAAATAAATAAAACCTCATACCACAAACAACTTTTTAATTTTTGTAATACCTTACGTATATTTCAATCATCTGAGCAATCATCCTCAGAGGTAATTTACAAAACAAACTACAGAGGGTATATAGGTTTTATTTATTTAAATTAAACATTACGTCACAGTTGATGTCTATGTATAGAAATTTATAGAATTTTATTCTTTAGTAGATCTGATCTTATAACTTTGAGATCTCAGCAGGATTACCTTCTTTTTCTTGCAACATTCATTCTGATGTCACTTAATTAGTGTCATAAGGACGCATTTCTTTGTTAACATTTTAAATACATATAACTTATTATTTCTTCTTTGAATCAACAATATGTAAGTCTCAACCCTTATACAACAATGAAGACTTGAAATTATAAATAAATAAAAACTTCTTAAACCACAAAATGAAGGTAGTCTTGTAGTAATTTTCTCTGAAGATGATTCCCTTGCAACTGAAATGTACATCAGAGAAAAAAACTACTTCACATACCAACACAAATTCTACACGCAGAAAGACGGCCTCCCCATGGGCTCCCCAATCTCAGGCATCCTAGCAGAAATATTTCTACATCACATTGAACAACAATATATTCTACAGAACAACAATCATACACAAAAAATAATTTATTACCATAGATATGTAGACGACATTTTAATACTAGACAATGGCAATAAACAGCAAATCAAACAACTACACAGTTACATTATTACCCTACACCAAAACCTCACTTTTACCCTCGAATTAGAAGAAAACAATGAAATAAACCTCCTAGACCTAACCATCACCAAACACAACGTCAAATAAAATTTAAAAATATACAGAAAACCAACAACTACCGAAACTGTCATACATAATACATCTAACCCCTCCACACAACACAAACACGCTGCATTTAATCACATTTTACAGCGCCTAATCAATATACCCATGCTACAGAAAGACTATTACAAAGTACTCAACACAATAAAATATATTGCTCAACAAAACGGCTACCCTCATACAATCATAAACAACATACTCATGAAAATTAAACATCATCTAACAGCCATGCAGACCAACCCCACAAAAAACAACAAATACATATCCCTCACCTACCACAACAAAAACACACACAAAATAGCCTCCACATTCAAAAAACTTCAATACCAAATATCTTACAAAACAACAAACACTTAAAGACTGCATATACAGCCCTTTCATAAATAAACAGATAAATACAAACTATATGGTATCTACAAATTGACATGTAATGAATGTCCCAGATATTATAACGGTCAAACCGGTAGGTCATTTTATACACGCTTCGAAGAACACATTGCCCAAAGAAAGCAAACAAACCCAAAATCCAGCTACGCAATACACCGAAAATACACACAACACACACACAGACATAGACCCTAATTTAATCTTATTCCACACATTAAAACAAAGTAAAAAACTAACAACTTTAGCTAAATATGAGATATACAAGCATTACACAACAGATATAGAAAACATATTAAATGACCAACACACTTTGAGGCCAACTCCCTTTCCCATTACATAGCGCACAACCAAAATAACACACCCCTTCCACAGTCATATATCTATTCTGACACCTTTGTACCTTACGCGTTATGCCGCCAGTAGAGGCTTTGCTTTGTAAAAGGAACGATTGTTTTGAAACGCGTCAGCAAGTAAGCCCTATGTATTCACTTAGTTAATTAAATTTTAATTATCAAGATGATTACATCAAGGAACTTTAACAATAACAATTTTATAAAGTCAGTGCAACGGAAAAGTAATGGACAACGTGAAATATCATGATATATATATATATATATATATATTTTTAGGTTAGTTTTGGTTGGTAAAGATTATTTAGATTTTTTGGACTAGGAGACTGACAGACTTACCTTGGTAAGAGTCCACACTGTAGTCTTGAAATAGAAACACATAAAAGCACTTAAACAATGATATATTTCAACCACACGGTGGTCTTTGTCAATCGAAGAGAAAACACAAAAAGAAAAGGTCGAAAAATCTTTGTGTTTTCTCTTCGATTGACAAAGACCACCGTGTGGTTGAAATATATCATTGTTTAAGTGCTTTTATGTGTTTCTATTTCAAGACTACAGTGTGGACTCTTACCAAGGTAAGTCTGTCAGTCTCCTAGTCCAAAAAATCTATATATATATATATATATATAGAATCTTTTCTCTTCGATTGATAAAGACCACTGAGTGGTTGAAATATATCATTGTTTAAGTGCTTTTATGTGTTTCTATTTCAAGACTACAGTGTGGACTCTTACCAAGGTAAGTCTGTCAGTCTCCTAGTCCAAAAAATCTATATATATATACATGTGTGTGTATGTGCCTGTGTGAGTGTGTATATATAAACAAGAATCTTACTTTGTATATTTATGAGTTGACTTTTTGAAAGCTATTAAGTATAGTGCTCTTGGTTTTTAGTTCTTTTTGGGTTCTGCACTAAGTAGGGGTTTTTTGTCATGTGATATAGTTCTACTGATCTATTTTCGGTTTCACTGCACTGTAGGTTAATTTTGGTCTGTCTTGGAGTTAATTTTGTCTAGTAAGTTGAATAGTTCATCATTTTTTAAATTTTGTTTGTACTATTTTGTGCATTATATTATTTTTATGTTTAAATATTTGTAGTTATTCACAGGTTCTCCTGTTCAGGCCTCCTTGTCCTTTCTTTATTAGATCTATGGCAACTAATATTTTTAGATGTATAATTGGTTACTGTATGGACATTCAGACATACACATCTGAAATATATAAGTTATTTTATTTGGATTAAAAACTAAATCAATGTCTAAAATTTCATTTTTAATTATTGATTGAATTGGTGAGCTTCTTTCTTGTCTGATTATAAACAGATATCATGCCTGACTATGAACAGGAACTTATACAAATTTATCATGTAAGAATCTTTTAAGAAATTATAGTAGTCTAAAAAAATCAACAGAGTTATTTAATAATTGTTACTAATAGTTTAATTGAAATGTTTCAGGGCAGATCCAGAGCATTACAAATTCGAAATTACCATGGTTTTACCAAAGTATGTTATAGAAGGTACATATGATGTGAATGCTATGATTGCCATGTTACCTATTGTAGGAAAGGGCCCTTCGGTTATAACTTTGAGTAAGTAATAATAATGTTTTTTTAAGTCTTGTTTTGAGTTCTACTTAAGTGATATTGGCAAACTTTAAAGGTAACTAATTGAATTCAACATAGTGGATTAGTGAGCAAAGAACATGTTAATTATTATTACCTGCAGGGACCATTAAATCAATCTCTGCCTTTTAAACCACTGTAGTCCATTTTGATATTCAAATGTAATATATTATTGTTTCCATCTTTAATAAAAATATGTAAAAACCTGCCAATATTATCAATTACTTTTGGTGTTAAATGTAACACCATTTTGTGTAATAATAATAATTATTATTATGTACAAGGGATTTAGGAGAAACCTAGTAAACTACAGTTAGGGTAAGTTTAAAACAAGGTGTTTTAAACATCTCTGTAGGTGTTGATTGTAGGAGGAGGTTTTAAAGGGACACATTCGCTATTTAAAAATGTTTTAATATTGGTATTCATAATATAAAAAAATAATTACTACAATTCTAAAATTCAAATACTACAAATAAACCAATGATGCTATTAAGTATCAATTTAATGTGGTCAACCACTATTAAGCAGAGTGTATATAGCACATGTGAGTGATGAGGTATTTGATGAACCTATCTATAGAAAAGTGCTGATAGTCGGATTAGTATTATAACATTCTAAATGATTATTTTCAGATAATATGACTAATACATGGCAAATAGAAGGGACACCTGTAGTAAAGGATGGAAAGAAGTACATTAAAATTACTTCTTTTAAAGTAAATCTGTCTCCAACAAAGATGACCTTCATTCTGAAAGACTTATTCAATGGTAACAAGGAACTTGGTATGTAGCACAAACTATTTTCTGCATCTCAAAATTATGATGTATGATAATAGCTCTGTAAAATCCATTAGTAATGGCAGTATCCAAAAAAGTAATAATAGTGAACCCAAGGTTACAATGTGTCTTATAGTGTTTAGAACACACATAAGTCCATTTATTTCCAACTACCTAAAGTAATCCTCCAATACATTTTTGTATATCAATTTCTAAATATAATTATTTAAAGCAAAACATTGCGATTATATTTATGGTTTACTCCAACCCCATGGGGTTAGATGAATATCAAAAAATACTTTTGATTATTTGATTCCATCTTCATTGAGCTACTAGTTTTTCACTAAATATTCTTGAACATATAACAGTATGTTACACTTGCCAATAGTAGCACTCACGTATTTGATTATTGAGGATGGCTGTTTCGTGAGATATGTCTGATTGTCAACTCACACTGTAACTCGTTACATCAACTAGTACTTACGGTATAAGTTGACAATGGGACACATTTCCCCAAATGGCTGTTGTAAATAAAAATAAGTAAGTGCTACTATAGGCCAGTGTGACATACTAATACACGTTCAAGTAATTTTAGTAGCTTTTTTAAATTTTTTAAAAAGTGAGAACTATTATTATGTATCAAAGAAGCATTAGGGTGCAAACAGAACAAGCGGTAAATAAGTAGCTCATGGTGGATGTCGATGTCAGCATCAGTTTTGATAAATAGTTTTTTAGATTATTTTGTTACATATTTTCAAACCTATCTTTAACTTTTTAATTCACAATTTAATTTTTCTATGGCATTATCAATTGCCTCCTACACAATATTTTTATTACACTTATACATATTAAACTAGTACTTGTAAAATATAGTTTAAATAAATTTATAAAAAACTTACTGAAAAATAAGGTCTATAAAAACGTATTTAATTTTTTTTTATCTTTAAATTTAACCATCCCAAAAGACACTAAATATACATTATCCTAATTTAGCAACTACTTTTTTGTTATATTAGTCCTTTATTTGTTATTTTTAATGGTTAGTTTCAAACTGAGTTGAAAATAAGAATAGGAATATCTCATGAAACAGCTATTCTGATACAACAAGACTGTGGCTAACTACTAGTTTTAGGAAAGTATGTATTTTCAAAAGCATACAAGTATGTTATAAACAGACTGTTTATATTATTTTTCTTCTAATATTTTCTTGGGATATTCTTTTAATATGTTTTTTGTTAGTCCACTAACAATCACATCCACTTTAATATAATTTATAACAGCATGCTGTAAAAGCTTGTGAATAATAAATATTTAATTTATTTCTAGTCATTCATTTTATTGTTTTTTTTCCATTTTATGATTTAATAGAATATTGAATAATTCATAAATTATTTATAAACATTATTAATGTTATACATTTTTAATTTGAAAAAAATAGTTTTTATTTGCATAGAAAAATTTACCTTTATCATTGGCAGGTTTCCTAATTATATATGTATTTTATACTTAAATACATATGCTTTTATTTTAATTATAAATTGTACTCATGGATTTTGTTTTTCATGACTTTTAGCAAATATTTTAAATTAAAAGTTTGCAATTTCTATGACTTTCACAAAGTTATGAAAAAAAAATTTTTTTTCAACTTACTCAAACAAAACATTTTTGTTTGCAATACAAATTACAATCAAAATTGTAATGTAGACTGTAACATTAATATCTAAGAAGCAGCTAGACATTTCTTTTCACTCCTACTTTAGGTAAGTGACACTGCATCTGAGATGCAATCACTTTCTCCTACTGCCATTACTATACTATACCATTAACAATACTATTTTATAGGGACACAACTTGTCCTATGACCTCACTCAAGTTATACTACTTGTTTTTGATCAAACTGAAGGACTTGAAGTTAAGTTTTAATTAACATAAATTTTTATTGCTACAAAAAATTTAGGATTTTGTATACAAATATCTATTCTGTTTTAGGAGAAATAATGAACACTTTCTTGAATACAAATTGGGAAGAAGTTTTCAAACAACTGAAGCCTTTGATGGAATCTAAATTTTCAGAACTACTATTAAAATTAACATCAAATGTTTTAGAGAAAGTTCCATACAGTAACATGTTTCCTGATATGGTATAAGTGTGTTACCTACTTATTATTTTACTATCATAAACTGAAGGAGTCAGCTTCACAATGTTGTAAAGACCAAATTTTCAAAAGAAAAGATTTTTTAACTATACAATTGTAACTGACATTTAAAATTGTAGGTTACATTTTGTTTTAAAATATTTTACATTGGCTGATAATAGGCGCACTGAAAGCACTGCAAACAGGCTGCATCATCAGTACAAAGTTTTATAAGGCAAAATGGTTAGCACATCTGTTACTGAGTGACGTAATATTTTCACACGTCTTAATAATCGCAAAAAAGGAAAATAAATATTTATTGGGAAGAAAAGAGGAAAAAACAGTCCCAAGGAAAAAACATGTGCTTAGAAAATTATCACTCAAATTTGTTAGTACACCAAATTCTGTACACCACTTAAAACTCTATGATTTTTCAGCTTTTTGCTTTAAATCATAATTAAAGTAAACTCTGTGAAAACTCTATGGTTTTTTCAGCTTTTTGTATTTCATTATAGTTGAATAAATTTTAATTATTTACATTATTCAATTTTAAACACTTTTTTATTTTAAAGCAAATAATAAAACTAAAACTTCTTTGTGGTTGAAAAAGTAAGAAAAAACTTGAAAAAGTTTTGGATTTACAAAACTTTTAAAAGGAATTTTATTTAGCATTTAATAGTTAGTATTATAAAAACATTTGGTTAAAACCATGTATTTTAATCTGAAGTTACGATCATATTTATTAGTATAACTCCTACTAAAATCTAATAGTGTAATTAATTTCACTAATTTATTTTAAATATTAAAATCTTGTTGCTGTTCATGACAAGCTGGTTGTTAATTACTTATTACACTTTGATATTACTTGCGACCAGACTTTTTGTTAACTAAAGGTTGTTAAATTGTTAACCTACACTTGGAGGAAATGTTTTTGTGTTACAACTCTTTTGAGTCGTAAGACAAAAAGGTTTCCTCTAAGTGTAAGTTAACAATTTAACAACCTTTAGTTAAAAAAAAGTCTGGTCGCAAGTAATATCAAAGTGTAATTAGTAATTGATTTTGTTAACCATCATAGTCAGCAAAACGTTTACATTTTAACTAAGTAAAATAACAACTGACCAGACTTGTAATCAAAGAAGATTTTATGAATGTTTTCCATTCATATATTGATTATAAGTTTGGTATCATAACTTATTACTTTACTAAGTTCAAACTTAATTACAATTGTAATGTTACGTGACTACAGAAAATGTTCCATTTGTGTCTGCTAATAAGTAGATGACCTTTAGTTCTATTTTAATTTCCTAAGATTTTTTCATTTTGTATTGTATTTTCATAAGAAGTTCAGATATACATATCGGAAAAAATACAGAATATTTTTTTTAGATGCATATATTCTGATCTTTTTAACACTAAATTTAAAATTAATGTCTAAAACATTATTTCAAAATTTAATATTGTAGTGATTCTTCACATATTATATTTTTCATAATTATTGAAACTTTCAAATTATAATTGTAGTTTTCTTCATTCTTGGGGTGAGGATAGGCTAAGACATCGAGTCCAAAGAACAATGTTGTAAACACTGTTACATACAGGCAACATTGTTCTCTCAACAAAGCAAATTAAAAGCACCAGTATAGAAACTTAATTATCAATATAGAAATAACATTATATCAAAAAATATATTTATACTATTAGCCTACACACATATTAAATTAAACAATAATATACAAATTTTTTTTATATCTGAGAAATCACGAACTGGATGCTTACAATGTTGTCCAGCTGACCCCTTTGGTTATATTTACTTTCGTATTATTTATTATCACTATATATTTTTAATCCATCAATTAGTTAAATGTTATAGTTTCATTATTTATTTATAAGGTTGTTTTTTTTGAAGGATTATAAAACATTATTTTCCGTATTATATAATAATAATTTTGTTATGTTATAATGATTTTTATTTTTTAAAATATATGTTTTAAAATAAAAAGATACTGAACAAAAATTAGACACATTTTTTTAAAATCCTAGTCTAGCAATTAATACTTGATTGATTATTTAAATATTTTATATGTTATTATTGTTCTCTTCAATATTCATAAAAAATAATCATACTGCATGAGTTTTTCTTAATTTAATGTTTGTGTCCATTTCTTTTGATTTTTCCTTCTGTGGAAGAACATTTTTAGTAATATTTTAGTGATATTTCAAAACTCTTGGATTTTCTATTTATTTTTGTTTTTACTACAGCAGCACAACATAGTAGAGCTATTGTTGTCTGTGAGGGATGAGGAAAATAATGGAAATGATGGCTATGATTAAACTTTTTTTTGGCACAAATCAATTTAGACTATTTTATTTTAGTGAAATAAGCAGATGTTTCTTGTTTCTTAAAAAATTTTGATCAATTTTAACGTTTTGAAAAATTTGGTACAATTCTGTTTTTTAAATTTTTAAATAGATGTTGAAATATATTACAATATTCATAATAAATACTATAAACTAATTTTAAAAATACTGAACTAAGTGAATACGTAGTTGATGCGTTCAAAACATTCTTTCCTTTTACGAAATTAACCCTCTACTGGTGGCATCGGTTAGGTATAAAGGCTCTAACGGGATGGATTTATGACTGTGGAATGGGGTGGGTTGTTTTGGTTGTGTGTCATGAATTGGAAAAGGATGTTGGCTTCAAAATGTGTGTGATCATTCAATATGTTTTCTTTATCTGTTGCGTAGTATTTGTATATTTACATTTGTTGATTCCATCTTCGCGTGAGCTACTAGTAATTACTAAACACTTTTAAATGTTTTAAACTTGCCTATAGTAGCAGAGTTACGGTCTGAGTTGACAAAGGGACACATCTCCCGAAACGGCCGTCCTCAACAAGCAAAGTAAGTGCTACTATAGGCAAGTTTAAAACATTTAAAAGTGTTTTGTATATTTAATATTTTTCTAAGGTTGTTAGTTTTTTACTTTGTTTTAATGTGTGTAGAACATTTAAACTAGTATGTGTGTCAGCGTGTTTGTGTTGCATGTTTTTTAGGTGTTTTGCGTAGCTAGATTTTGGGTTTGTTTGTTCTCTTTGGGTACCCAAAATCCAGCTACGCAAAACACCTAAAAAACATGCAACACATACACGGACATACATACTAATTTAAATGTTCTACACACATTAAAACAAAGTAAAAAACTAACAACCTTAGAAAAATATGAAATATACAAACACTACGCAAAAGATAAAGAAAAAGTATTAAATGATCACACACATTTTGAAGCCAACAGCCTTTTCCATTACATGACACACAACCAAAACAATCCACTCCATTCCACAGTCATAAATTCATCCCTTTAGAGCCTTTATACCTAACTGATGTAGAGGGTTAGCTTCGTAAAAGGAAAGAATGTTTTGAAACGCGTCAGCAAGTAAGCAATTAAGTGTTCACTTAGTTAAGTATTTTTAATAATAGTTTAATCAGTGAATTCAAGATGATTACATCAAGCAACTTAAATACCATATCGTTTATTTATTTCTATTCTTGAATTTTGTAGCCCATTACGTTTGGTGAAAGTTAATTAATCACTTTTACATTAGTTTATGACTATTACGTCACTGTTTAACCTAATAACAACTCCTAGCAGAAAATATAGACACTGATGAAGATCGCTACGGAGCGATCGAAAACGTTCTGTCTCAGTAAGTTTTTACAAAATTTAAAGTTTGCATAGTCATAAACTAATGTAAAAGTGATTAATTTAATTCTTTGTTTAGTCTTCATAAATTTATATTAGTTATATGGCAATGAGTCTAAAAAACATGAATATAAATCATTTTATGATTTATGTTGTTAAGGTTGTTGGCATCCATACAAAACCAGTAACATTTTCAGAAATACATCTTTAAATTGATATTTTTGTTTTCAAGTTTTTGAGCCAGTGACTGTTAATAATGGCTAATAAGTACTATAGAAACAAAAACAGTTTATGAAGGTGTATATTGCTATAATTAAGTACGGTATATTTAATAAATAATTATCAGTGGGGACTTATAGTTTCCATTTAATTTGTTAGATCAAATAGTAAAGAATCATTCTAGTATTGTTTAATTTTATTCAAAACATTTACATTTTAAGAGTAATATATATGACAGATGATAGTAAATTGAACACCAGGAGCAGGTAATGAATGGCCAAGACCAACAGAACTGTAAGTCTTCTAATGGTAATAAAGAAAAACATCCTTCACAAGTTTTTCCCACAGTATATTGAGAAAAAACTCTGTCAGATATAGTGTAACAATACCTGACATAAATTTCAAATCCAGAATTGCATTATGTAACTGTGATTAACTGCATGAATTTGTCTTGATGATGTAATCTTTCTCGTCTTTGCCTACATAAAGAGGAAATTACTCATCATTGTATGCTCTAGTTATTACACCAAAAGATAGATCACCAGAATTCTATCAAAACTACCTTTGAATGTTTTAGAGGTGTTATTTACTTAAAAACCTTTTGTTTAAGGAATCTGAGAAGCTATATGCTATTAATTTATGCAAAACTAATGACAGGTAATTGGAAACCAAAGCTTTTTATTTTAATTTATCTTTACATACTTTTCCTTACAGGATTCTCTAAAATAGCTACATTTTTTCAACTTTGTGACTGACAACACTTTATTTAAAAATTAAACAAAAACTTTATCTTTTTATAATTGATTTAGTTTATACAAACTTGAATAATTTCTTAAAACAACTATTATTTTTCAAACCTTTAATATTATTTTCAAATCTTTAATTAAATTAAATTTCGAAATTACTTGTGTTCTTTGTCACAACTTTAACCCTTAGCACTCGGATTTTTTCAACATGCTATGCTTCCCCACTTGTAATTAAATTGAAACAAATACCTCCCTGCAAGTTGCATTATTGTTTATGGGAAAATTTGTTTTCTCTTACATTATTTTAATAAACTAGGCTAATTGTATTTACTAATATAGTATGTGTATGATTTTATTACCTTGTTTGTAGTTTTTCAGAGTATGATATCTTTCAAAACAGTCTCCTGGATGAAGTCCTGGTTTTCTGCTGCATGTTTTGCAATAAAAACTGTTTCCCTTCTGCCTCCTTTTATCTTCCTGTTACTGCAAACTGCACAATCCTTAGAGTTACTTTTATCATTGGAATAAATTAAATGTAGGTTCCCATTCAGTCTTTCTTCCTTGTCAGTAGTTGACGGCCGGCCCCTCTTCCTACACTGCTTATTCCTGGTATCAACAACGAGTTCCCTCACCAGGTTTTGGCGAAACCATTTTTGTTTAACAGGATTTTCTCCCCTTTCCTTTTTTTTGTTATTATAGATAATAAAACTGTTTACTACAGCTATATCTAATAGCCAGAAAACCATTTTCCTCCACCATTTATTTGTTCGTCTCGTAAAACTGTACGGTTCATTATAGTGATCAGCTAAATCTACACCACCCATAAACTGGTTATATTTACAAATAACTGTTGGTTTAGTTATTTTGTTTGTGACACCTGTTTTTTCTTTCCTTTCAATTGTTTGCATGCTACTGTCATAAAGTGTACTAATCATTGATACAGTCTTGTTGTCTTTCCAAGTTAGAACCATTGTATTTGAACAATTGTTTACTTAAGCCTTAGACTCTCCTTTCTTCAGTTTTATAGTCTTTATTACAGCTGGTAGACCTTTTCGGTTTGTGTTAATTGTTCCAGTGCTATGAGCTCCTAAATTTAGTAGTTCTAGACCTAGTTTATAGCTGGAATAGAACCTATCTGTATAAATATGATAACCTCTTCCGTTTGTGCTCTCAAATAATTTACCTATAAGGTGTATAACGATTCTTGATGTGAAAGGTAAGTCCGGCCTGACTAAGGAATTGGTAGTTTGTGACCCATAGTATGGTTCAAAAACACTTACATAACCAGTAAGGGCTTCAGCAAGAACATATACTCGAATTCCCCATTTTGTGGGTTTCATGGGGTTGTACATTTTTGAGATAAACCTCCCTTTGAATCCAACTGTCGACTCATCAACACTGATAGCTTCACCTGGAGTATAATATTCTCTAAATTTGTCATTTAGAAATGAAACAACATTTTTTATTTTTTGTACTCTAGTTGTACAATTCACATCAACAGGCGGTGGACAACAGTGGAAATTCCAATATATATCTGCAAAAATCTTTCTCTTGTGAACACATCTTTGAAAAAAGGGTGATAATCTAACCAATCCTCACAATAATAATCCTGCAATTCAGATTTTGGATGCATAGCCATATTCAAAATTACACCAATAAAAGATTTCAATTCAACTAAGGTAATATCAGTCCAAGTTTTCCATATAGATCTATCTCTTAGTGGGGTTAGTTTAGCTATTTTCTCATTAGCATATCTATTAGTTTCAGACACAATTTCCTGAAGCAAAATGTTAGAAAAAAATAATTGGAAAAAGTCTAAAGGATCTTTACAAATATGACTTATATTTCTAGGACCTTGCATTCCTGTATATGGTATCTTATTGAACCCTACAAATAACTCTGAACACAAGTTCCACTCGTCAATTCGAGGTATTTCACAATTACCTACTTCTTCTGACACATTCACATCACCGTTATCACTTTCATTGTCACTAATATCACTCCAAGAAGAAACTGAACTACATTCTGATAAATCAGGATCAAGTAAAAGATCAGGAATTTCAGAATCACTAATTGCACGTGAAGCCATAGCAAACTACGAGTACACAAATAACCTGCAAACTGTAACGTACTTGCAGCTTACAACGTAGCGGAAAACTGGATTTTCTGATGACTCACACATTCCTAAACCTTTTCAATGTAGTTCACATTATTGTTAATAGAATGTAGCACAAAACGGTAAAAGATTGAATGTCACGGGCTTCACCGTTTACGAGTTATAGCCATTTGAAAATCGTATCGGGTGACCCCCGACATACGAGTAAAATGCAATATATGCTTGGCAGGGCTCCCCCGACAGTCGAGTGCTAAGGGTTAATAATTTATTACATTTTTATAAAACCAATGATAAAGCAAAAAAGTGATGTTGATATTCTTTTTATTTATTTATTTTTTTTAAATTAAATTTTTGATAAAACCTATTAAAACATTTATTATTTATTAAAAATTTGGTAAAGAATTACTGTCTGTTCACTTGCCTTGTTTGTAACCAGTTCCTTCACTGGCATCTCATCTTGGATCTCCTTTGGACTGCTACTATCCTGGCTGGAAGAAGGAATACCAGAGACCTAGGATCTCCAGGTCCAAGCAGTGACCCTCTGGAAACAATGCTAGGACTCTGGAACTCCTCTTTGGCGATAGTGAACTTTCGTAGTTCTGACCCGAATTTTTACTTCATTATATCTAGTGATCATTATAAGTAACACTTTTTGTACAAAATAGATTCAGCAGAAGAAAATCGATGGAGAATTAACTAAAAACGTCCTTCATGATAGTTTTGGCAAGCAGTAGATCTAGAGGCCTAGCCTTGCATTTTAAACTTTTCAGACTATAGCCTGCCACCGACACTTCGAAAGTTTTAATAAGAGAAGTCCTGGTGTGTTCCCAGCAGAGAGTTTTATGGGTTCCTCAAGTGGGCTGCAACATATTTATTTTGATGTCCAATGATAGTGTCTTTGAATTTGTCCCTTTACCTTATAGGTCCATTGTGGAAACTAGTCTTAACCCGAACTTTGCACGCCTCTCTATCATATCAGTTTGTCTTGGGCTGGAAACTCATCAAAATTAAAGTTTTCTTCCTAATATTTAAATGATTGTTTTAATTAAAATTTTATTTATTGATTTTTTTTATGATTTTCAGTTCATTTTCTTTAAAATGAAATGTCATTCAACTTCTTACGACGATTTTGAGTTTTGAATTGTCTTGCTATGGGCTCTCACCATACGATGATTCATATTAATTGCACTTTGGTAATACTATTAATCATTTGGGTTGCCTTTACCTTACATTTATTCACGGACATTCATACTTTTATCTAATTCTTTTTCTTTATAATTTTTCAATTACTGTTTATAATAGTATATATTTTTTGTTCTAACTAGTATTATTTATTAGTATACTTTATATTTCATCCTCTTTAAATTGATTATATATTTGTCATATTTTATTTATTAATCATTAATTTTAATATTGAAATTAATTTTTATATTAGCATAGTATTAACAATTTGTTGGCCTAAAGAGCTTGGTTCAGACCTGTACATTTTTATCAAATGAGACTACTTAAAAGCCACTGCTTTTACTACATAAAATATTACTTTTAAACGTAATTGGCCTAATTTAACCAAACCATTACTAGCATAATAAAAACTTAAATATTTCTTTTTTCAGTTTTAGTTTTAAACTGGGGTAAAAACAATGTTTAAATAAACACACACATAGATAAAACTGTTTGCCGGGAAGACCATGTGTAATTGAAAATCCATCAGATAAATAGGTATAAACTATGTAGTAGCTGAATGACATACTGAACAACTTCCATGTTGTCAAAACATACCAACTATTGATGTTACACTTTAGGCCCCCTTGGTAGAATCTTTAGGATCTTCTCTTTATGTATATTCCAACACAGCTCAAATGCTAAGTATGTTTACATGTACAACAGCTGTTGTATATGAATATATGCAAATGAATGAAGGGCATGTAAATTTATCAATTTGGCTTGTTTTAAAATTTAAATGACTGATCAATAAATTCAGTTCATTTTAAATTTCATGATGATAAAATTTCTGGTACTACTCCAGAAAAAACAGATTATTATATAGAACTAAATTCATAGAACTACCTAATAGAAGATTCCTTTATAGAACCAAAAAGACTAAGTTATAGAATATTTTAACCTACCATGGCCAGTAACTAAATACCAAAAACCTGGATGGTGAGTATGGTAGTTTCCTAGCATGTTTGTTTAGTCCATAGCAATACCTAAAACACTCTCATTTTTATTTATAACAGAAGAGAGGTGGTTGAAAAGTCATATTTGAGAAAAGATGGTCTCTGAACTATCATTTATCCAAAACAGGAATGTTGGCAAGTATTGTTATAAGAAGCTTTATTACAAGTTCTAGGTAGACACAGAAAAGAGGACATAATGAAAGAAAGTAGGCAGTCAGGATAACTCAATGCCTTTTTTGGACATTGATTACATTTTTAATAATAAATCTTATACAACTATAATAAATGCAACAGACCAGATTTTTAAAATACTAAAAATTTTTAAATCTTTTCCAAGTATTTCTTCCTTTATTAATAAAGGATATTGACTGTGTTGAACATACAATGTATAAATGTTTTCATGAAATAAAATTTTAAGAAATTTACAAAGCTTCAATTTGAGTGATACCAAAGTGTGCTTGTAAATATTAAATCCTAATAAGGCTAAGCACTTTAAAATAACGTTTTAATAAAACAAATAAAGCTTTCTAGACTTATAATTAAAGTAAATATGTGAAAAATCTATTGAAACAAAACATTTTTTATCATATTAATAAATTTATTAGTATTGAAATCTTGTTGCTGTTCATGACGAGCTGGTTGTAAATTACAAATTACACTTTTGCTATTACTTGCATTAGACATTTTGTTAACTAAAGGTTGTTAAATTGTTAACTTACACTTAAAGGAAACGTTTTCGTCTTACGACTTTTTCAGCCTCGTAATTTTGCCGCTAGGAATGCTGCAGTTGTGCTTCCTCGGTACCTATTTTTTGAAAGTTAGAAGTTATGTTTGTCCAATATATCACGCAAATCTTTCGCCGAGAGAAATACAGAACACAAAAGCGCAGTGCACACCACTATTGAATCAACCATGGACCTATACTCATGGACACTAAACACTCATGTAAAAGTATGAAAAATAACATGATCATCCTCCAAACATGCAAAAAGGCCATAAATTAAACACACTAGAACAGTATGAAATATATAGACATAGCAACACACATAAAAATGACATCTTAAATGAACAAACACGGCACAGATCACACATACTTTTCGATCACATCACTTCTAACTTTCAAATATATGGTACCGAGGAAGCACAACAGTAGCATTCCTAGCGGCAAAAATACGAGGCTGAAGAAGTGGTAAGACGAAAATGTTTCCTCCAAGTGTAAGTTAACAATTAACAACTTTTAACATTTGTTGATTCCATCTTCGCGTGAGCTACTAGTAATCACTTACAACTTTTTTAAAAAAATGTTTTAACTTGCCTATAGTAGCACTTACTTTTTCACGGTTTGAGTTGACAAAGGGACACATCTCCCGAAACGGCCGTCCTCAACACAAAAAAGTAAGTGCTACTATAGGCAAGTTAAAACATTTTTTTAAAAAAGTTGTAAGTAACTACTTTTAGTTAACAAATGTCTGGTCGCAAGTAATAGCAAAAGTGTAATTTCTAATTTATTAGTGTCTGATAAGATTTCTGAGAGTAATAAGATCGTTCAGTGCTGAAAGTGTTTTGTCTCAATACGTTTCTCAAAAATTATGTAAATTAAAAGATTAGGAAGTCATTAATTTGTTTAATAAACATGTTAAAGTTATACAAATCACCATTGACAATAAAATCCTTTACTTTAAAATAGTTCATCAAATTGAACTAAAAAAACGTTACATTCAAAATTCTATTTGGACATGTACTAGTGTAATGTATTGTCATCTAGATGCCCCAAGTCAGTGGGGATCCAGCCAAGAATCACGTATAAGGGTAGAAAAATTTGAGATAAAATGTTGGATAATTGTATCCTTAAATACGCTGTAACATTTATAGAATGGGCTATATAATATTATTTAAGAATTGGAAGAATATATTAGAAATAACTCACACAAAATTTTAAAAGAAATTCATTAAAAGATTGGTTAGGTTAAAATTGAAACTAAATTCAGGTAAAAGCCTAGATTAGTAAATAAGATATTTGAACTGTAAATACATAAAGAAATTTGTTGTATCAAATAAAATTTAAAACAAGATAATCTAATAATAGTTATATGTTAAACAAAATTGTAAATATTAGTAAAATAGGGCATAAGTAATTACTTGAAGGAAAAAGTGAAAAACGATTGTAAACAATGTAAGGTTATGTTTGGAAAAGTCCAGTCAAAACACACACATTTCGAAATATTACAAATCGAAGGAACTATAGATATGATCAAATAGAGGATATGAAATTGCAACCTTTAAAAATATTAGATGTTAAACTTCATACAAAATAAACTGAAATGATATAAGAAAATAATTGAACTGGATGTGAGATTGGAAGGGGAGATAAAATACTAACTTAGAACTGAGAGTTAGATAAAGCTTTTTTTTAAGAAGGAGGAGGCCGCCATATTTGTAACATTTTAAAGGAAAAACGAAGCGTTAGTTTAGTGGGAGATAGCGTGGGGACGCGACAAGATGGATCTGCCAGGACCAGTCAAAATTCTATTTATTAGGAACTTCGTCAAAATTATACAGATTTGTTAAGAAGATTGGCCAAACTAAATTAAGGAGAAGTGAATTTCAGAATATAATACAGTGGTAATATAATGTGAAGTAAATAAAACGAATTTAAGTGTGTAAAATGTCAAATTAAAGAGAAACGGAATTCCACGTGTGAGCAAACAGCCATTTGCCGTTATTTGATGAGATAAGTATCTAGCGCTATAAAAAATAAACTTTAATGGACATTTAAGATAATAAGAAAGTTTAAAATTGTACATTAGAATATCTTGTAGTTAATTAATAGTAAGTAATAAGAAATAATCCAGTTCAAATAGTTTAGCCTTTTTGCATATTCAAAATTTAAGTTTTTCCATCAGGAAAATATTTATTAAAACTAATTTCAAAATTTAATATTGTTTTTCAAAATTTATTTAATTAACAAAAGAAGTAAAAATATAGCCCATGCTATAACCCCGAGATACTAAGAGATCGTAAAATTAGCCAAGGGTATTAAAATTGTGTAACTAAAAAATCAAAAGAAATAAGAGTTAAACCGAGTTTGTTAAAACTTGATAGGTTGAGAATTTTTGTTCTGTGTATTGGTTTAAATGTTGAAATAAAGAAATGTTATAATAAAGAATTTTAAATTATTCAGGAGTTTGTGTTTTAACTAGAAATAAAATATCTTCATTTAAATAAAATATTTAATAATATAAACCCCATTGTATTGCGTGTAAAGGAAAATATCATTACAATTGGCGCCCAACGTGGGGCTCGATAAAATAAGAGATAAAATTTTTTTAGAGAGATTTTGAAATAAAATTAATTTAGAACTTTTTATATAAAAAACATTTGAACTGGAAATAGATTTAGAAAAAATTTTGTAAAATTAAACACTGAATTGAATAGAATCAAGGCTAGGTTTATAGTATATAAAAAAATTGTTTATGTTTGTATAATAAGTTACTTACAGCTAAAAAAAAAAAGAAAATATTATAGGCGAGCTGGTAGTTGTAGGGGACCAGGAAAAAGGGACAAGTTGGAAATGAAAGAAATGGAAGGCACAGATATGCCAATAGTTAACATTGAGGTAGAAGAAGCTAGGGGACTACCTATGCAAACCCAACAAAAAAAACGGGGAAATAATGAGAATGAAGATTTAAGGGAGATGATGAGAACTCTCATGGAAATGAGTGTAAACATGAAAAAATTAGATAAGATAGAAAAAAAATTAGAGGAAAATAGAGAAGAATTAAGAGAGATGAAAGAGGATCTAAAAGTAATAAAAGATGAAATACGGGAGGAAAATAGGAAAATGATAGAGGATATGAGGCGACAGTGGAGGACAGAGAATAATGCTGTAGTAGAGGATGTGAGAAGAGACTTAGAGGAGAAAGATAGAGAATTAGAGGAGGAGATTAAGGAAAATTTTGAGGAAACAAAAGAAATAATAGCTGATGAGATAGAAATTAATAAAAAAGAGATAGAGAAAGTCGAATATATAACAAAGAAAAACACAGAAGAGTTAGGAGAGTTAAAATTAAGAAATGAAGTAGGAAAGATGGAGGTACTGCAAATAAAAAACTTAACAATTCAAACCGCAACTAATAAGAAAATTGAAAAGATTAATAAAATGAAAATGGTAATAGGAGAAAGAGGAGGAGTTAAATATCCGTCTCAATGCTTAGTGGTACAAAGCTTATTGAGAGAAATGATCATAGGTACGGATATGTTAATGAATGTGGAGGCACAACTCGAGTTTGGAAAATGGGAAATGGAATTTAAATATAAGAGTAACACAGAAAATAGAACTTATGAAGCAGATGGGAGATACAATGGAGATGTAAACGGTGTTAAGGCAAGGACAGGTGTGGGGACAAGAAAAGAGCATGGTGCCCACAGTCAATCGGAAAACTAAGACAATAGGAAACCCAGAGATAGAAATGAAATAGAGGAAACAAGTTTACAGGCATTAATCAACACAGGCAGTAAAATGACATGTATCAAGGAGAACTGGAAAAGAAAAATAATAATAAAATAGGAAGGGAGATATTAAATATAGGTGAAGGAAGCAATATGAATAGACTCTAGGTGATTATGTGTATAAGAAAACGTTAGCAGGAGATAAGTTTTAAGGGATGGTAACTATATCTATGATAATTTATTAGAAACTTCGTCGAATAATGAATAAAGATAAAATTATGTATATTTAAACTTCGTCGTATTGTAAGGGAGAATCTGCGTTGATAAATAATGGAACTTCGTCATATATATTATATTATAAAAGAAATATGAATCTATGATAATAAATATTAAAGCATCGTTGTAATAAAAATATGGTAATTGTGTATTTAAACTTCGTCGTATTGTAAGGGAGAATCTGCGTTGATAAATAAGTATTAAAACAAAATTTATATTCGTTGATATAGGGATAGTGTAATCGAAGGAACTATAGATATGATCAAATAGAGGATATGAAATTGCAACCTTTAAAAATATTAGATGTTAAACTTCATACAAAATAAACTGAAATGATATAAGAAAATAATTGAACTGGATGTGAGATTGGAAGGGGAGATAAAATACTAACTTAGAACTGAGAGTTAGATAAAGCTTTTTTTTAAGAAGGAGGAGGCCGCCATATTTGTAACATTTTAAAGGAAAAACGAAGCGTTAGTTTAGTGGGAGATAGCGTGGGGACGCGACAAGATGGATCTGCCAGGACCAGTCAAAATTCTATTTATTAGGAACTTCGTCAAAATTATACAGATTTGTTAAGAAGATTGGCCAAACTAAATTAAGGAGAAGTGAATTTCAGAATATAATACAGTGGTAATATAATGTGAAGTAAATAAAACGAATTTAAGTGTGTAAAATGTCAAATTAAAGAGAAACGGAATTCCACGTGTGAGCAAACAGCCATTTGCCGTTATTTGATGAGATAAGTATCTAGCGCTATAAAAAATAAACTTTAATGGACATTTAAGATAATAAGAAAGTTTAAAATTGTACATTAGAATATCTTGTAGTTAATTAATAGTAAGTAATAAGAAATAATCCAGTTCAAATAGTTTAGCCTTTTTGCATATTCAAAATTTAAGTTTTTCCATCAGGAAAATATTTATTAAAACTAATTTCAAAATTTAATATTGTTTTTCAAAATTTATTTAATTAACAAAAGAAGTAAAAATATAGCCCATGCTATAACCCCGAGATACTAAGAGATCGTAAAATTAGCCAAGGGTATTAAAATTGTGTAACTAAAAAATCAAAAGAAATAAGAGTTAAACCGAGTTTGTTAAAACTTGATAGGTTGAGAATTTTTGTTCTGTGTATTGGTTTAAATGTTGAAATAAAGAAATGTTATAATAAAGAATTTTAAATTATTCAGGAGTTTGTGTTTTAACTAGAAATAAAATATCTTCATTTAAATAAAATATTTAATAATATAAACCCCATTGTATTGCGTGTAAAGGAAAATATCATTACAACGCATGTATATGTTATAGAGCAAAAAACAATAAAAATGACATTTTTCATATATATAGTGTTATATTATTTCTTTAGAGGTACAAAATTAGTACTTGTTATTTTGACATTTGTGTTATACTCAAAGATACTTTTATTATATATTCAAACAGATATAACAAGCACAATCAACTTAATGATCCCAGAAGTAACTTCAAAACTATATATAATTTTTGCTTTGTTAAGTGCAGTTTAATAAATATTAAAATTATGATTACTTCTAGTAAAACAGATAAATATCATTTACCATTATTTTTTATTTGAAAAAAACATTTACCTTGTGCCTTCTCAAAAAATCCTAGATCCAAACATTATTAAATAAGATATGGTAAACCTAAACAACATTTTAGACATTATCATTAGTATATTAAATTGACGACAAACTATTTAAGTTTAATATTTCAAAAAATGTTTTTGGATAAATTTATAATTTGAAAACACCATATACAATTTGGACATTCAGTCCTGAACAAAAATACAAACAACAATTACTTGAAGTTTTTTATTGGATTTTCAACAAGAATTAATATTAAAATTATTGCTTTAAATATTTCAATCAAAATTTCATATTTTGATTTTAAGAACAAAGTATGAAATTAACAAAGTTAACGCAGTTTAACAAAGTTTAATATCACACCTACGTATGATATTTTAAAATCTTTTTTAGTTCATTCAGGAATAAGTTCAACATGTGAAAAATATTATTCATTAACTTTATCATATCAAAGTGTGATATCATAATACAAATTTTAAGTTTATAATCGCTTCATTACTTTTTTAAATTGGTTTATTCTGAAATATTTTGGACCTAATTCAGTCAAGTGGGGCCAAAGATTTACTTGAAATAGTTCATATGAAAATAAATATAGTCCTGTATAACAGTAACATTAGACCTACTTTCTAAATCTAAACTTGTCAATCTAATGATGATATAAAGGTTTGATATAAAAGCATTGTCAGTTATATAGGTCAACATTCAGGTAAATTTGTGATAGTTTAATGGTATAAAAGCAACTGCATCAGGAAAATACACCAATAAAAGATTCAGATCTTGAAAGAAGGTTATGAAATTTAATCATTAGTGAGATGTATGTTTTTATATTTTTACTTTGTATTTTGATGAATTCTAAAGAATAATTGCAAATGTCTTGAAAAATAGCAAAATACAAGATTTAAAGTTTTCATTCAATATTACAACAAGGCTCTCAGTGATTTCTGCATTATATATACAAACATAATTTACAACATTTTTAAAGATGAAATTAAGATATTTCAACAGTTTTATGGGGATGGTGTTATGTTGTGTGGGTGTCTTTTGTATCCCTGTAGATAATAATAAAGGTAAGTTGGATTGAACTTTATATTCAATGTAAATTTTGTAAGCTTTTATTATTTCATTCACTCTTTAAATATATTAAAATAATCTGAAAACCTGTCAAGAAAATTTGTTTTAATGGAACAGATTTGTTTTCTTTTTAAATTTGAGGCACTGATAAATTCTACAATTATATAAATACATGAATAACTAAAATAATACTATATTTACATTCATTTATTAATCATTTTTAGCAATCTATCTAGTAAAATATGCATCACTAAATCTGTTTAGGAAATAAAGTTATTGTAATTAATAATTGTTATAACACATACTATGCAAGCAAAAACCTGACAAGACTGGAACAGATTAGCTTTTTGTTAAAATTATCCCAGTATCAGGATAAAACTCTTGATAAACACATAAATTTTAATTTTTATCCAGTTAAACAATTAATATTTCATTTAATAATGTCAAAATATTTTGAAAATTGGTAAATTAACAGAATGATCTATTTTTTACAAAATGGCACTCTCTTTCTTTTTGTAAGTGAGCATGATAATTCGTACAAATTATCTACATTTGGAATATTAGCAAGAAAAAAAAACTAAAAGTAATTTAATTTGTAGTTTAAGTTGACTATGTAGGATGTCTGAAATGGCTATATAAAAAAAGTAACCGAGGGCTACTATAGGCATCTGTGTTTAGACATCTGTACAATTTGTATTGTAAAACACAAACAAATTACTAGTGGCTTTATTTCAAATGAATAATAATAATTTACTAATTCACTTGAAAGTATAAATGTGTTATTTGTTCCAATATAAAATTTTATTAAAAATGCTACAAATATCATATTTCATATCAAACCATCTAATCATTTTATAAAAAATTTTAGAATGCAATAGAATTTTTTTTAACAATAGAATTGCATGTTCCAAGTTACCTTTTAGATGAAAAATTTGAAAAAAGAACTCTCTCTCCAATATATATATATATATATATATATATATATATATATATATATACCTTAATTTATATATATATATATATATATATATATATATATATATATATATATATATATATATATATATATATCTTGAATTTTGTAGTCCATTATGTCCGGTGAATCTTAATTATCACTTTAACATGAAAGTGATTATATATGTGTGTGTGTATATATATATATATATATATATACCTTAATTTATATATATATATATATATATATATATCTTGAATTTTGTAGTCCATTATGTCCGGTGAATCTTAATTATCACTTTAACATGAAAGTGATTATATATGTGTGTGTGTATATATATATATATATATATATATATATATATATATATATATATATTTATTTATTCTAATGGCAAGTACAAAATAACATTAGTTATACACTTTGTAATAAACCTCGTGCTTCCCAGTATCGTTCATGTTCAGTTGTCTTTGATAGTGCTGGACACACCTTAAGGTGACTTCTATCCATGTGTTGTTCTTGTTGGCATAGGCTGCAGTATGGGTCCTCAGCTAGTCCAATGTGGTATCGGTGTTTTCGTAGAAGGTTGTGTCCTGTAATGAGGTGGAAGGTGGCAACTGCTACGTTTCTAGGGCCCTCAGGTGTTGTCGTTATGGCATCTTCCCATTGTTTCCCTTGTGTAGGTTCCACTAAATCTTCTACATGTTGGATTTTGATGGCTTTTTTAGTTTGTAATCTTATTGTGTTATATATATATATATATATATATATATATATATATATATATATATATATAATTTGTTTTTATCATCACTTGGGGTTCTAGTTTTTCACTGAAACACATGAACGTATATATCAGTATGTTACACTTGTATCTTGATTGCCTAACCAAGAGTTTAGTTACAGCCTAATTTGACAATGAGACATCTCCTGAAATGGCCGTCCTCTATAAAAAAAAAGTGTTACTATATATATAATTTATATATACTTATAATGATCTATAATAATTTATAAATTATATTTACATAATTATAGGTCAATGTTATTATTCAATTATTTTTACAGCAGCTTCCAACTGCCGCTTTAGTAACTTGTTACTAAATATTATTCAAATGAATGAGATCATATTCCAGTTCACAGAAGATTTTCAATTGATTGTAACAGACTTTTAAGAAAGGTGAAATCATTTACACAAAATAAGTATTTTTTTTAGAAAGTAAATGTTCTTACTGTTAACAATGGCAAATACCAAAAAGATTCAATGACAAATATAATATTATATTTCTAGATAAGATTCATGCCTGTTTTTCCAAGGACCCAGCACTACAAGAATGTATGATGGAAGTAGGAAATGCTTTATTTAAGGGGTTAAATGAAGGTAAGATATTAAAATTTCAATACATTTTGTACTATAATTAAATAATTTCATTGTAATTTACTGCAATCATTACTCATTACAATAAATAATATTACAATTTATAATATAAGGTAAATATATTACAACATTTATAGTTATTATAATTATTTTGTAATTGTAATAGTTGTTATGTATAAGTTACAAAATATTTATTATACTTCCTATGATTATTGAAACAGTTCTTGAAAATTTCATTCAAGTAAATATATTGTGCATCTCAAAAATACTTTGGGTTTGCTATAAATAGATTTTACTAAAAATTCTATTCTCTGTTATACTACACGTTTGAATCATTATTCTTCAATTTGAGTTTTTTATTTTTCTAGAACCCACTGTCATATTAGGCAAAATCACATATGGACACACATTGCTCAACAATTATTTGAAATATTATTGTTTTTGTAGACTTTAGCTGCCTTAAAAACAACCTATTTTTATTCTCTTATAAAAACTTAAAGTTATTCTTCAAAATTTATTTTTTTCTGTTTCCATTCAAACTGCAATTTTAAGATGTATAATAGTAAATTTCTGGGCCTTTCCAATATGAATAGTAAAAAGGTACAATGTTTTATGTCAATTATGTACACAGCTTCATGCTTTTTTTTCAAACAAGATCTAACTAAAAAAAGATCTAAAAATCTAAATGTTTTGTCTTATAAGTAAATTTAAGACTAATTAACCATCTCCTTGATGACACTTCAAACATGTACAATGTTGTTTTACGTTACTGTGCAAAATTGAAGGATATGGTAACTATTATACAACTTATAAGTAATTACAGTATTGTGTAACTGAGTGAATACTTTTGTTGGGTTGGGTTGTTCAATTAAATGGATGTTTTGAATGCATCAGTAAGTAAATTCAAAAGTATTCAGTTTGTTACACAATAAATACTTAACTTAATTCGTGAATTCAAGATAATTACAAGTAACTTTATCATACAGCTACTCAGATTGGCAATATAATTCGAAATGAGTGGTTAATATTATCTATAAAATTATAACTATATAAATATTTTTAAAAGATATTTTAATGTATAATTTTACCATAATTTTAATGTAAAATATTTTAACTTTGGAAAGCATTTAATTTTCGTTTTAAATATCTAAAATATTTCAAAGTTCTTTTTTAAAAAACAAGAGTTAGTTCAGAGTCAGTAAGCAATATTTTCTTAATAATATAGGTACCATCCATAGGCATGTACAAACTTTCAATATTATTTATTGCCTTTTACATTAGTTTATGACTATTCGAACTTTGAATTTTGTAAATTTGTAAAAAACTTACTGAGACAGAATGTTTTTGATCACCTGCCTTTAAAACCGTCACCACTTAACCTAGAAACTCCAAGCAGAAGACACTGATGAAGATCGAAAACGACTTGTCTCAGTAAGTTTTAACAAATTTACAAAATTTAATATACAAATAGTCATAAGCTAATGTAAAAGTAATTAATTAGGTTTCACCCAACATAATGGACTATAAAATTCAAGAGTTTCAAAACTAGTCTGAGGGTTGAAATAAACTTTATTAAGGAATTTTCAGAAAGCAATTTTCCTGATTCTGAGATTTTAAAAAGGTAAACAAATAATTTTATAGGAGATTCAAGGTATAGTAAAGAACAAATTCTGCAAGTATTTCTTCACTCTAGTTTCCTTAAAGTAAATCATTATTATTTTGCTTTAGTAGGTAAATTATTATTTTAGAACAAGTTCCTGAAAGAAAAGATAGAATTGAAATGAAAAAAAAACTTCTGACAATCAAGATGTTTTACTTGATGTAATGAACACATGGCAGAAATCTTTGCTTAGTGTAAATAGGAGCTAAGAATAACTTATTTACATTCACTCAGTAAAATTAATTTTCAATAACAAGACCCTGTTGTTACCTAAGTTAATGTGCTAATGTTGGTGTGGCTGACTTGGGTGAACGTATGCCACGTTCAGTACTTTTTACTGTAGTTTTTAAAGTAGTTAGTCAATTCGACTATAACTATCACTTTTGAATAATATAGAAAGATTGTGAATATTTTTCTTGGTCTGAGGTTCAGGAAGGGGTTTTGCACCTCTTACACCAATGTGTATAAAAAATAATAAAAAAAGGAGGTGTAGAAAAGAAGCTGAGGAAGTGACATTATAATCTCAAATGAAAAATTAATCTAATTTGCATGGATTAATTTTTAAAAATTAAAAAATTTCAAATCAAATTATATCTTGATAATTCCACTTGTTTCTATATAATGGTAAACTTGCTCAATTATTTTAAAAAAGGAATGTAGACTATAAGTTTTTTAAATAAAATTTTAAGCAAAATACATAACTATAAAAATAATAATGTTAATCCTTAGCATGGTGCTTATAAAATAGACTATTTACCAGTAGTGCAGATAGTGTGTAGGCCTAAGAATATATTTTTTATTGGTTGAACGCTCTATTCAGATTTAAAATTTTACATTTATTTAAAGATGATTAAAAAGATTGAAAATATTTTTGGTTATAATAAATTCTAAAACCCTTGACCTAGGTTGGAGATGGGTTAGACACACAAGTTTTACAATCATAACAACACTATACAAAATGTACACATTCAACAGATAATGAAATGCACAGAATGCAAAATAAGAGCCAGCATGCTAGAGGATGCTAGCAAGTGTCTAATGAATCTGATATTTCATGTCGAGTGTGAATTCAATCTGTGTATCAATTTTTGCATACATACTCTACAAAGGTTGCCAATTCTTATAACGAAATGCTGTTATCAAGTTGCCAAATACGATAAATGCAATGTAGGTGTCAGTTCATACTAAGCCAACATTATCCGTACTTCAATTGATAATCTCTTAACTTTCAGTAGGATAAAGGTGTCAAAATTTTCAAGTCAAATATTTTACATTATACACGTTTGGAAAAATTTTACTTATCCAAGGTATACAGTAATACAAATGCTAATGGTAATATAAAAACCTTCACATCAAAAACCTATATGATTTTATTGCTACCTGACAGTTACTGACATTTTTGCCAGATGAATAGCAGTCGAAGAAAACAGGGAACTTACATACTTTCGTATATGTTTGATGTGTTTTAATCTATAGTGACACATTAAAGTACTAAAGACTCACTATAGTGTTATGATTCTTGTTTGTGGAAATGAGAGAGCTTTAAATTTTAGAAACGATTGAATAAATCCTAAAAATGTAATAAGAGGGACAAAACAGAAGTAGACATAAATTTGACTGCAAATGAGGTAATAAAAATACACTTTTGAAAATGTAAAAAATTGTAGTGTAAAGTCACACAGAGCTGGAAAGTTCTAAATCTTAAAATTATATTTATTAGTTTTTACTTAGAGTTATGTCAATTATGTACAAACATAATTAATTTTAAAAAATTAAATTATTTTAAAGAAATATCCAGTTTACTGCAGAATTAGACAAAACATTGAATTTCTTAGACATCACCATAACAAAAAATCAAAACAAACATGAATTCAATATATGCCGTAAGCCAACCATGATAAACACATTGATATACAGCACATCGAACCACCCAATACAACATAAACACGCAGCATTTACTACACCGACAAAATAAAATACCTATGTTCACAACTAAACACAATAAAATATTTATCTCACAAAAATGGATATAACAATAACAACACAAACAACAAAAACACAAACAGAAACAAATTCATTATCCTCACATACATAAACAAACTCACAAATAAAATAGCACACCAATTCAAAAAAGCAGGATACAATCTAGCTTACAGAACAACAAATAAAAGCCAAACGGCTATCAGACACAGCATTAATAACAATACCAACACATATAGTAACCCAGGAGTATACAACTAAAATGCAACAACTCAATAAGTTCTATATTGGACAAACAGGCAGATCTTTTGCCGAAAGATATAAAGAAAACAAAAGCGCACTGCACTACTATTGAATCCACCTTTGCAAATCACCTCATGGACACTAAACACTCATGCAAAAGTATTGAAAATAACATGAGCATCCTTCGCACATGCAACAAAGGCCATAAATTAAACACACTAGAACAGTATGAAATATATAGACATAGCAACACACATAAAAATGACATCTTAAAAGAACAAACACGGCATAGATCACACATACTCTTCGATCACATCACTTCTAACTTTCAAAATAATGGTACCAAGGAAGCCCAACTACAGCATTTCTAGCGTCAAAAATACGAGGCTGAAGAAGTCGTTAGACAAAAACGTTTCCTCCAAGTGTAAGTTAACAATTTAACAACCTTTAGTTAACAAAAAGTTTGGTTGCAAGTAATAGCAATAGTGTAAAAAATTAAATATACAATATAACAATATAACAGTAACAATATTAACAATAAATTAATATTTTTCTATTCAAGTAATGTAACAGAATTTAGTGAATATTTGATTACGCAAATATTCACTGTAATAGTTTAATGACCACTAAAATAAAGCACTACATGTGCTTTATCATGATTAAAGCTTTTTACTAAGCATTTTATTCATGTCATTGCTTCCTTACAGTATTTGAATTCCTTTCTCATTTATTGCTACCGACAATGACACGAAATTTTCAAAAACAGGTTGAGTATATAGCCCCGGTCTAAAATTGATAATTGTGTCAATATCATATATAACAGTGTTTAAAAATTATATTTATAATCAACAAAAAATAAAAATTGTAGTTGATATTGTAGAGAGTTTTATCTATAGCTGAAATTGTGTTATTAAGGCTGTGCGCAACACCTTCGATGATAGATAGCTGCCACTGGAATTGTTTAGTTGGAATAGTTAACTTAAACTGAACTTGAAGTTGAAAAGACTAGAGCTGAATTCAGTTATTTTTGGAAATATGTAGAGTATTTTTGTAAGTTCAGTGTTGACTTTTTTAGATTTAAAATCCATACAGTCACTTATCTAAACGTATCTAACATGTAACTAATGTTATTTTTTACAACAATATTATAAAACATTGCTTAAAAATTAACATACATAATATCATTGCTTTGATAACAATATATTATTCAAAATATTATTCTCTTTCCTCAGTAAATTTTGCTAAAGTTTTATATTTTTGCTTGTTATGTTTTGCTCAATAAATGGTTTACACACATGGTTCAGGTTACAAAGGTTGTCACTCCTGATCTCCTATATTAAACTTATAAGATTAATAATCGAGACAAGTTATATTTTTATTGCTGTTTCTTTCCAGTTAATGAATTAATTGATTTATCTTATTTTGCAAAAGGTTTATTGATTTCAATTTGGATACGCAATCTGGTCACAGGATTCATCCTAATACAATTTACATATTTCCTTTTTTTAATTTGTAAATATTTTTAGTTTACTCAGAATTATTTATTTAATTTTTAATAAAGGTTAAAACTAATCATTGAAATTAATGAAGAGTTGTAACCTTTTCCCTAATTAAATTACTTTTTTGTTTCTACATAATCTAATACACATTAATTTTGTATGATTGTAGCATTTCTTCGAGTTTTTATCTCTTTGATACAGAAATGAATGAGAATGGATGTAAAGATCAGATCTCAATATTTGCAATATAGAGTTGTATTGACTTTTTTTTGTGTTAATTTAGTAACAATTGCCATTTAAGTAGTATTTATATTTACTAGGAAATTGGTTTGATACTTTAAATTTAAATGAAATATGACAAATAATTTAATTTTTTTCTGCTATGTATTCACACAGATTCATATAGTCTGTCAAAAATGTCTATTTTACTTACCAGACTGGGGGGAGGCAGAAATGAAACTAAAACTCTGTTATTTGATGCTATTTTATACAAGTCTTATATTTAAAATATGAAAGCCCTAGTAAGATATAAAATTTAAAATAAAACGGATTTGCTTTTTGAAAACAGTAAAATGTGTGTGTGTGTGTGTGTTTGTGTGTTTGTGTGTGTGTGTGTGTGTGTGTGAGTGTATGTGTCTGTGTATGACTTTTTCATGTATTATACTTATCCATAATTTAGTTACTCTAAAACTCCAACTATTCCCAGTTACTTCACTTAAGTAATACAAGAAAAGAGGTCCAAGCTACTTCAATTGGAAAAAATACAAGAGCAAAGGATAAAAAAAAGTTGACTTATATGATAAAAAAAACTGTTTGCCATCAGTAATATAATACAAAAAAGGAAAATCAGATTTGGTTTTCTTGTTTGTTATCTCATTCTGCAGGACCAAATACAACTTTGAAATTTAATAATTTTAAGCCATACTAGTTTTCGTTGTTTAGAATAGGTTTTTCTTTAGAATGGATTTTAAAAAAAAAGTATTTTTATAGGAGATAAAGCCCTTGGAATTCCTATACTAGATCCATTGTATGTGCCCAAAATGGAACTCTTAGCTGGTGGAAAGGCAGTTCATCTTTATCTGATGAATTCAACACAAAAAGGTTTAGGGTCTTCTGTTATAAAATCTATCAAGTATGTATATTGTTTTGGTATTTAATAGATTAGTAATACATTAGAAAAATTGAAGGTTTTTTTTCAAAGAATTCATCAAACAAATCTTTATTTGATGAACTGGTAATAGAATATGAAAAGTTCAGAGGAGTTTGAGCTGAAGAAAAGTAAATAAGTTTAGAAAAGTAAATATAAAATTTACATTCAGATTTTTTCATGTTGACTGTTTGATGTTGTTCAAGAAACAAAAATAATGAAAAAAGACGAGAATTCAGTAACTTTTGTTTCCCTCACTTGTGCTATCTTTCTTTCACAGAACTTGAAAAGATATTGTGATTAAATGTTCAAGTGAAAACCCTTCAAGTGAAAACAAAATGTTTTAAACAAACTGTTTTGCCTTTATTAAGGGTCTCCTGCTCCATTTTTTGTTGTGAAAGTTTGTATCCCCTTTAAAATTCAATAACATATTGTAACTTTTTCATATTAAATGATGTTACTATAGGCAGAAACAACTTCATGGTGAACATTCAGGCAGAAACAACTTCATGGTGAACATTCACTGGTTTCTGCTTTTTAATAAGAGAGAGGTAGTGAATAAGGCATATCACTTCACTCTTTGTGTGATTATGAAGGAAGGCATCCTCTTAGAAACATGATTACAACCCTGGTGGTCAAATTACTGACCTGTCACACCACTTTTTCTCTTGCTCAAGAATCTGCCTAGTGTACAGGCATGACAACTTTGTGAAAACTTATCTCCTAAGCTTTCCAAGCATCTAGTGACCTTTGTTACTAAATATAGCTCTTATATCATAACTATTTGCTATTATTTCTCAAAAACCGTTTTATTAATTACCACAAATTTAAGTTTTTAGTATAGTGGAGATTTCTTAATTAAAACTACAAGGAGAATGCTAAAGCATTTGAATTATGGAAAATTCAAAATATTCAACACTATGTAGTGAAGTTGTCAAAAATATTAACATTGGAATATGTCATGAGGTAGTTGGAGGTAGCGTAAATCACTTTAAATAGCAGAATCCCCATATTGTATATCAATAACCTAGTACAATGCCTTTCATATATGACAGTGTACTTTAATAATGTGCAGATTACTTAATTTAATACTGTCAAGCAATAGCATACTGTGACGGGTTCTTCAATTAAAATGTTCCTAACTGTGGTATATGAAATTTAGAAATCTTTTAAATTTTTGCATTTGAACTTAACAAAATAATTACTTGGTGCACCTATAACTGGAGAGAATTTATGTAAAACTTACTTTTTGAGCTAGGTATCAGTGGTTGTTAATTGAATTTTAGGCCAGGTGTTCCATAATGTATTAAAAAGCATATTATTTATATTATGTATTTGTAAATTTCATATTGTTCCAGTGCGGTAGGATTTTTTTTTAATTGATGAGGACTACCTATAAACTTCTTGTGTAATTTCGTGTATAATTGTAGCCTGTTTCTATTATTCAATTATAACAAATTTATATGGTTATAGCCAAATTTGCTGTGGGAGATATTATACCAATTAAAATTTCCATTACAAAACCAACAATTTATCTTCAATAGAGTTAATTGAAATTTTTCAGAGCAGATCCAGAGAATTACAAATTTGAAATTAATATGGTTTTACCCAAGTACGTGATAGAAGGTACATATGATGTGAATGCTACAATTGCCATGATACCTATTTTAGGTAAAGGTTTTTCAGTTATAACTTTAGGTAAGTAACAACAAATCATTTGTATTTAATTTATTACTTTTTTAATTGAATATTTAGCATTTGTTGATTCCATCTTCGCATGAGCTACTAGTAATCACTTGCACTTTTAAAATGTTTTAAACTTGCCTATTGTAGCACTTACTTTGCTTGTTGAGGACGGCCGTTTCGGGAGATGTGTCCCTTTGTCAACTCAGACTGTAACTGATCTCAAGGTTTATGTAGGTTAGGGTGGGGGTGGGATATTTTGGTGGTGTGGGTGTATTTTGTGTGTATTAGGAGTTATGATGTCAAAAACGAACAGGCAAACAAACACATAAATTCAACATATACCGAAAACCCACCAGCACCAATACGACCATACACAGTTCCTCAAACCACCCACACTAACATAAACTAGCTGCTTACAACACCATGATATATCGCCTCCTTAAAACACCACTAGACAAAGATGAACACTACCAGGAGTTAAACACCATAAAATATATAGCACAAACAAACGGATACAACCCAACAATGATTGACAAATTATACAACCGCCTAAAAAATAAACATAATAACCCAAATACAAACACACAACAGGACTATTCCATAAAATATTTATCAATACCATACAGAAAATACAACTACAAAATAGCTTACTCCACACACAACACTCTAAACAAACAATTTAAACCCAACAGCAAAATCAACGACATTTACAACGCCACTGGAGTTTACAAACTAACTTGCAATTCATGCCCCAGTTTTTACATAGGCCAGACAGGGAGGTCATTCTACACCATGGGCGCCGACTCCATAAGGCCTGGGTGGGCTCAAGCCCCCCCAAAAAAAACATTGGGTGGGCACAGCTCCCCCAAAATTTCAAAGGATTAAAGCATCTATGAAGTATCTGGAAAAGGAAAGTGTTTTAAATTACAGTAGAATATTCTTGACATCTTTAATTTATTAAGTAAAATTTTCATAAAACGTGTTTACAATTGATGGTTAGTTAGTAAAAGCATTATAAAAGAAACACCGAAACTCGTAGCTCTATTGACGCCAATCAGCAAGATAAAAATAGATTGTCTACGTGACTTTTGTCAAGGTCACTGCGTTGAAGGCATGACTACCCGGCTGAACTAGGGGATGAGTTACCGACACCTGTTCCTAGCGCGCTCTGACAACTAACAAACTGACCTATTATTCTTGGTTTTTAGTTTTTACTTCCGCGGCAGTCGGCTCTTGCAATCAGTTCCGTTTGCACATAGTTCTCGTCACGTTTCGTTATGTTGATGTGATTTAGTGTGAGCAGTGAATAGTGAAAAGTGAATTATTGTGATACTATATGGATAAGTTTGTATTTAAAAAGGCACGTATTGATGGGATCACAACTCCACTCCCAGCACTGGAATTACCTGTACCTGGAACATCTGCCAGTAACAACTTAGATTTGAGCAGCAACAAAAAGATCGTCGGTAAGGGAAGATCCTTTCAGAAATCATGGTTGACTAAATATTCTTGGTTAGATTATGTAGTACAAACTGATAAAGCATTTTGTAAAGTGTGCAAAGAGGCAGAAACGAAAGGACTTATAAAATTTACTTTGAAGAAAGAAGATGCGTTTACTTCTGCCGGCTTTTCAAACTGGAAAAGGGCCTTGGAAAAGTTTCGCATTCATGAAACTACAAATGTACACAAGGAAGGTGTTCTTAAATTGTCAACTTTTTCAAACTCAAGCGTAGCTTCCCAGTTGAATGAGCAAATGAATAATGATATGAAAAAATCCCGTTTAGCGCTAACTGCTATTTTCACAACTTTGAAATTGCTATGCCGACAAGGGCTAGCAATTAGAGGGCATGAAGATATAAACTCAAATTTTTTGCAACTATTGGAACTAAGGAAAGAAGATGTCCCAGAACTAAAAGACTGGCTAAATCGTTCGGGTTATAAATGGACATCCCACGATATTCAGAACGAAATAATTGATTCGCTAGGTCAGTCTGTTTTGCGCTCGATCTTAGCTAAAATTAAGAAATGTGAACACTTTTCAATAATGGTGGATGAAACTTGCGATGTTTCAATTCACGAACAGGTATCATTTTGTATTAGGACAGTAAATGATGATTTGAGCATCAATGAAGATTTTATCGGATTATATGAAACTACAAACACCGTATCTCAAACTCTGTTTGCTATTGTCCAAGACATCCTCTTATGTTTGGATATGTCAATGGAAAAATTGAGAGGGCAGTGCTACGATGGTGCTTCTAATATGAGCGGAAAATTCAACGGACTGCAAAAGTTAATTTCCAACGTGCAGGATAAGGCAATTTACGTCCACTGTACTGCCCACAGTCTTAATTTAGCTGTTGAAGACAGTCTTCGTTACCTTACTTATATGAGAGACATTATGAGCCTTGCAAAGGATTTAATTAATAACGTTAGAGAATCCCCCAAAAGGATGGAAATATTCAGAAGTGTAAGCCGTGCCAAGAATACCAGCTTAAACGATAAAGTAGGACTTCGACCGCTTTGCCCAACACGATGGACATTGAGAGCGTCAAGTGTGCAGCAACTATTGAACAATTATGAAAATATTCTAGAGTTGTTCGAAACCATCTCTTCCTCGGATAAGAACGACACAGGTTATAAATGTGCAGGCTGTTTGGAGTCGATGCTGACATTCAAGACTTACTTTTTTTACAGCTTTATTGCCATGTAATGAACCCAGTGGAAGACATAATTCGCAAAGTTCAATCACCTGATTTGGGTGTAACTGATTTAGAAGATATGTTCATAAACCTAGCCTGTATTTTGGAAGAAAAGCGTGGAGGATTTGAAGACTTCTGGACTTTTTGTTTAAAAGTGAAGCCACCATCAGTAGGTGAACCGGAACTTGCACGAAAACGCCGCGTTCCTCAACGGTATGAAAATAAGGAGGTTGGCCCACCCCACATATTCAACACACCAGTTGAATTTTTCAAAATGATCTACATCGAAACTTGTGAAACTGTGAAGTCTTGTGTTACCAGCAGGTTCGACTCAACAGGACTATTGAAAGTGATTGCTGTAGAAAGGGAGTGTCTGTCCATTCTAAGCAAAGGACAAAAAAGCGATATGACGCGCTCTAAAGAGTTTTTTCAAAATGATCTGGACACTGATAGATTACTCTTACATCTATCAATGTTAAGTGACATTTCGAAACAGAAGAAGCTGCAACTTTAAACATTGCACGATGTTAGAGAGTTCTTTGTACTAGAACCCTGTGTAAAAAATATGTTACCAGAACTTGTAAAAGGCCTGAAGCTGCTACAAGTTGTGCCGGTAACGTCAGCAACTAACGGACGTTCGTTTAGTGCCCTACGGCGCCTCAAAACATACCTTAGAGCTACGATGGGACAGAAGAGACTTAATAATTTAGCAATTACTCATGCCCACCAAGATATTTTGGATGAAATAGACATTCGTCCAGTCATCAACGATTTCATTAAAATCAATCCTGTCAGACGATCCTGTTTTGCACTCTTCTAAGGATAAACTTTAGTTTCCGGTAAAACCTCAAATTCTTTTATATTCTATGTTCAATTTTTCATGTGATTTTTTATTTTAAGATTTTGTTATAGACAATGAAGTTTCATGCAGTATGTAATATAATTTAGTTTTTACGTAACTGCTTATTTCAGAATTTTGTTATTTATAATTAAAATAAACGCCTTCAAACAAATTTTAAACGCTCAACAAAAAGTAGATTCTTGATTTTTTTTATTATTTGTTTTTCTTTTATCAACATCTAAACACATTTTATTGTATTTGAAGATTTAGCTCTGTGGTTTATATATATATATATATATATATATATATATATATATATATATATATATATATATATATATATATATATATATTATATATATATTTAGTATATATTTCTTAGTTAGTATATATTTCTAAGTCCTGAACATGAATGACATTATTTTTTTCATATTCCATTTTTGTAATGAAAAAATTAATAACGGCACGGGCGACGCTTATTTGCCGTCACGGGCCAGATATACTTTGCCTTAAGTACTCTTTTTTGGTACTTTTTTCACCAAATTATAGAATTTTTTTGTGTAGAACATGATTATCAACTTTTGTTTCTCGAAAAAAATTTAAAAATTCATTTTTTTGGTGTATTTTAAAATTCTGGGCGTAGCACAGGCGACGCTTATTTGCCGTCACGGGCAGCTACGTGCCAGGTTTCGTAACACAAAGAGCGCCAGCGAAAAGGTTAATAATCAATGATACTTATATCAATCACTTGGCAAAAAACCACTACTTACTGTATTATTCATCAGACGAGTAGTATTGTACACAATACAGTAAGTAGTAGTTTTTTGCCAAGTGATTCAAGTAAGTATCATTGTTTATAAAAACCTCAAGATAAACAAGTCAAAAACAACTAGGTTAATAATCTTTTGGCAAGTGCAAAAGATAGTTTAAAAATGGTTCTAAGAGTTCTTGAAATTTTAAAATTTTCTGGGGCCTCGGATTCCCCAGAATAATTGAGCCCGAACCCCCCCAAAGTTTTTTGAAAGTCGGCGCCCATGTTCTACACACGTTACCAAGAACATATAAAAGCACTAAAAAACAATAACTACCAATCAAACTTTGCCAATCATCTCAACTCCACAAAACATGACTACATAGACATAACATCTAACCTACAAATTCTTCATAAACAACACAGAAATAACCAACGCTACACAACCGAACAATACGAAATATATAGGCACTTCAAACTACACCCTACACACATACTCAATACACAATTACATTACAACTCACACGCACTTTTTGACATCATAACTCCTAATACACACAAAATACACCCACACCACCAAAATATCCCACCCCCACCCTAACCTACGTAAACCTTGAGATCAGTTACAGTCTGAGTTGACAAAGGGACACATCTTCCGAAACGGCCGTCCTCAACAAGCAAAGTAAGTGCTACTATAGGCAAGTTTAAAACATTTTAAAAGTGTAAGTGAATATTTAGATTATTTATTGATTTGTTTTGAAAAATTCACATGTAGTCATTATGTGGAAGAAATTAACATATATTAAACTTTGAATGGAAATATAAACACTAATTTTTTTACATAATATTTTTTTACCAAGCTGTTACATCTAAGATCTAGTTGGAAACTGTACCCTGGTATCAAAAACTGATAATAATACAAAATATTTTCACTCTTAGTACTCTTCATATAAAGTAAACAACTTACAGTTAGCATGGAATTAGCAAGTAAAAGTAAATTTTGTATTTGTTTAAAGCTCTATTTAACCCTATATCAGGCATGTGACTCATTTGATTAACACGTTTTCTGTTCACAATCTTTCCTTTTCATACAAAAAATATATATATACTCTTGAATTTTGTAGTCCATTACGTTCGGTGAATCTTCACAAATTACAATTGTAAAACTTTAATTTCATATACATTTTGCTGACTTATGTTATCATCATCAGGGATGCTACTACAAACATCTAACTTTAACTAAAGAATTGGAACATACGTTGTCATATTTAACGACTGGATTTGGCCGTAGCCAGATTTACAACCACGCCTACTAACATACTTACAATGAAGAAAATCTGATTACTACAAATATTTAATTTTGACAAATCTATAATATTAATAAAATATGATATTAACAAAATTATTTAAATAACCTAAATTAAAGACAATATTTAACATTAAATTAATTTACAATAACATGGAATTTTGAATTGGTCCTAATTGATTATTAACAATTTTATACAATATCTAGAGCACAGTGATCATTCTAGTTTGTAACTTCTTGTTTGCCAGATTGTAATTTTGTAATATGAACCCTCTGATGATGATAAGGCCTTCAAAATGTACATAAGGGTTTAATCTTAAGTAACTTGTTTTATTTGTTATTTTTGAATATTTGTGTGGTGTTGGGGTTCTTTCCAATATTTTCATTGTAATTAAGTATTTTATTTTTATATCTTGAATATATTGTGAGTTGCGTATATTTATTTTGTGTGTAACCTCAACTCACAAGCTACGTCTAATATTATCTATATTTTTTTCATGTATAATACAGTTAAAGAGAACAATTAATTTATCCCCCTTAAAAATGTCACTTAAAATATTGACAATCATTAACGTATCATTAAAAAATTCCTAATAATTGGGGTAGTATTAAATTATTATAAATGAATATTTTCAGATAACATGACTAACACATGGAGTGTAGAAGGAATACCAGTATTAAAAGATGGACAGAAGTTCTTTCAAATTACTTCTTTTAAAGTGAATATGTCTCCCACAAAGATGACCTTTATTCTTAAAGACTTATTCAATGGAAACAAAGCACTTGGTATGAATAAATAATGTTTATGCTATGTAGAAATAATAATTAATATTATTTGATTCCACCTTTAACTTAAGCTACTAGTTGACACGTATACACTTTAAGGATACACAGTCTATTCAATAAGTATCGGGGCTGGTTCCAAAAATCAAAATTTATTCATTGCAATTACTTAATAGTCTTCAAAATACATTCCTCCTGCATAGATACAATTAGTTCGGCGTGTCTGCAACTCATCAAAAGACCGGTGGAAGTCCGTTTCCAAAATACTGTTGAAAACCTTTGTTGTCACCTCTTAAACCGCCTCGATGAAGTGGAACCGATGTCCCTTGAGCTCCCTTTTTTAGTCGTTGCACATGAAATGCAGCATTTACGATCATTCCAGTATGCATGAACTCCTTGTTAACAATGCCAGTTCGCAAAAAAAAAAACAATCAGCATGTTTTCGGACCCAAAACATACTGTTTTTTTCGCAAGAATGGGATCCTTGCGTGTGCCATTCTGAACTTTGATATTTTGTGTGCGGTCAGTACTTAAACACCCACGATTCATCACCGGTAATAATGTTGTCAAGAAAATCTTCATCTTCCTGGATGCAATTCAATATTTTTTGGGAAATTTTTACTCGCAATAGTTTTTTTCCTCGCTCAAGACTTTCGGCACCAGCTTCGCATAAACTTTTGTAATAGCAAGATCTTCTGTTACAATGACGTAGACGACTCCGACTGATAGGCCAGTCTCCTCACTAATAAGGGTGATGGTTAAATGCCTGTTACAGTCCAAAACTGTTTCCACTTTGGCTACTTAAGTATCGGTTCGAGCAGTTGTCAGGCGTCCGACACGGTGCTCGTCTTTGAGAAACTCCCGACCTTTCTCAAACATTTTGTGCCACTCAAAAGCACAAGCCATTGTGTGGCTTAAGGCATCTATTCTTTTACCCAAGAATATGTGTAAAATATAATTGTATCAAATAGCAATTTACCTTCCTCACTTCAATTGCTAAGCGAAAGTCCCTTTTTGTTGCACTTCCTCTTGTCCTGTTTTATACTCAGGTTAAGCAAGATTCCATGACCCAATTCACAATAACACATTTTATGCACTACACCTAAATCTCATAAATACATTACAGCTTTTTCTTTATTCTCACGTACAAGACATAACAGTAACATGATATCATTATACCTAAATTAACAATGAAGAAATAAACTCTGGAACGCAGTCCAACTAAAACTAACTGATACGATAAGGAAGGATGCTCGACAGTAGCATTCACTACTCTATTGGTCAATTAGAATGGAAAGAAAAACAAATCAACTTCATTTTCATCACTGTATTTGCATAGAACAGTTTTCATAAAATGCAGTCATATAAAAAAAAAATTAATTTTGATTTTAAATTAGAAATTTATTTACTACAATTTAATATTTTAAATATGATTTCTTCCCTTCTCAGTAAGTTTCCAGTTTAGTTTTATTAGTTGAAAAACACCAATCTCTATTTGTTTCTTATAAACTCTAGGTGGAAGATTCCAGGGCAGTTAGTTGTTGGAGATTTCTGCCACTGGTAGCTCTGTTAGAGATTCTTTAATTTCTAATTCTTTAATTCAGTGTCTCTCTTTAATGTCCAGTTCAATATAATTAGTTATGCTCAATTATATCCCCCTCTACATTACCTACCTTATATATTGGTGAATTACTAAAATGAAATCTATTTAGGTAGTTTTCCATCATCGAATGCCTAATTCTTAATCCCACTTCAAATGTCTAACTTAAAATGTCTAACTTAAAATCTGCTAAAATTTCTGTATATACTGAGATTGTCTAATATTTTCTGTTCTTTGAAGAATTGGCAGCCAATAGTTTACTGATTGCAGCTTTTCACCTATTGCTTTTTTTATTTCTTGTTACACAACTTTAAGTGATTGTACTACTGGAGGATTCAGTCAAGTGTAGATTATATTTCAGTTATTTCATCTGCCCTGTGAACTAGAGAATAATGTTCACAGGACACTGCAAACATATTGTTTCTAGTCCACTGTTGACTATTTGTAAATATTTTTTTAAAAAATGTGGTAATTTTGTTATTAATATCATTTGGCAAAGAAAACACTCTTACTAATATTTTTCAGCAGACGCATTTCATACTAGATCTGTACCACATATTGTTATACTCTTCAATTAAATATTTTGCTGTCTATAACTCAATTTTGTCTGTGACTCACAGCATTAAACAATGCACTGATCTAGTTTGAAACTCATCTGCTGAAAAATATCAGTAAGCGTATTTTTTTCCCAAGTGATATCACTTAAAAACCTTTTTTTATACCTCAAGATGTACAACAACAAAACTGAAAGTTATAAATGTGGTAACTTGAAATATGATAGCAGATGAAAGGTCCATTCAAATTGTTTTTAATAGACTAATAAGAAGGTCAAAAGCTACAGATTTAGTCGCCGTGGCAACACCACGAGCCTATCCTTAATCTTGATGTTATCTGAGTTCAAACCATGAAAAATGTTATATTTTTTGGTCTTTAATTGAAAAAACATTTTCATGGAACCCACATGTGTGTAATTTGAAGTTTTGATACAACAAGATGTTGGGTATGATGAGAGTTCTTAGAGATGTATTTATTGGGGAGAGGACAGAACTTGTATGCTTTATTTTTATTGCGCTGTTGTAAGATTGTGCATAGATTATGATTATAAAACCTATTCCTCTATTCAACATACAGTTCTGAAAACTCTCGATTCAGTACATCATTCTGCACTTAGACTTCCTTCTGGTACTTTTAGATCAACCCTAATATCTAGTCTCTTAGATGAAGCTGGGAAGCCTGCTCTTTCATGAAGATATCTGATGTTTCATGTTTTTTATATTACTGGTATTCAAAGCAAACTAAACTAACAATAAAAATAGTTTTATGTTTTATAGTCCTTGAGGGCCATTATTATGTGCACCAATGTGTTAGACTGCTACATTTGGTATAAGAACGCTGAGTAGTTTTACTCACCTAAACTTGCAACTGCACCAATATTCAAACAAACATCGGGCTTCGTTCCTCCATTGACAATAAAAATGCCAAATTTTGATTTGTAATGGTCCTGGTATGTATAACACAATACTCCTGATGTTATTTATCGTTTGGAGTTTTCCATATTCCTAGAACCCAGCAACATAGTGTGATTATTTTTACAGATGGTTCACAACTGAACAATGGAATAGGATGACCATTTTATGTGTCTGGATACACCTACACCCATGAATTACTCTCACCTTGTAGTGTTTTTTACAGCAGAGGTTTTTGCCATTTACCAAACTTCAACAATTATTCCACCTGCAGCAGACCATCATCTTGTGAGTTACGATTCAAAAGGTGATCTACAAACAATTTAGGAAATGCATTCTAACACTCTTTAGTTGGAGAAATTCTGTGTTCAATACATTACAAGGTGTCTAGGTATCATTTTGGTCAGTGCTTAACCACTGTGGAATACTCGGAAATACAAAATGAAAGACTAAAATTGACTACAAGTATGATGCCATTGACACAACATGTAAATGGGAAAGTGAAGTATGTATTATTTCATGGATGGAATGAATAATTGAAAACTGTGAATGGAAACAAGCAGAGTGAAATCAATAATACTGTTAGTTCATGGAGATCTTCAATTAGTTCAAATTGTAGAGAGGATGTGGAGGTTAGTTGTCTTCATTCAGCCTATCACTGTCAAAACATGGATGGTTGATGTAACATAAGGATTTGTCATTATGTCATTTTTGAGGAAGTACTATCATAGTTAAACATGTTCTAATTTAATATGATGAGTTCACCAAGCTGTGTCACCATTATGATCTTCGAAAGGGTTTAATGTTGGTACATTTATTCAATAAAATTTATTACCATTTTGTTTACTTTTAATTAGATGAATTAAGAATTAGTCAAATCTAATTTTTTAATTATAATGTTAGTATTCATCATTTACATTAAGTAACTGGCTTTAGGTATTAGTATTCAGTTTTTACACCCCTGTTTAGCATAATATAAGAATTAGTGATGACAATAAATACCATAAATGATGGGTTTTTGACAGAAAAAAAATATTATCTGTCTCGGTTACATCTATCAATGTTTGTATTGATGAGGTAAGTTTGTCATTTAGTGTCATTCCAAACATTTCTGTGTGTGGATTATACTTGATATTTTTTCCAATCAAGAGAGTTTTAGGTTCACATTGTTTAAGAGAACAGTAACTCGTACAGGTTTTAAAACCTTATGACTTACATATGGAAGTTATTCTATTATTACAAAAAGCCATAGTAATTATCTTAAATCACTTTACTATGCCTATACAACTTTCAAAATGAATCATGTTCCCATTTTTCATTGTTCTGTTTCCCATTGTTCTATTTTAAAAGTACCCATTCTATTTTCAAACTACCTACTACACAAAATTATACTTTTTGCGAATTGTTAATCCCATAGTAATGGATATATAGAACCTATCCATTAATTTGACATTGTGATACTTATAAAAACAAACAAAATTAAATTAAATAGTAAAAAATGATTGTATACTCATAATATAAAAGACATTGCTTGTTTAATAACATTGAGTTAGTGAAATGTATTGTATACCTAACCCCTATTACTCATGGCATGTCCTTTTTATTTGCAGCACTGTTCATATGAGTGGGAGCTCATATTTGCATATGAAATATTTGCAATGATGAGATCTTGTCTTCAAGGCCCTGTTTTTCTTTCAGTCACAGGAATATCATATCTTTCTGCATGATGTCTCAAGAAGCAGTGGTAGCTGTTAAGGGCTTAATTTCTAACACCTGGCGGATTTTGGTTTTGATCCATACTGGATTTCTTTTCTAGCTTTAAGTCTTGATAGCTTATGTTCTGTGCATAAACCTTTTGTTAGGGTCTTAAGAAACTCTCTCTGGATTATATTTTGTTCTTTTTTTCATTCATTTTTATAAAAAAGATAAAAGCTACAAATATCAAGCATGGAGAATAAGATTCTTTTCGCTCATGTGTGTGTCATTCTACTATACACACACACACACACACACACACACACACACACACACACACACACACACATACATGTTGGTGCCTGTGGACACACATACACACACACACACACACACACACACACATATGTATATATGTATATATATATATATATATATATATATATATATATATATATATATATATATATATATATACATGAAGCTTTCGTAATTTCTCTTGCAATAGAGCAACTATGAACTTAAAATAACTCAAGTAGCATTATAATCTTCCCATTTATTTCTCTTTCATAATTGTGTCTTTTTTCAATCCAATGATTTCTAATCTTGACAATATTTTATTTGTAAAAACATGTTCTATGCATTGATTATTGTGTTGACAGATTATTGTGTTGATTAACATGACACATTTGCATCCATAAATACGGTATTTTTATATTTAACTCTATTTTATTTTAACTCTATACTGACAATTATTGATGTCTTACAGATTTTGTTTGCCTTTAGTTATATAGACATTTACAATAATCATTTATCTTTCACCCAAACATGGTTTCTAGTCACATATGCAGGGATAAATTTTACAAATCGTCTATATCGTGAAATAAAGTTGGTTCTGACCATATGTCTCTGTTTTCTTGCTCTTTGTTCTTGAATGTCCGCAATAATTTCATTTTTCTATTCTGCATTACTCTTGGTTTCACAATCCTCAAAGAATAAGGAAGGTGTGATGTACAACTAATTAAATGACGTAAGTTTCTTAGGTTCAGGACTCAACATCAACCAGCCCTTCTCAGCCTCACACTTTGAAAAATGTGAGGGCAGTGGATCATGTAAGTTTCATAAACTGGTGAATTAGTCTATATATAGGCACAGAACTGATATTTTTATTAGAACTTTAAATTTTAATAATACAGTTTAAATTAATTTTTAAAATTATAAAAGTATAAAATGTTCATAAAAATCTGTTCTGTGTTTCAGGAGATATTATAAATATTTTCCTGAATGCAAATTGGGAAGAAGTTTTCAAACAACTGAAACCTTTAATGGAATCAGAATTCTCCGAAATATTATTAAAAATAACATCAAATGTTTTGAAAAAATTTCAGTATGATAAAATGTTCCCTGTATAGTAAGTGTTGCAGAATTATTATTATTTTATTAGATTGTACATAAATATAAATTGGATTCATTTCTGGATATTTATTATGATTTCATATTTATAGATTATCAATTATTATATTATGAATTCATAATGTTGTTTTTAAAGAGGTAATATGTGAAATAATGTTTTTATAATATTGAAAACTAAGGTTGTTAGAGTTGTTATGAGACTTAAAACCCTACATTGAGATAGGGTGAGAGATAACCAATTTACCAGAGGTTCCCATACCTTTGTTTAGAGTGATGTGAGATCTACTTCAAACAAGATATAAGAACGTGACAAATTTAAAACATACTAAAGCTATTATATTGTGAGAGACGTGGAAAATATTTGGATTCATAAGTAGGATCAAAGTAGGGACATAAATTCCAATAGATAGTTTAATCGAGGCTTTTATATATTTATGATCATATTCCTGAGATAGACCTTTTCCTATTGGTACTACAGAAAGATGTCCAAGTACTTCAATTTGGAAAGGGACCTTGATGGAACTTTAGTAGCAATAAAGAAGGAACATGAATATTAAAAATAAACGATAGGACTATAGGAAAATCAGGGCTGACATGGATGGGAAATCTGGAGTAGATATGCTCTTACTAAGGTTTATACAACACGAAATTCTCTTGATCTTTGAGAGGAATTAGTGGTAAAACATGATAAGTTTTATTAGTAATCACTGATGCAGAGAATGAACCGATAAATCAACAATCTCTCCCAACAATCATTTTGCCATCTGATACTAATGAATGCTAGTGTTATGTATTTAATTTATATTTCAATTGCATTGTATATAATATTTACTTGTAGTAGGCTTTTCATTTTTTAAATTAGTTTAAAAAACAAATTATTGAACAAGTTTAACATAACCTATATACATTAAACTAAATTTAAACTACTTAACTAAGTGAATACATAATTGCTTACTTGCTGACACGTTTCAAAACAATCGTTCCTTTTATGAAGCTAACGCTCTACTAGCGGCTTTTGGCTCTTTACAAACGGTATGACAGGTTTGGATTTATGACAGTGGGTGAGTTGTCGGCGTGTTGTGTGATGTATTGGAAGAGGCTATTGGATTCAAAGTATGTGTGGTCATTTAATATATTTTCCCTGTCTGTTGCGTAGTGTTTGTATATTTCATATTTATCTAAGGTTGTTAGTTTTTTACTCTGTTTTAATGTGTGTAGAATATTTAAATTAATGTGTATGTCGGTATGGGTGTGTTGGGTGTTATTTAGGTGTTTTGCATAGCTGGATTTAGGGTTTGTTTGTTTTATTTGGGGGATGTGTTCATCGAAGCGTGTATAGAATGACCTGCCAGTTTGGCCGATGTAATAATTGGGACAATTGTTGCAAGTTAATTTGTAAATACCTGAGAGTTTGTATGTGTCAGTTTCTTTTTGAAAAGGTTGTATATGTTTTCTTAGAGTGTTTCTTGTTTTGTAGGATATTTGGTAATGGAGTTTTTTGAATGTGGAAGCTATTTTGTGTGTTTTTATTGTGGTAGGTGAGGGATATGTATTTGTTGTTTTTTGTGTGGTGTGTTTTTGTGGCTGTTTGATAGTGTTTATGTTTTATTTTCCTGAGTAAGTTGTCTATGAGTGTGTGTTGGTAGCCGTTTTGTTGAGCGATGTATTTTATGGTATTAAGTTCTTCATCGTAGTCTTTCTGTAGCATTGGTATATGTATTAGGCGGTGTAACATATGATTAAAGGCAGCATGTTTGTGTTGTGTGAGGTGATTAGATGTATTATGTATGACCATATCTGTAGTTGTTGGTTTTCTGTATATTTTGCAATTGTGTCTAGTGTTGTGTTTGGTGATAGTAAGATCAAGAAAGTTTATTCTATTGTTTTCTTCTAATTCGAGAGTAAATGTGAGGTTTTGGTGTATGGTATTAATGTAATTATGTAGTTGTTTGATTTGCCGTTTGTTGCCATTCTATAATATTAAAATGTCGTCTACATATCTATGGTAGTAAATTATTTTATGTGTGTGGTTATTGTTCTGTAGAAAATATTATTGTTCGATGTGGTGTAGGAATATTTCTGCTAGGATGCCTAAGATAGGGGAACCCATTGGGAGGGCATCTTTCTGTGTGTAGTATTTGTGTTGGTATGTGAAGTAGTTTTGTGATGTGATGAGTTTGGTGAGTGTGATTATTTCATGTGTGAGTTTATGTGGCATGTTGTTTGCTGTGAGCATATTTTGTAGTATGTGGAGTGTTTGTTCTATTGGAATAATGTCCTTATGGAACTACTCAAAGTCCTAGTTAAGTAGTTTAAATTTAGTTTAATCAGTGAACTCAAGATAATTACATCAAGAAACTTCTATATACATTATTTGTACATGAAATTTGTTGAACATTATTTTCAAAGTGAACTTCTATATTACAGTATTATGCACTATTTTTCCAAGAGCTATAGACAGTAATTTCATTATAGTAAATAGTACTGACAGATTGCCCACTTTGCTTGGTTTGAACCCCTTGTACATGTGAATTTTTTAAGTACCACAAAACTTTTTTCCACCAATGCAGTAGTTGCCAATGTCATTCAGATAAACTTAGAAGGTAAAATAAATGTTATGTGTCCCCCATAAACTCTAAATTTACACAAGGATGATTGCATTATTATTTCTCATTTATTATTTCTCCCAATAACCCTAGAAAGCTAATCTGTAGTCTGCCAGACGACGCGATTTTTGTCATTTGCATCCCCCTCCCACATCAATCGTCGCTGTACTTTCAAATTTCTTCTACCTTCAGTTGACCTTGAAATAGAAACGGAGAGTCAGTTAAAAATAGTTTTGTAAGTTTTATCAGTGTGTTATAGTTCTCGCATCGTCTCACAGACGAAACATTAGCTTTAACGGTAGTTTTAACTTGACGTTCTCGCAGTACCTTAGACCAAATATTTGCCTGACCTGGCTGTGTTTGAGTTTCGTTTTGTGTAAATACGAGTGTAAATATTTATTTTAAATGGTATATTGTATAATAATAGTGTAGGAGTCTAATAGTGTATCGTTTGGTTAGGTTTTTCATAACGGATAGTAAAATACTTTCAGACGAGCGAATTTCAAATTTGCTAAATGGATATGAATATCTTAGTGAATATGAAAGTAGGGAAAGTGAAGATAATGAATTGGATCATGCAGAGACTCAAATTGTTGAAGATATTGATGACCCTGATAAGGATCCAGATTTTATATTGGAACCAGAACCGGCAGAAAACTCCAGTTCTGATGAAGATGAACGCCCTACTGTCTAAAATAAACAGCGTCGAACTGCTGATCCTCTGAGTAATACAATAGTGTTTGGCTCTTCAACAGCTGTGCAAAACGCTGTTGGTCAGAGTACTAGCTCATAATTTTGGGAACACTATGCAGAGACAAATTAGAAATTCCGCTTCAGATATTGACCGCAAAAGGTAGAGCAGGATGGTACATCAATGTTTTGTTTTGATGGTGCAGAAACATTAGTGTCATACAAAACTAATAAAAATCGAATTGTCTTGTTACTGTCAACGAATCATGAAATGCCTAGGATTGATGAACACAGCAAGAGGCCCGTTATGGTAGAATTCTACAACTCAACAAAGGGTGCTGTCGAATCGCTCGACCAGATGTGTAATAATATGTCTTGTAGTCGTAAATGACTGGTCTCTGTGTATTTTCTTTGGTATCCTAAATATAATTTTGGTCAATTCACACGTAATATATGTGGGAAATAAATTAAATAAACAAGAAATGCCAGTATAAAGACGTTCCAGAGCAATGTGTGGAGAACACCAATTTAAGTACCGTTACCAGTTCACTCAAAACAGGTAGAGTGATAAAAATACATTATATTTGTATCAACCTTTGAGTATGTAAGTAATAAAACAATTTTGAAAATTTTTGAAGTTCTATCTCATTGGAAAATACCCGTAGTCTGAGAGACTACTGATTAGCTTTAACGTCTGGTATACAACACGTTAGCTTTCTAGGGATAAATGGGTTTTTAAAATACTTATGTTTAAAATAGAACATTTAAGACTTAAAAACCAATATTGTATTATAAACTTTCCAAACCATACAATATTTCACTATACAAATTTTGTTTTCTCAAGACCAAATATAAAAAATAAATATATAAGACCTTGGAGTTTGATCAGTAGCTTACAAAATGTTGTGCAATGCACTGACCAAGTGTGAAACGAATTTATTTACTGAAAAAAATCAATAAATAATTATTTTTTGCTCAATGAATAAATAAGTATTATTCAGAAACCTAAAAATGTTTCTGTACAACCCAAAAACTGCAAGTATTAACCAAGTGTATTTAAACAATTTAGCTGCCAGCAAAAGCTTTTGATTTATTGATTACATGTCTTATTTTCATTGCTGAAAATTTTAAAATTGAATTATCCTGCAGTTATTTTCCAGAGATGAGATGAGATACTATTTTCAAAAAGGAGCCTCTGAAAGCTTGTACTCTTGCTTAAACATCAGAGTTTTGCAATTAATGGAAAATCATTGGCATAACTTGAAGTTAGATTTTTATGCATTATGCACCAAAATACTAAAACTGTTAAAAAAAACTGTTGTTGCTAGAAAAAGTAATAATTTTACTATCAATTTTACTATACCAGTGTTAATCTTGTTTGATAACACCTTACAGGTAATTAATGCACCAAATATTAATTATTTAACATGTGTATCTAATTATAAAATTATTGTAATAATTTCAATTTATGAGGAAGCACATCTGTATCTGTACAGGCTGATTCAATAAAATAATTTTAAAATGAATCATGATGCAATAAATTCTGTCTGTAAATTTTTAGTCAAGTTGTAACTATAATTTATGTCACTGGAAATTTTGAAATAAATTATCAATTAATTTAACCAATTAGTTTAATCAATTAATTGAATTATCTAATCAAAAATAAGCATTTGATTGCCCTATAATTTAAATAGTCTGTTTAGTTTAAGTATTTCTATATTTTTCATTTGAAAAGAGATTAATTTATAACATTTGTTGGCAATTAATTTTATATGTCTGTAGCAATTACCATTTACAGAAAAGCATGGATTAACACAGACAGATTCCATATAATTAACTGATTCATTATTAAAATCAAATTTTGTAGATAAACCTAAATCATTAATATTTTTTTTATTTTGTAGAGTTTTTATGAGTATGCTTCCAAATATTAAAAGGTGTATTTGAAGTATGCCATTGATTCTATTTAATTATGCTTCTGAAGGGTTTGTGAATAAAGTTTTTTAGGAAGAAATTGATATCACAATAAAGACATTTCAGTTTATATGTGGTTCCTAGTCAGAAATTGAAGGAAGCAATATAGCATCATATGTACACGGTCACAAGTCCAGAATATATAAAATCTCTATCAATATCACAGTGAAAGTATGATCAGTAAAAATTTCAATCAGAATAGAAAAATATAAATAATCAATTAACAACCAGTTGTTAAAATCAAACTTTAATAATTTGTTAGTTAATAAATGTTATAGAAAATAAAATAAATATTACACTTTAGTATACATATATATTGTAATAATCTTATAATTTATGATAAATGTTAATAATTGCTTTAATACAACTGCTTCTTGTGGTAGTCAAATTGTAATAATAATTTTTTTAATAATAAAACAAAATTTAATAATTATCCTTAGAGAACAATAAGTTGCTGGGCGCCAGTTAGAATTACAAGATGATTATAACCCTAACAGTAAATTTTAGATTCTTTTTTTTATTACTTTTATTTTTTTATTACTTACCATTTATAGTAATAAATAATGAACACTTTCTTTTAATTCAATTAATCTTTGTTTTAATTTAGTCTTTGATTACTCTAGTTACAAAACTTTAAATACACTTTTTCTATTAACTTTATTTAATTAAATAGCACAAGACCTTTTCTCCCAGGTTATTCGGTGGGTATTAATTATTATAAATCTTTTGAGCACTTCTGGTTACAAAATAAAATTGGTTTATGCAATTACCTCTTTAATAACTTTTAGAAAAGAAATTCCTAGGCCTGGAGTTATTAGTTTTGAAAAGAATATTAAAATGTTTTTTAATGAATTTAATTAACTGATTTTGCTTATAAGAATGGTTCTACAATGTTAACTTAAATACTAATTACAAGTTTTCCTTAATCTAGTACTTAGCTGAGACTTATTGTTCTTGTTCAAATTTATAGCTTTTAAATTTATTTCATAATCAAATTTCTTTCACCACTATACTTTTTTTATACTTTCACTAACATTAGCTTCTATTAACTTTTATTTAAGCTAGCTTTCTTAATGTTCTAATTCTTCCTCTAATAAAATTTCTGGACCAACTAGGTTTTGCTTCCAGTACCAAGGCTCTCTTTTTTTTAATAATGAATTTTTCTTTCTTGAGACTCTAGCGAAAAAAAATAAAACCTTTCTTTCATTGTGAAACATCTGTTAAATAATACACTTATTATTATTTGATTTTTCCTCTCCTTTCATGAACAGTTAAGTTTTGATACTATATGCAATAATTTTATGCTTGTAAATTTCTTTCTTAATCTTGTGTTGTTTTATTTATAATTGAGTGCTGTTTCTTCTTTAAATGTGGTTTCAATATTGTATCATAACCTTTTTTAGGTTATGGCTCAAGTGTTTACATTTTCTGTATATCCATTTCTAATTCATTTATAATATATTCCTAATTCTTGTTTGTTATTTATTGTTTTAGTGGTTTATATAAAAAATGTTACAATATATATATATATATATATATATATATATATATATATATATATATATATATATATAGTCTAGGAATTTTTTAACGACTTAACTTGTGGTAATAGTCCAAAACTACATACTTTTGGAAATAAAAAGACATATATAAAACACGTAACACTATTGAAATATTTTGATCATACAATGATCTTCCAAAATCAATAAAATTTTAAAAAACAACTGACTTAAAAAAAGAGCCTGGAATATAATATTTACTGACTAAAAAGTAAAATTAATTTTCTGATAATGAAAACATAATTTATCATAAGCTTATTACCCACAAAGTTTTGCGACCAATTTCATACTTGGACTCATATTTAATATACTGAAAGTATTAAATAAAGGTATTTTACATGATGTTGAGGCTCCTTGGTATGTAGATTAACAAATTATGATATACACACAGGCTATTCAATCATTTCTTCCATACACTTATTTTATAGATACAGTATAACAAAATTTATTAAAATTTTATGATACAAAAGGATTAAGGAGATATGATCTCTTACTTCTATAAACATCTAAAGAAATCACAATCCGTGTAAATCATTCAAAGAAGGTTGAATTGTCCGCAATCTGTATATCTGAATGAAAAATATGTAATCACATATTGTATGATCTTTGCTGAGAACAAAAATCAATTATCGTCCCTTATATTATTATTACATGAAATTTTTGTTTCATGAGAAGACTTAATCATGGAAATTCAAGCAATCTAAAAGTTGATTGTTTCGGAAATGTTAGGAACAGAATTGATGTATTAGCAAATAGCAGGCATGATTGCTGATTTCAAAATTTTGTGGGTAATAAGCTTATGATAAATTACGTTTTTGTTATTAGAAAATGATTTGTTTAATTTTTAGTAAGTAAAAATTATGTTTCGGTTTCTTTTTTTGAATTCTTGAATTTTGTAGTCTATTACGTTCAGTAAAACTTAATTAATTAATTTTACATTAGTTTATGACTATCTGAATTTGAATTTTGTAAATTTGTAAATACTTACCGAGACAGAACGTTTCTGATCGCTCTGTGGCAATCTTCATAAATCGGTTGTTTTTTAAAAAATTTTATTTCTTCATTTTTAGAGATATGATCTTTAAATTCTATTTACAATATAGTTCAATTTTGTTTCATTCTGTTGATTATGTTGGCAAAATTGCCAATATTTATCCACACAAATTTCCGATGTGTATATCCCTATAGCCATATTGCTTGATCGTTGTTCAAATAATTAACAACGTATGCCATAGAGAATACGATAAACATATCAGTTTTTCAGACAAATACATAAAGTAATTTATATTGGAATTACCCTTTACAAATTATCCTAAAATCCTACATATGATTTCTTATCTTGCCTTATTCTTTTTCATTTTTGTTTAGAAAGGTGTAATCTCATAATGCAATATCTCAGGTAAATATTTCAACAATGCTGTCTCTAATAATTATTAAGAAAAAATTTTTTTACTCATAACACAGAGCAACACATATTTAGGTGTCAAATATTTTACAGCTGATTTTTAATGTATTTGATGCGTAGAATTCAAATATGAATTTACTTTTTCCTATCAGCTTTCATTTTCAAGATATTTGCATACAGCAATTTTTACATTACAAATTCCTGAATCTAAGTAAGTAGTAGAGAAATGTTAACACAAGCCAACCATGATAGACACACTGATACACAATTCATAGAACCACCCAATACAACATAAACACGCAGCATTCAAACATTTACTACACAGACTAAATAAAATACCTATGTCCACAACTAACTACACAGAGGAACTAATCACAATCAAATATTTAGCTCACAAAAATGGATATGACAATTATTTAACAGACAAACACACAGAAAAATACTCAACAAGAACAGTAACAACAACACAAACAACATAATCACAAACACAAACAAATTCATCACCCTCACATACATAAACAAACACAAATAAAATAGCAAACATATTCAAAAAGCAGGATACGATGTAGCTTACATAGCAACAAATAAAAGCCAAACAGCTATCAGACACAGTATTAATAACAGTACCAACACATACAATAACCCAGTAGTATACAAAATAAAATGCAAAAACTGCAATAGGTTCTATATTGGACAAACAGGCAGATCTTTCGCCGAAAGATAGAAAGAACACAAAAGCGCACCGCACACTACTATTGAATCCACCTTCGCAAATCCCCTCATGGACACTAAACACTCATGCAAAAGTATGGAAAATAACATGAGCATCCTCCACACATGCAACAAAGGCGATAAATTAAACACACCAATATATAGACATAGCAACACACATAAAAATGACATCTTAAAATGAACAAACACGGCACAGATCACACCACTTCTAACTTTCAAAATAATGGTACCGAGGAAGCACAACTGCAGCATTTCTAGTGGCAAAAGTATGAGGCTGAAGAAGTTGTAAGACCAAAACTTTTCCTCCAAGTGTAAGTTAACAATTTAACAACTTAAGTTAACAAAAGGTCTGTTCGCAAGTAAAGCAAAAGTATAATAAGTAATTTACAACCAGCTCGTCATCAACAGCAACAAGATTTCGATAGTTATTTTTCATTATTTTTTTAAATATTGAGGTTATTGTCAATAGTTGTATTCTAGTGATGTCTTTATACAAAATTAATTAATTAAAGACAACTAGTTTCTCTGTCAATCTAACTGATAATTTTGTAAACACTTGTAAATATTTTCTGCTTTAATGGAGTCCTGGTTACATTTCCTTTAAATGAATTGGAATAAGTTCTTTAATGAAGGATTCTGCTCTAGCTCCTAAAAACATTACATAAATTATTTAAGGTCTTCTATTTTAAAAAAAATCATTTGTCATGTTATATATAATTTATTCATTTGAGAAGCCGTTTTTTCCCAGTTAAATTGTATTTATTTCTCTTAAATAAGAAAAAGACAGTCATACACCAACTACTTATCAATCTCCTTCACAGTGGTTCATGCAAACTATTAAAAGGAATGACCACCTATAATAAGGTTAGTTACCTAAACCTCCTTACTAAATATCTTTGTGGTTTCAGACATATTATTCAGCTCTTTTTTTTTAATCAGCCATAGAAAGTTCTTTCCTCTTTCATCAAACAATTATTGCTGTATTTTTCAACTTTGAAAAGGCAGATAACATAATTCGAAGAAGATGAATTTAAAACTCCTTTGATCTTGTGGAATACACATAGTATTATAGTTGCATTCATTCAAAATTTACTTTCAAACAAGATATTATTAAATACATCTAAATACGTCATATTACAGTGTAACTACTTTTGTTGCAATATCACTGCCACTGTCAATATGGTGTCTCTGGTTCAATATGGTTTCTTTGGGAATGATTTTTCCATTATTTATGGTTTATGTGGACATGTGAGATAAGCAAAAGTAAAACAATTTATCAAATTATTTATACACAGGTTACATGTGCAGTTATAAATTATAAGTCTCAAGCTTCCTGCTTGAACAAATGTCAAAGAACAAGTGTTTCATATTTAGTTGTGTAGGCAATACCAGTTAGCTAAAGACATTCTATCCTCTAGCTTCTTTTCCTAGAATGGAGTTTTAAACCATGGAAGATATTGGAGTTTTGAAGTCTTTTACTTGGCTAAAAGCTTTCTTGAACTCATTTACATGATTGGAAGATTAAATACTATAAAGTATTTGTAAGTTTGTGTGTGTTAAACTTTTATCTCTTAGTTCTTATTGCTTAAAACTTTCAAGTGATAAAAACTGTAAACAAAAGAAAATGTCTGACATCCAAAGTAGTTTCCATAATTTGTCTCTAGTCTCATAATGATACATACCAATACTAAATTTCTATTTGAGCACTCTCCTTAACCTTTAATTATTTCAACTTTCTTCATATATCACAAATGTCATATTTTAATTTATACTTGTCTGTTTGTATTATACATACTACCAACATTAAATATTATCATGTTTGTTTTCCAAATTTGCCAGGATTGTAAATTTACCATAGTCCTTAATTTACCAATAAATATTACGATGTTCAAACTTTTACAAATTTAAAGAACCTACCAATATGGTGAAGCTATTTTCACCGGACAGTGATGGGAATTAAAATACTAAAATTATCCTTAGTTTTTAGAGTTTTTAGAACAAAACTCTTTGTACTTCTTAAAGTCTAACTGCATTTGAGTCTAAAACTCCACATTACTTTGTGTGTTCTGTCTGACCCCCAAAAACTCTTAAACCTATTTGAAGCATGCATTTTACAAGTTTTTTTTAATACATAGTCTTCAATTGTGAGGTGTTTGGATAACATTTTGATGGGTTTTTGATCATTGTGGAATAACTGGAAACATAAAGGAAAATTAAGCAACCAAATTACCAACAAATATGATGCTATTTACACTCTTTGTCATGACAGATTTTTAGTATAAAGTAAAATGTATATTCTTATATATGGAAGGAAGAATGGAGAAATGTGCATTATAATTTAAATTGCAACAAACTAAGGCACATCAAAGGTACAATCTGTCCATAGAAATCTTATTCATCTCATGTAATTGGTGGATCTATGTTTTCACATTAGCTACTCTACATTAACACTTAGATATTTAACACAATGAACAGATTTGACAATGTCAATTCACCTTAAAGTGTGGAACTAGTATCACAACTCAGAGTTCTTATTGTTTGTGATGATGAGCGACATTCATAAGAGTTATCATCTTTGGGAAGTTTAAAGTTGGTGTCAGGGCAGTGGCTGCTCGTTTTTTTTAATACATAGTCTTCAATTGTGAGGTGTTTGGATAACATTTTGATGGGTTTTTGATCATTGTGGAATAACTGGAAACATAAAGGAAAATTAAGCAACCAAATTACCAACAAATATGATGCTATTTACACTCTTTGTCATGACAGATTTTTAGTATAAAGTAAAATGTATATTCTTATATATGGAAGGAAGAATGGAGAAATGTGCATTATAATTTAAATTGCAACAAACTAAGGCACATCAAAGGTACAATCTGTCCATAGAAATCTTATTCATCTCATGTAATTGGTGGATCTATGTTTTCACATTAGCTACTCTACATTAACACTTAGATATTTAACACAATGAACAGATTTGACAATGTCAATTCACCTTAAAGTGTGGAACTAGTATCACAACTCAGAGTTCTTATTGTTTATGATGATGAGCGACATTCATAAGAGTTATCATCTTTGGGAAGTTTAAAGTTGGTGTCAGGGCAGTGGCTGCTCCTGCCCAATTACATTGGTGGGGCTCATGACAAAGGGGTCTAGCCAGATTTACGAGGTGCGGAGACAATTTTGAAATTTGATACCCATTTAACTCGTTTTACATTCTAAGCACCTACAACTTTTATTAAGTTATACTTATTGATTAATATATTAACATTGCTATAACTAATAGACGTATTACGGTGTGATTTACGAAATGTTGTAAGGTTGGGTAGTTAAGCGATCGCCTATTGGTTGCTAAAGCGTTGAGTACTCAATGAGTAGTGTGAATCATGTTTTACTTTTAAAAGTATATTAGGCCACTGTGTATGCGCATCAAAGGATTTATAAATGGAAACATTGTGAGAACATTACAAATAAGCCTACAATGCTGCTTCCTAAATCATATAGAATTGTAGTAGCAGCACTGATTAGTCATTTCTCAGCGCATGCGCATGACTACGGAACTCCATCCCAGGCCACCCGTAACATGCGCGTTGAGTGACGTCTCTGCTGTGAGCCCCGCGCGGAGCTTGCTGCTAATTTCGTGCGTCAACTGCTAAATATTTTATGGTTTTAACATTGCTTAAATAATTCTAAGCTCTTCTTAACCTAATTTAAAATAAATGAATATTAATTAAAAATTTAATTTTGTAATTGGGAGGGCTGCGCTCCAAAGCCCTTTTGGACAAACTGCCACTATATCAGGGAAAATAAGCATAGCTTGGAGAGCTAAAACTTTTGAAGTCAGAAAACATAGGTAATTCACTAATTTAGGTTTAACTATAGTTACCCAAACTAAATATGAAGCTTTAAAAGTGACAAAGAGATCATCTCTAAATACACTACAAAAATAGAATAATCTGAGAGTGTGCCCCCTGATCTACACCACCTGTCCTATTTTGAACAATAAGTATAAATAATTTGTAGGTACAAGATCCTACTAACTTGATATAATTAATAGTCAAACTTGGTAATTGACAGTTACCTCACTCCCTTGTTGTCTGAACATGTTTATTAACATATTAGCTGTACCATGCCATACTTTGGTGGGACACATTGTTGTTATGTGGTTGAGAAGTGAGGAACAAAACAAATCATACGTTTCATAGAAGTTTAATTTTGGAAATACTTCAGAGGCCAAGGCAATATAGAGCAAAGGCTTTGTAATTTTTGAATGAACCATAGTCAGAATCAATCTGATAAGAATTGTTTTCCCAGTAACTCTACTACTATATAGCGTAACTATATAATGAAATGATCACAGAAAAAGTACTTCGATTAAGGGGAATATTTAATTTAGTTTGCATAATAATCTAATTGGGATGAAAATATTTAAATATGTTTGTTTTTGTTATTTGAAAATGTAATTGGGAACATACAATGTTTCACATTTAACTGGGGTTGTTGTTAGCTATTAATATGGCGAGTGTTCCCCTCGCTTGCGGCAGATGGCACGGTTGGTGGTACACAGTTGACCAATAAAATAGATTTTTTCTCTTGGTTGCAGATATGTTACTGACATGAAAACTACATGGAAATCTTTGAAGCGGGTTGTATGTTATGTCAAAATTGACCTAAATCACTATAGAAATTTTTGAGTTTAGGAAGTATACACAGACACGCATACCAACTTCACATTTTAATACATAAAGAAGATAAATAGCGTATTTATTACTTTTTTTTAATACACTCATTTTCAACTTGTTTTTATTTCTACTACTATAATTGTGTAAATTTATTTTGTCCTGTCTTAGTTTTAACTTTTTATATTTTTTTACTATGATTACTGTAAGTTTCTTTTATTATTTCTCCAACCAAAAACCATCATCTTTGGTTTTCCTATTAAAAACTAAAAATAATAATAAAAGTGTGTGTGTGTGTGAATTAATATGTCTTTGTGTATGTATTTTTTGTTTGTTTGTTTGTGTGTGTTTTGTTTGTGTGTGTGTGTGTGTTTGTTTGTGTGTGTGTGTTTGTGTGTGTGTGTGTGTGTGTATGTGTGTGTGTGTGTGTCTATTTGTGTGTATGTGTATTGCCATCTGTATCTGAGTAATTAATACTTGGTGGTTGTACATATTACTATTGGATGGATAGTCGTGTGGATGACAATTACCCTCTGCCGCCTATACATCAATAGTTTTTATTACAGAAAGTACTCTACTTAATTGTTTGAAAAAATGATTACTACAATTTTCAGTTACAAAAAATACTTCTATTTATTTGTAAATATTTGTAAATAAAAAATGACATGTTTACACTGTGCATTTGCAATTTTTTTTCAGGTGAAAAACCAATCAAGGTTATTATTGCATATCTCAAGTATTATTTAAAATGCAATTTTCATAAATGAAACTAATCAAAATAAAATAAATAGTTAAAACTAATTTTAATTATCTAAAACTCAAAAAATTAAAATTTTACACAATTTAAATATTATGAAATAGATTTAGGTGATTGATTGTGATTGTACTTCCACAAAACTGACATAGTGGTGGATCCTCATGTAGCATCAACCATCCATATGTTAACAAAAAGATGCTGATGTGAAGACGAGTAACCGCCACTTCTGCCATATGATTCGAACGAACAGATGACCCCCATGGTCGGACAGTATTCTTGATGTTCCTCAGCTTGTTTCCATTTACATTTTGCCATTCTTCATTCCAAACAGAGAATAGTGTAGTTTTAACATTGCATACAAAATCTGATGTCACATACGTTGTGTCTATGGCACCATACTTGTAGCTAATTTTGCACCTTCATCTGCTTTTAGTGTTTCTGAATATTCTGCAGTGATCAGGAACCCAGAGAAATTACACCTCATAATTGGAGCCTGTGTATTGAGCACAAGATGTCTCCAACTAATGGGTTCTTAGTGTACGAGGCATGTTTTTAAAGTAAGTACCGTTTTGATATAAAAAATGAACAAGTAAATTTTTTCAAACAAAACTTTATTTACCTCAAAGAGCATTCTTTCCTCTACTTCTCTACATAATTTTCATTATTATTAAGGCACTTGTCGTATCTTGGGACCAGCTTTTGTATGCCGTCGTCATAGAAGCTTGCCGCCAGACTGGACAACCACTGCTGCACAGACGTTTTTACTTCTTCATCATTGGAATGACGCTTCCCCGCTAAATGCGTCTTCAAGTGTAGAAACAAATGGTAGTCGCTAGGCGCTAGATCGGGACTGTATGGAGGATGGTCCAATTGTTCCCAGCCAAATGAAGTGATGAGCTCTTGCGTTAGATTTGCTGAATGTGGACGAGCATTATCGTGGAGCAAAACGATGCCTGCACTCAACATGCCACGTCTTTTGTTTTGGATTGTGTGGCGCAGTTTTTTTAAAGTTTCACAGTACGCGGCTGCATTGATCGTTTCACCGCGAGGCAGAAAATCGACCAACAACACACCCTTTCTGTCCCAAAAGACAGTGCACATGATTTTCTGGGCAGAAATTGTTTGCTTGAATTTGACTTTCCTAGGGGATGTTGAATGCCGCCATTCCATTGACTGTTGTTTTGATTCTGGTGTAACGTAGGCTACCCACGTTTCATCACCTGTAACGATATGGCTTAAAAAATCATTGCCCTCGTTACGGTAACGCTCGAGAAAGCTCAATGCACTGCCCAATCGTTTGGTTTTGTGCTGATCAGTCAACATTTTCGGTACCCACCGTGAACACAGTTTCCGATAATTTAAACGTTCAGACACAATTTCGTAGAGAACACTTCTTGATACAGCAGGAAATGTTACAGCTAAGGACGAAATTGTGAACCGTCTGTTCTCTTTCACTTTACAGTCCACTTTTTGAATGAGATCATCGGTAATGACTGAAGGTCGCCCACTTCGTTCCTCATCATGAACGTTTGTGCGGCTATCTTTGAAGGCCCTAACCCATTTCCGCACCATTCCTTCACTCATAATGTTTTCACCATAAACTTCACTGATTTCACGTTGAATGTCAATTGCTTTTAAGCCTTTAGCACAGAGAAAACGAATCACACCACGCACTTCACAGTCGGCGGGATTCTCGATTGTCTGCGGCATTTTAAAATCACGTAAACAAACTAAGACTCGATCAAACGGCGTCACAATGGCGTCTGTAGCTTCCCAACAGATGTAGCTACACTGCGCGCATGTGCTAAACGCCGACCGCAGAGCTGCGGCAGGGAAATTTAGAAACGGTACTTACTTTAAAAACATGCCTCGTATATTTGCAATATACACTAAGCATTTTTTTCACCAGTATCGATAAATAAATTGTTAAAACATTGTTCACTGAAAGTTATGTTGTAAATATATTTATTACAATAACTATCTCAGTTAGATGAAAATATTTGAAATATAGATATGAATGTATAAAGACTGATTTATTCTCCTGAAGAAATATGATATTATTTGATTATTTCTCCTACTTCTGATAATTGTAGTATGATTCTAAAATATTTTGTTTCAAGTCTATGTCTCCTTCAGTACCATCATACAAGGGATAAACCTTGAGAATCATATGTTTTACTTCATACATCATCTACAAACACAATTTTTATTCTCACTTACCTAGGCACAGTAGTTGATCTCAGTCACTTTCAAATATAATTTTGTTAATAAAATAACATTTATGTACAAAAGCAATATAAATTGTTTAAAATAATTTTTAAAACATTATGAAAACTATGACTTGTTGTAGGTTATTAAGATGGCAATTTTCCTCTATAACTAACAGACTTTTACAAATAAACTTCTAGAAATCGTAAATGTCATCACTCAACTGCTATAGTAATAGATAGTAGACAAGTCAAAGAAAAGGTAGATCGCTGCTCAATATTGTAATCACAAGCAGTAAAAAAATTACCTATATTACAAGTACCAGTCAAAACTTACCTGTTTGACAATAGTCTGTGTGATCATTGTAGTGTAAGAATAAGAGTGCATTAAAGCAGATTTAGTGGTGTAGTGTAAAGGATATGTTTCAGTTAGGATTAGGGCAAAAACATGAATCTTCTCTGGTACTAGGGGATAGAAGAGAATTATAAGCCACAGTAGAAGGCCACATATTTGAGATGGACCTTATCTCTATTGAGAATGTAAAGTTTTGTTTACCCATTATCCTTTGAATATTATTTATTTGCAAGGAATATTGTATATCTTAATATTACAATTTCAGTGTAAATCTCAATGATAAAAATAAAATAACAAATTTTTTGATGATCAAATTTAAAATAAATTCTTTTCAATAACACACTCCTGCATTTAGTATTGTTTGTTAGCAAGTATGTTAGTGAAATCTAGTATTTGTTTTTAGCTATATACACTTACTACGTAATATGGTAGTGTCTGTTTCCTGGTTTACTAGACAACAATTAATTACAAATTCACATAAAATTGTTGGCAGCCATCTTTGTGTAATTACCTGTAAGCACTTGTGTAGACAGTAAACACAGTCTGCTTTACACAATAAATCAAGAATATTTCTCCTTAATACAAGTCTTTATTTTTTTTTATGTTAAATTTTATTCTCACGTTTTATTCATTTATTTTTGTTAAAATTTTTTTTAATTTTAAATTTTACTAACCCAAAACCTGTTTAAAAAGTAATGGTAAACTTTTATTAAAAAAATTATTTCACTTCATAACTATAATTTCCTACGGATTATTTATGTATAAGCATTTGAAAAATTAACTATATGATCTTATGTTAGATTTTCCTATAGCAGCATTTACTTTTTTATTGTTGAGAACTGCCGTTTCAGGAGATGTGCCCCATTGTCAACTCAGACCTAAACTCAAGAACATATAAACATGTTCAATGGTTTTAGTGAGAAACTAGTAGATCAAGTGAAGATGGAATCAAATAATGTTGATTATATGAATTTTAGGAACAATGGTTCAAATACTTACTAAGCTTGTCTTAGTATAATAGCTTAGTATAAATAAATGTAATTTGCTGTTTCTGCTAAGTGACACCAATAGTAGTTAATATATTAATATCAGAAAAGGATTTTTTTCTTACTTATAGTGTCCACACTTTAAAGGTTTCTAGAGTGTAGTAGTAGGCAACATATCCCAGTAGACCACCAGTTAGAAAAGGATGTTCATGTTTGTACTTTTGTTGTTCGTTAGAGATAATGAAATGGAAATGCTACAGATGTATCTTAGTTTTTCTGCCAACAAAATAGATAAAAGAGTTGTTCTTGTATTATAATCATTTATTATACCAATGAGTCTCTCCTATTCTGTTTCAAAACGATTTGTGTTTCCTAAATAAATTTGTTTTAATTTGTTGGTTTTCTATTGGATTTCTTTAAAGCTTTTTGTTTCAAACAGAGGATTTCTATTAATTTGTAACTCTACTAAGAAACAGGTGGATGTTTGGCATGCAATATAGATTTTTGTAACTTCCTTTTACATGGCTTCCAAACAGTTTTGTTGGTATATTAATCATTGTGTGAGTAAGATAATCATTGTCCAGATTAACAAGAGTTTTATTATTTTTTTTCTGATGAAAAACCAATTTTGGTTATCATTGCTAAACAAAATATCATCTAAAAACTAAAACCAATAAATATAAATAACAATGAATAACACTATAATAGACAATAGTATGAGAATAAATAGCAACATCCCAATAAATAGCAAACTACAATAAAAAGATTTTTTCAAGTGAACACCAATTTGCTCATTATTGCCAATCAAGGGTAGTGTTTAAGGCAATGAATTTTCAGTAAAATAAAATTACAAAAACAACAAATATATATATATATATATATATATATATATATATATAACAACACTCAAACAAAAATAAACAATAAATAAATAGTATTAAAGCACAAGAATAAATATACATCAATAAACAACAATAACAATAACGTAATAATAATATTATTTAATCTAAAACAATAAACTCTTACACTTAGTAAACAACAAAAATAATTAACTATAAATGAATTAAAATAGGTAATTAACAAAAATAAATATCTATACAAACACAAAAACATAACTAAATAGACATACAATAGTTAATAAATATGCAAATGATATTTAAATATAGAAATTAAAATATTAAATAATATATTTGTTGAGCAAGAAAGTGGTGACATGGTCAATGGCTGCAGCATTGTCCCTTAAAACCATCTTTAAAGTCCCTTGCAAATTGAAACTCTCACAAACATCCTTTAAAACAGCGGTTCTCAACCTGGGGAGCGCGCCCCCCTGGGGGGGCGTAGAAGAATTCCAGGGGAGGCGTCAACAAATTTTTTTAAAAATTTAATTTGATGTTGGACACAAACACACATTCATTGAAATATCTTTATAGCTTAATAGAGCTATAAATCTCTATTTCTTTACTCGATTAAATGTGAGCGTCTGTCCAGACTTGAGAAACTAGCTGTTACTCAGCATAGCAGGGTTTTTGTTTATAAATAGCGCGGCGGGGGGTAGTGGGCATATCTGCCACAGTCCCACTCCTGTCCACCACAAGCGCTACTTGCCACACAGAATCCAGTTGTGAATTCTCCTCCGCCTGTGAATGTAGGTTTATTGTAATTATTATAGCGATTGAGTTGTAATTGTCATCGCCATAACATTGACAACCATTGCGTGTTTAAGTTGTTAGTTGCTATTAAAATGAATAAATCAGTACCAAAGAAAGGACTCTACAGTGATGACTATATTAAATACGGTTTACATTTAATGAGAAAAACGGTAGTCATTTACGTCAGTGCGTAATTTGTCATGTAGTTCTGAGTAATGATGCAATGCGACCTGGACATTTGAAACGCCATTTGACTACAAATCACGCTGCCCTGAAGGACAAACATACTGAATTTTTCGTTTCTAGGAAAAGTTGCCTTAAGAGATAGAAACTTGATTCTAGTGGAAGTTTTTGAATGGAAATTGAAAAGGCCGTTGAGGCTTCTTACAAAATTGCCTTGTTGATAGCTAAAGACAAGAAACCCCATACAATTGGTGAGTCACTCATAAAACCTTGTTTACTTACTGATTGTAGTACTGTGCTCGGTGAAGACAGCTACAATAAAGTTGGCAAACGATTTCTTTATCTAACGATACAGTTAAACGTAGAATTGATGACATGGCTATTGATTTGAAAAATCAACTGGTGCAAAAGCTAAAAAACTCTCCATTCTTTGCATTGCAGTGCGATGAAACAACAGCCATTTCAAAACAAGTGTTGTTGTTGTTTTACTGTAGATATATAGATGATAAGAAATTCCTTGAAGAAAAGCTGTTTTCAAAAAATCTTGAAACAACAACTAAAGCAGTCGATATATTTTCTGCTCTTCAAACATTTTTAGAATCTAATGAACTTCCCTGGGAGAGAGCTATTAGAATATGTACTGATGGAGCTCAAGCGTTGACAGGTTGCCGATCAGGATTTATTGAATTGGCTAAGAAAAAAAAACCTTAAAATAATTGGATCCCATTGTATCATCCACAGACAAGCTTTGGCTTGCCAGACTCTCCCTGAATCACTTAGCAGTTAAAGTAGTGAATCACGTCAAATCCAGTGCTTTGACACCAGACTTTTTCGAGTATTGTGCAAGAACTGAACAGTCATCAAGAAACACTTCTCTTTCACATCGAAGTTCTTTGGTTGACCAAAGGTAATATGCTTGCAAGATTGTTCAACTTAAAATCAAAAGTTGAAATCTTTTTGATGAGTTCAAGTGAAGAACTGTACAAGAAATTTACAGATTACAAATTTATCTCTTACTTGGCATATTTGTCAGAATTTTTCGAAACAATAAATCTTCTGAACCTAAAGCTACAAGGTCAGAAAAGTAATTTGAAGAACTGTGATTCAATTAAGAGTTTTGCTGAGAAGATGGCTCTTTGGCAACTCCGCCTGCACATTTCGCAGCCGAACCTTTCTTCCTTTCCAAAATTAAACAACCTCCTCGATGATACCCAAAGTCTTCCAAAAGACCTAGTAGAAATGAAGGACCTAATATCTGAGCATTTGTTGTCTCTGAGTAACAAAATCGGAGCCTATTACCCAGATATAAGCTCGGAATACTGGGAATTCAAGTTAACAAGAGACCCCTTTCAAATCAACATTGATATACTTCCTAATCACACTCAAGAACAAACAATTGACTTGCAATGTGATTCCAAAGCTAAATTGGATTTCCCAAACATGGATCTCGAAGATTTCTGGTTACTATATCTTCCTGTTTACCCAGAAGTAGCAATGGAGGCATTCAAGTTGCTTGTACAATTTTCATTAACTTATCTATGCGAGACAGGATTTTCAGCCCTGGCTAATATAAAATCTAAATATCGAGCCAGACTAGATGTGGAAAGTGACTGCGGTGTTCTTTGTAAAAATTTCATCCAAACATACAAAAAATAGTTAACGAGAAACAGTGCCAGCCTTCAAACTAGTACTACTTAAGTAGCAAACATTTTTCTGGTTACATTGTTGATATTTTGTTGTGATTTTTTCGATGATTTGTGTAAATAAAATTTGTATTTCAGCAAATATGATTTTATATTCCTTACCCTTACTAGAGTATGTCTAGCCTAAGTTCAAAGTCATTTTACTCAAACATAATGTAAGTAAATTTATCATATATAAGTCTAAATTAACTTAATCCGTAAAGGGAGGCGTGACCTCACACCAAAGTGTGAAGGGGGGCTCAGAGCCTAAAAGGTTGAGAACCCCTGCTTTAAAACACTATAACCGATTAGTATATGCCTGATTGTAATAATATCCACACAGAGTTGATGGGGAATGAAATAACAATGATATAGATGAGAGCTGCCATCGCAAAAGTGTATAGCCACCACTTCCTCCCAACGTTTGGCATGAATAGAAGCCATCCATTTATGGACGGTATCCTTAATTTCCTTCAGCTTACTGTTATTCAAACATTATTATTGATTAATGTTTGTTCAGAGAAACACATATAATCAGATGCTATAACACATTGTGTAGTTGGCACCATACGTGTAGCAATCTCCACCCCTTCATCGGGTTTTGTATTTGTAGTTGATATGCAGTGTCCAGGGTCTAGCAAAATGATATCCCAACACCCCCTAATTGAAGTTTATTTACTGCACACAAAATATCTTCTGCTAAAGGGTTCAAAGAAACCACATCCTGAAGACCAGCCTCCACAAGAAGACTAAGGATCTAAATGCACCAGTAGCTAGTCTAAAAGCAGAGTATTGTACTGTATCAAAAGTTTTTAGAACTGCAGGTAGTGCAGATGAATACTCTAGATAATCATTATCAATTAAACGATCCAAAAATCAAACACTATACATAGTTTGAAGCCGAATTCCATTAAGATAAAGGATAGACTCCTGGTGTTGCCTACTACAAATAAATACTACACACCAGGTCTTTGAAAAAAAAAATTTGAAGCCTGTTGTTTTCAAAAATTCCTGTAACCTGTGAATTACTATTTGCTAGGATCCTTTCAAACAAGTTCATACATACTGTAACATTTGTTTATATTACTGCCAAACCTCGATCTCAGCAAAAGAATAATAGTAAATATTTTTAACAGTCTCCAAAATATTTCTAACAGTCGGCACCTTTTGGCGGACCTATATTAAACAGGTTTTTTGTGCTAAACATGTTTTTTCCGGTCCATTTCTAAATGAATCTTACCAAGTTAAGAAAAGTAGCAGTCTGATAGCGAGAGTCAAAGAGAACAAGAGTCTTTAGCGTCTTCCTGGTGACTGAGAGAGCATATTCCGTAGCATGCCATTTTCCCGAGAGAACCTGTAAGGTAACATATAAAAATAAGGGCGACTCCAACAGGTAAACAATTTAAATATCTTTGTATTATAGTTATAGTTATATTAAAACGTATATAAGCGCACCGTCCATGGCCCGTGGAGGATTATTTGTCATAATTCATTTAAAGAGGGATATTCTAAATTCTATTTCTTCAATATTTTTTCAATATTATTAATCTCGTTTTTTTATTAATCTTCAATACAAAGCATACTTTGGTGAGTGGGGCACATATTTTCCAGTATATATTGGTTTGAATATGTGTTACCTATACGAGCATGGAAAGACTTATTTGATAGAAAATCAGCAATGAATGCTATGGTTTTTTTTGTATATACCCTATGATTTTAAAGCTTCAAAAATTTCTATTTTCTACACTATACCATGTCTTCTCAGGGTTGAAAAGAACAGCAATGAACATTGACACAAGAGAAAGGCATTTTGAATAGCATACTCTAACAAGACCAATTGGTCAACAGATGAACGTCCTTGTCTGAAACCACATACTCCATGTCAAGCTTCAAATTGTCAAATTGAAGAACTCTGAGAGAAACTGTGAGCAATAAAATCACATAACAATAAGAACAGACTCGGTAACTGATATATTAAGTCAACTGAATCGGTGTTGAAGATTGTTGTTCGGTGATATGTAGACATAACACATAGTGAACTTATAGGGGATATCTGTTTGTATAGCTACGACTTGCAAAATGGTTAAGTTAAGAGAAACTGCATCGATACCTTCGCGGACTAGGATGTCTATGCCATCTCTATCTTGTTCTTCCAGGAAGTCTGATCTAAAAGCTGAATACTCCTCTCCATGGAAATTGTGTGATTTATTGAGATATATCTCTTGAAGGCATACGAACATTGGATACACATCTCGCATGAGTACCTTTAGATCTATGAGACTCCTAACGCCTTTGACATTTCATTATATCGTTGACTTGCTAACTGAAGAAATTTATCAATTTAGCAATACATTTATCTGGCACCCATTGGTGCTCTTTCTTTTGCCTGGGACGTTCAGTCATCTCTGGCTTGGAAACCTCAGATTAATGAACTCCAGATCCATTAATAGAATCTCAAGAGGTTTTGGATTTAATAGGGTGGTTTTACTGGGCTGGACAACTGAAAGACGTTTGCCTACATTTTTTTTTTACAACCATGGACGCAAAAGGTTTACTACCACTGGGAAATTTCATTTGAGCATAGACACTAGCCTCAGTTTAAGATTTCCTTCTTGCAAAAGTAGGCATGATACTTGTTTTGTTGAATTGTCTATTTTTCGTGACAGATCAGCACAGTTAATACAAGATGACTTTGTACAGGTTGAAGTTGCTGCATACGTTTTACCATAAACCTCTGGTTAAACAGATATATAAAGTTTTCTTGTCTATGAAAACATGATTCTCTCTTTAGCCATAATGCCTAGGATAGCCTTCTCCTCCTTAAAGTTAGGACTGTTAAAAGATCCCAATGGGTGATAGTCATTACATTTTGCGCACTTTAGATAATTAATGCACTCCTTTTCATCATGGCCTTCAACGCTACACTGAACTCACACCCTGTTTTGAACAATAAGAAAAATGAGCCCAAAACGCTGTCACTTAAAATATCACCTGGGGTTAGCCACATATACCCTCAGTGAGACCTTTTTGTAACTTGCATGTATATATTTATATATCTCCGGTTTGCTAAAAGTAAGAATAAACAAGGCTATTGCAACTTTCTTGCCTCTGTTCATCTTCATAATAGGTACAACATCTGTAACTAATCTGGATGATAGTTCTGATTTAATACCATCTATAGAGACATGCAACAAATACCTACAAGTGATGACCCCTTTTGAAAATGTCTAGGTTCTACGGGAGCTGAAAACCATGACCATATAAAAAAAGGAACATTAAAAAATAGCTGTTATTTTTAAAAGAGAACATTTTTATTTCTCGATACAGGTTGCATCAAGCAGTGTTCTATTTTTCAATTTTTTAATAGATGAGACAAAACCTCCCGCACAGGCAGTAATAGCCTTATTAATAAGGAAAAGACACAATTTTGATCAATCCTATTCTTCTTCAACACTTGAAATTATTAAATATTTTGGAGATGGAAATGTCGGTAATGTAGCTATCATCAACTTCTTAGACCCAACATCAACACATCAACCCCAGGGTCGCCAGTGAAATTTGACATTGCCTCTTTAAACAATTTATATTTGATGGGTTTATGGTTTCCATAAATTTGTTAAAACTGGCTATTGTGGCAGGTGTTACGGCTAGTAATATAGGAACAGCTACACCCATAGATCACTTATGATCACTCCTAACCCCCAAACTCTGAGGCCTACAGTTTTCTGTCTTAGCTCGACTGGATGGGCATCAGACACTTACTCGTAATATTGTGCACACGATGGACAATCCCTTACCAAGGCTGAAGCAGTTGGCAGACCATCAATTGTGCTTATGTCTTCAGCATAACAAGCTAACAACAACCTCCCAGAGGTTGACCCTTTCAAGCTCTGACCCTTTCAGCACTCCCAACACGTAATGGTTCTGACCAGTGAAAAATCTCTAGGAGAAGATGTAAGAGTTCTTATTTAAAAATTTGTTTTTAATGTTGTGTGTTTTTAAAGTGTATAGTATGTGTAGTAGTGAAATGAGTGTTGTTAGTGGTGTTTATCTTAGACTGGGGTACAGTGAGGGACATCATAAGCTTCTTAGTCTGCACCACCCAATGGGTAACAAGATTTTTTGGTCCAATTAGCTCTTTTAAGGATGGTATGAGGATTTTGAATTCCAAAATTAGGGACTTTCAAATCATGGAGACAAAATAGTACTTTAAAGTGATTTATTATTTCCTGTATATTCATGTAGACAAGGACACTGAAGTATACATTCATACAAAATTTTGGAATTTAAACTTTCTACATTATTTGTTACTTATACCTACTCTATTTTGCTTTTATTATTTATTAATTTTTGTTATTTTCTAATATTTAGGAAAATAAAATAAAACAAATACAGAAATAAAACTGTTTTAAAAAAAGTAGTAGTTTTACTCTAAAGATCTGTGCCACAAAATCACAAAACATGAAAAATATTTGCTCAACCTGTTAAATAAGTATTACAATAGATTATAATTAAATCAGTAACAGTCGATATAGATCAAGATAAAATTTTATATTGCATCGATGTTCAAGTAATCCATACAAAGTGCCAATGACAATGATTATATCTATGATATCCATATGTACAATTGATTGCAGCTGAGGGATTGGCACAATTGATGATGGATTTGTTTTTTTCTAGCGAAAACATTTACTCAAAAAAATAGTTTGTGATAACTTTACAATAGTTGGGATGGCTTCTTCATTGATGAGTACTTATTATTATGTAAGATTAATCTTCAACATATAGTTATTTGTGAGAAATATATAGTTCAACATATAGTTATTTTTGTAAATTATATAGAATCTTAAAACAGGATTATTAGCTACTTAAAGTAAATTAATTTTGTTTATCTTTTATAGACTACAATGATTAAATATGCAAGTTAGTTAAAATATTGCAATTATTTTTTTTGTAGTTTCACTGTATAATATTTTGTAATAATTTTTTTATTTTATTACAATGAAATCTTAATTTAAAATTACTCTATTACATAATTTACTTATAACTTATACCAGTTTCAAATACCTTTTTTGATATAAAAGTAATTCTAAAAACGTTTTTTTCTGTAAATCTATTGCCAAACGCATGTAGCAATGCATTAACTATAAATATAGATAAAAATTTAAAGCAAATTTTAAATAACTCAAGTTATTTTGTGGTTATTGGGTTTGTTATTTAAAATATTATAACATTAGACCACAGTTGCTCAAGAAATCATTAAAGGCAATGTATTGTCAAATTTTATATATTCATGCATCTAATGAAGAATGTTCATGTTGAGACTTTAGAGTGCTTAGACGTAATTACAAACTAAACTAATTAATTACTATTAATTAAATTATAATAATTATTAACTTATTTAAGTCCCTGACTCATTTCCATGACAAGTTCCTTATTTTAAACAAAGAGAAAATTTAAACAGGTGTAACTATGTAGATTTATTAATTACAAATCTAATTAGATTTATTTTTATTGTATTTTAAAAAAATACCAGCTGTAGCTGGAGACGTATATATATACATTTAGCCAGGAACCATTCCTGGTATAATTTGTTCAAGTTTCCTTCATAACATATAACTATGATTATGTACAAACTTTGTTTAGCAACCCTACTTGTCTGGGTGTATGTAAGCAGTGTTGACTCTGCAACAGGTAACATTTTATTTATTTATTAAAAAATATCTTTATATTCTCTTTTTTTATTATCTTTACTCTGTATACTACAAATAATCATAAAAATTTAATTAAGGGGTATTTTATTATTTATGATCTATTGTATATTCATATAAAAAAATATTAAATACTCTTTCTTTTTTTATAAATATTGGCTCAATGAGCAGAATGTCTAGGAGAATATTCAATTATTTGTCTGCTTCCGTATCACACAACTGCTAGAAGGGAGATTAATTTAATAACAAGATAAAGTTCTAATTTTGGAAAGAGGTTGTAAATTATTCAATTATGGCAGGGAAAATAAGGCTGAAGTTTTATGTTGCATAAATTTTTTTAAGCTGGACCAGAATGAGAGGAAGAAGGAGTACAAAAACAAACAAACACACACACTTTAACAATTTGTTGACAAGTTACTATTTAGCCAATTAAGATTGTAGATCTTCAATCTACAATTAATGTAGATTGTATGAGCTTTCGATTAAAGTATATTATGAATTTCTATATTATATTGGTCAATCAATCAGAATTGATTTCTTCCCAACCAATGAATTATTTTTGAAGTTTCTTATTGGTCAATTTGATTCCATAAATACAGATTTATAATCTTTCTGGACGATTTATTATTTCTTAATGGCAATCACCTTTAATAATGTAGATTTGAGATCTAATCTTATTTTCTGCCCTAGAAAATTAGATAAATCAATATTACTTGAATATATTTCTACTTTCATGTTGTTTTATGTTTCTTTGCTATTAAGTTGACTATATAAGCTTTTACAATTTTTTACACTATATAATAACCTTACAACTTTCTGTTCTCAATTATCACCCCTAATACTTATTTAATTTCATGGTGGCTTTTTGTTTCTCAATTCCTTATAAATTTATCGTAAATAACATACAAAATCTTCTAACCACAATATTTGTTCAGAAATATTTGTTAACTTTATGTAAATTTTGGTTGCATTGCAAATATCCTCAGAAACAACAAAAAAAATAATGGTTATGTTTATACTGCCTCTAAATAGGATTGCTTTGAAACCCAATCTACATAATATTAATAAAAAAATTATTGTTGTTAAAGGAGTCATGTGTGTTATTTGTTAAATTACAAAATTGATTTAAATCACTGTAATGTAAGTATCAATACAGTAAATTTTCGGACTGGTATAATTTTTATCATGATGTTAAATTGTTTAGGCTACCACTAATTCACTAAGATATTTTTTCTTATTACAAATTTAACTTATTCTCTATTGTATTAAACTAGCTAAAGTATCTCCCAAATTTTAAATTTTCATTTTATATAGTGTAATTCTATTACTGTATTCAATTCATGTAAATGTTTATGGCCTCTTATGTAGCACTGTTAAGAGGCTAATTTTTCTTCAAGCAAAATATATTTTGGCTAACTAAATTTTTAGTAATTAATTGCAGCTATTCTTGTAGATTCATAGGCTCACATATGTGGTCTTACAGACCAAAGTGCTATTGCTAAAATCAATATATTATATTTTAAAAGATTTTAAATAATTTATTATGTATTTAATTATATATTAATAATTAAACTATTACTACATTTGTTAAACTTTTATTTCGGAATATAGTATTTAGGCTGATTAGTTTTTGTACAAGCCTTTTACATGAGTACTCAAGAACTAAGTACTTAGGCTAAGAGAAATAGTAAGTTGAGGAATTAGAATTACATATTTTTATATTAACACCATACGTTTTTATGATAATATAAGAATTATTGTACATATAACTAGAGACAAAGTCAGTCTTTTTTTTATATCTTGTTTACATTTTAGTCTTTCACACCTTTGTAGAGTTGCTTCCTACACTATTTTGAACCCAGGTAGTCAAAATTGACTACTTAATTTAAAATAATTAATTGTCTGCTAAAGTAGTTTAACAATACATATAAATACATGCAGCGGCAGTATCCTATTCAAAATATCTAAGAAGTTTTTAACCTTCGAGAGGGCGCATAGAGTTTCAAATGGAAGAGGGCACTTGCAGAGGTTTATTCCGCACAAATAACTTTAAACATTTAATCGGTTTACGATTTTATATTTGAGTGACTTCACAATTAAATACTCTATGAATGCATTGTAAATAATTTTCGACATCATTATTGTACAGTTTTAATTTTCTCATCTTCATATTTCTAAAAATATTTTGAATTGTTAAAGCGTGTAAGCAATGTATACCAGACTGCTATTTTCATTACGGGAGAGGTGTTTGCAGGTTATTTTTTTCTGTAATAAATTAATTCAACATCTAAACAAAAAATATTTTATCGTGATGGTAGGCCCTGCAAATAAGAATATGAAATTAATTATAATATTTAGTGAAAATAAGGAATATTTTTATTCAAATATATAACCCTAAAAACTAGCGGATGAAAAAAAAATATTGGCTTTATAACACAACAGGTTCTAGCAGAATCTTACAGTCTTTGTTGAAAAAACAATTCATAATTGTTCATTTCTAAGCTTACTAGTCACCACTAGTGTACCGTGAACATGACACCTCTCATGATAATTATGTTTCTTCTTGCTGTTCTCCCTTGCCTTCCTGGATCAGTATAACACAGCATTTTTAGTTTTTTACTAAAAAAAGGCTCTTTTCTATTGTAAAACTGCACTGTAACAGCCTCCTGGCGGATTTGTAGAGGGATTCTCTATAAAGTCAAAATCTGACAACACTTTAACAATTTGGTCATTTTCAGATTCACCTATTATGTCTTCATTTGTTTCATTTACAATTTGATTGGCTCCTTCTTCAGGTTCATCATCTAGCAAAGAGACTCGTTTTCATCAGAATTATTAAAGAGCTGTCTAACAAAATTTCTGTTAGAAAGTATTTATTGATTTTCTTCTTTTTCGACACCACATAGCATTTTACGAATTCACTCCTCTTCAAATGGAACAACAGTAAAATGTGAAACTTAGATACTAAAAAGACATACAACACTAAAACAATAATAACAACAAAAACAGTAATAATTTAACTCAGCAATGTCTTTTGTAATGTAAATAAATGCATGAGGAACTTCGCACAAATAACTTACATTAAAGGGCGTTTGCGGACAAAACCTCCGCAATCTGATCGCATGTAACAAAGATTAATTTCACACTAAAGCTACGAGGAAAAAATGAACAAAAATAGGTTTCCTAGAATGCAGGTTGAGGAATAACAAGCCGGAAATAAACTTCTGACAACTAGAAAGACATTTTCTTAACAAATAATGATACATGCGGAGAAAAACTCTGCATGCGCCCTCTTGAAGGTTAATGTTAAATAACAGATGTTTGGAATTAAATATAAAATTATAAAACTGTTAAAAACAAATATGGCTAAATAACAATGATTTCTATCTTGAACTTGTGATAATTCAGTGTTTAATTTGATATTTTTTCTCTTTGTTACAAGTACTACTGAAAGTGTTTCTTATTTCTAACCTGTTACTCTTACATTACCTTAGTATTTAAAAAAATTGCTTTCTTAGTTATGCAGTTTTAGTTTTCTTACTGAATACAATCGGTTTCTCTGGCACAACACTTACTTACATCCCTTAAATATTACATACCAATCACAATTAATATTGTATGTATTAATTATGTTATTATTAATTTCTATAACAGTTCAGTAATTATTTAATTGTCAGCTGATGAACAACTACAGTTGGAACCATTCCATTTTTTTAACTATAGTTATAGCACATTACAAAATCATCTTTGGAAAACAAATTACATATACATGCATTTTAAAGACTAGATAGGTGTTAATACAATAACCCAACAATAACAAATTTGTTTTTCAATGTTTCAGGTCTCTCTTCTTATTTTCGTATCTGCCATAAGAGTGACAGAGATCTTGCTGGATGTCTAAAGAACAGTTTGACTGCAGCTGCTTCGACTATTGTAAACGGTAAATTTTTATGAAATATTAATTATCTATTAATAAAACTAATGGCAAATGTGATTAAATCTCTTTAAGATTCGAGTAATGTAAAATTTTTCTAAAACTTGCCTTATCCCCACCCAAACTCAATCGAGATCGTATGGCTTTGTTAGGTCATATTACATAAATTATTTCAATACCTTCTTAGGCTTTATAATATTGTAAAAGTAATTATTCTAATGTAACTGAAACCATGAATTAATTCACAGGTGTTCCTGGGCTTGGTTTACCAAGACTTGAACCACTAAATGTGCCCAGCATTCAAATGAAAGACAAATTTGGAGTTTTGGACTTTGATACTACTCTTTCAAATTTGAACATCTATGGCATGACTAAATACACAGTTAAAAGTGTGAAGTAAGTAAAAAAAATCAACCTAGTCAAATTTCTTCACCCCTTAGCACAAGTGTAGTAGAATAACTTAGCACATCATATCAGCAAATGCCATATAAAAAATATTACAAATTCTGACAGCTGTATTCTACTGAAGTTCACAAAAATTCAAATGCAGGATTTGTTAATCAATTCAAATTCATATATTGTTAACTTTGTATAAAACGGAAACTGCACTGCATATATTTCATTCAGCCACCAGCTAATAATCACCAATTCATTGACATGGCAACTGACAGCTATTATGGAGTCTGCATTTGAGTATTTGACATTATTTCTCAGAGGTCTATTAGACACTCACTGTCAAGCCCAGTGGACTACACACACATACAGAGAGAGAGAGAGAGAGAGAGAGAGAGAGAGAGAGAGAGAGAGAGAGAGAGAGAGAGAGAGAGAGAGAGAGAGAGAGAGTACTGAGAGTCTGTTTAAGTAAAAAATGCCAGAATGCAAAATTATAAAAATTAAAATTAATTTTTAAAATTTCAAAAACGTGAGTTTTACAAAACTCAGGTTGAACATTATAAAGAATAGTGTGTGTGTGTGTGTGTATGAACAAAAATTTAAGTATTATTTAATTCAATCTTCAATTAGAACTACCGCTTTACTACCTAACACTTTTCACTAGGAAGAGTACTACTTACACTTTACATGGTAACATACTCGTATATTATATTAATATCAGTTACGTTCTGGATTGACAATGAAACTGCTCTCTCAAAATGGCAGTCTTTGTTAAACAAGGAAATAACTGCTACTATAGGCCAGTGCCACATATTAATGTATGCCATAGAGTTTATGAATTTAAAATTGATATAACAAATTTACAAAACTTTTTGCCAATTATTTCTATATTAGCATTTGCATGAAATTTTAACAAGCTGTTAAACATCCGCACACACACACACTTGTTATACATACACAATGTATATATTTATATATATAATATAGTTTTAGTCAAAGTTATAGAAGAATACAGCATATAGTTATAGAAGTTTTTAAGTAAGAATTTAATTTATGGAAAAGTCATATTGAACAAGATGTGTAGGAGGAATACGAATCTAATGTCAATAATTCTAAAAACAATAGCCAGAAAAAAATTTAGTAGTAGTGTGTGAACAGCAGCATTATAGCAGGTAAATGATCTTTCAACAAATATAATCTGTTGCTTGTTGTAATTATCTTGAATTCACTGATTAAACTAATTTATACTCAATTTGGCATCAATTACTTATAATTTATAAATATAATGTATTGATTTCAATAACAATACTAAAAACCTTTCTAAAACTAATGACAGACTTATAGTGTAACAAAATGTAATGAAATGAACATTTATGCAGGGTTTTCTACATTATGTATTATTTCTTAAACATAAGCTGTACTTATGTTTAAACCATGAAAATATGTATTGATTAAAAAAAATGCTATGTAAAAAACTCACAGTTCGCCAGAATATAAACGTTTTTTATAATCTTTTAAATTACAGCTAAGAAATATAACAGTTTAGTTTATTTAGAAAAGTTTTGTCAAAGATTCTGGAACTATAGGTGTATAAAGTACATAATTTATACCATAGTTTCATTTTGACGAAACAGTTAAAATTTAAAGTTGCTTGTTGTAATCATCTTGAATTCACTGATTAAATTCTAATTAAATGATACTTAACTAAGTGAATATGTAAGGGCATACTTGCTAACGCATTTCAAAACAATCGTTTTTTTTAGAGGCTTTACTTCGTAAAAGGAACGATTGTTTCGAAACGTGTCTGCAAGTTAGCCCTTAAGTATTCACTTAGTTGAGTATCATTTAATTACAGGTTAAAATTTTCTTAAATAGGATTTCATTAAAGTACAGTATTTTTATTTTTGTAGATTTTATTGTCCATGTGGATCTGTCAAACTTATACATCTGACAATGTTAAAATCTTCATTTTACATCCCAAATAAGTAATAATATCTTAGAATATTAAAAAAGAATATTAAGAGAGAATTATCAAACTATTGTGCCTTATTCTTAGACAAGTAAAAGATTATATTTGCAGTCCAAATGAATAAATATTAAATACAATATTTAAAAAAAAAACATATATTTTATAATGTTACATATTTTCATAAACTGAACAACATCAATTATTTAAAGAATCTTTCAATATACTGGAGAATCATATATGTGTATATATATATATATATATATATATGAAGGAGATAAATATATCACAGCAAGTAGTAGTGTTAACATTATTATGTAATAATAGAATGTATTTTTACTCAGAATCTAAACTTCTCTTGTTTGAATTGATCATATAATTTTAAATTTTTCAGTGTTGACCAGGCCAGAAACACAGTAAAACTAGTAATCAATGCACCCTCAATAGAATTGAGTGGCAAATACAATATGAATGTAAAAATATTGACTTTACCAGTCAGAGGCAGTGGTGACTGCAAAATGAGTTTCAGTAAGTAATGAAAATGTGTGTGTTAATACAATATAATTTTACATATATACATATTTTAATGTACCTGTTTACATAAGTACATAATAAATATTTATGTGCCTGTGTGTGTGATCGTAATATCAACTTTTAATGAAGTATTTACCACTATAGGTTATATAAGTTTAACCTGTATAGGCTATCAAATACTACTGTTTTTAATATTTTTGCTGTTTATTTTTAAACTACAAGTTTTATATTAAAATATATAACATATATTACTAAATGTATTATTTATATGTGATAAAACATATAATTATAGTAAACAACAATAATAATGAACATATAAAAAACACTATATATATATATATATATATATATATATATATATATATATATAGCTAATCATTTATGAATTTTGTAGTCTATTACGTTCGGTGAATCTTAATAATCACTTAAACAATATTTTATGACTATCCGAACTTTAAATTTTGTAAGTTTGTTGAAACTTATTGTGACAGAACGTTTTCGATCGCTATGTGGCGATCTTCATCAGTGTCTTCTGCTTGGAGATGTCGGGTCAAGCTGTGACGGTTTTAAAGGCAGGTTTTCGATGGTATCAAAGACTATGTGTGATTTGTATTGAGTTTGTTTGTTTAATATGTTTGTACTCTGTGTTTTTGTGTGTCTGTAAATTTCATATTGTTCTAGTGTGTGTAGATGTGGTCCCTTTTTGAATTCTTGAATTTTATAGTAGTTTTGTAAACTGTCATATTCCTGGTAATTTAAGTGGTTATTTTATAATATTTATTTCTGTAATTAAAATATAGTAGCTATGTTCAGAATTGAAACATATAGGCAAGCTTAAGAATAAATTTTATTTCAATTCAATAATGAATAAACTTTTGAGTAGAAATTATTTGTACAAAACTAAAATCAACAAATTTGAATGTGCTAGCTATAATAATTTCAAATTTTTATATTTGTAGGAATACATTTCAATATTGATATGAAATTACGATATCAATATTAATATTTTGAAACACTGAAAGTATAAATAAATAAAACTGTAATTCCTATTCCTTTTAGCGAATGTCGATTCAACAGTCACTGTTGAAGTGGAAAAATACACATCTGGAGGAACTTCACACTACAGGATTAAGAATTTTGATTGGGACATTGAACCAGACACAGCCTCCTTTTCATTCTCAAGTTTGGGTAAGCAAAATAAAATTTCAGTATTAATATACACAGCAAAATATAAAACAAGATGATATTTTGTAAAAATTCTACATGTTTTGTATTCTTTTAGAATTGTTTTGTAGCAGAGAACTATTGAGATAAAATAAATAATTGAAAAATCAAAAGCAGTAGGTTGTCCATGATTACACTTGTTTATGTATATTTGGATACTTATATTTACATTTAAGTACTGGGAAGATACATTTTTTTCAAACACTTGATCATACAGGTTTTTTCAAGTTTTGTGAATCAATTTTAAATAACTGAACAATGATTTACTTTATACAATACCTAATATTTGATATTAAATATGTTTATACCCCATGTTTTTTTTAACTAGGAACGTTTATAAATAGTAAATATGTTCCACTTTCCTACAGTAGCACATACTTTTATAATTGTAAAGGACAACCGTTCGGGGGGATATGTCCTGTTGTCAACTCAGACCGTAACTTAGAGTTACAATGGCACACATCTCCCAAAACAACCACGTGAAGATGGAATAAATTAATATGAACCAATTTTTTAAGAAGCAAATTTAGACATTCCCTCATTTTTAAAATTTAAAATAATATTTTGTAACCTAAATAATGTAAGTTAATAAATTAATTTAAAGTAAGAAAATCTTCTTTAAATTTGATATTTATACCTGAATCAATTAAAACTTGTAGAGGAATACAGGAGGCTAAAAACTTTCTTGATAACATCCAAATGAATAAGAATGAAAATAAATGTTTCCATAAAAACAATAGACTCAATGAAATAAAATAAGTTGGAATTGATAAGGTTTCTCATTGTTCCTAATGCAGATTGTTAATTTTGAAGTATGTCTAATAATTTAATTTTCTTCCAGGTGACTCTATAAACAAATTTATAAATTCAAATTGGAAGTTGGCTTTCAATATTTACAAACAGATTCCAGAGGAAGCTTTCAGCACTTTGATCAAGGATCAAGTCAACAATATATTGTCCAATTATTCTGCCGATGAACTTTTCCCAAATTAGATTTAAATCTAAAAACTTCTAATAAAATTTCTTAGAATATCTTTCTTATGATTTTTATATATCTTGCTATGTTTATATCTTAGAAATAAATAAATAATAAAACAGTCATGGTGATTTTTTTATTACACTTTAACAATTATTTAGTCATGTTTTCAAACACCAGTATCTAAAATTTTAAAAGTTTCTATATAGATCCCTAACACCTGTTTTTTAAATTATAATTGCTTTAATAAAACTATAAAGAATGTGTTAAGACCTAAGAAATTTTAATTCCAAGGCCTGAAACTTCCAACAGTCAGGATAACTTTGTAACCACAATAGCAAGAAACATTAAACAAATATTCCCTTGAAATATTGAAAGAAACATTACAGTTTATAATTATAAATAATCAGTAATATTTTTTATGAAACAACATGTGACACATTGCATTAGCACGAGTACCCATACAAAATTTGTAGGGGGGGGGGAGACATTGCATACTAAAAAATTCAAGTTTTAATCTTGTTTAACCTATTACTGCTTATAAATTACCATGCATGGTACATAATGTAAAAAGAAAATAAACACACTAATGTAATTACTTGTATTTCTTTAAACACACACAATAATATGTAAATATTCAAGAAAAACATACATTTTTTGTACACAAATATTTTAGTTCTAGTCATGTCCTACAATTCACCAATTTTCAAATAACTTTCTTGAAAAAAAAATCTACTGGTTTACATTTGACACTTGCATATTTATTTTGTTTTAAAATCTTGGGGCGATTTTGTCCCCGAATATGGGTGCCCATGTGCATTAATGTTCATACAAAACCAGTGTCTATGACAATCAATAGATGATGTCTATATATCAACTTATTAGACTGAGAGATGGGCACTTATGATAATGGATTAAATTTTTAACAGTTTATATTTTATTTTACTTCATTATTACAGAGTAATTTTTGTTTAATTTATAATTAAAACTTTTACTCAAACCACACAATGTTTACAATTATAGTTCATGGTAACCATTGAGATGGTTACTTTCCTGGTGGGTAGTTATTATTAAGTAAGGTTAATTTTTAACATATAGGTCTTTACTTATTATTTTGAACCACAGTGGAGTATAATTATAAGTTTATGGTTATTGATGATAAATATTTGGTGCTGATTTGTAAATAATTTCTTGAGAACATTGGTTATTTGTGATAATGGTAATTGATTTGTTAAATTTATAGAATTTTTTCACAAGGCTATTAGCTATTGAAAGTATTTTTATTTTATTTTTATAGTTTTACAGGAATAATTTGGTATGACATCAATAATTTGTGAGGAAAGATAGAAAAGATAAGAAGGATTTTGAATATAGATAGGGATATGGTACAAGATAAAGGAAGATGTAATATCACTACAAGTTATGTGCAAGATAATATAGCTGAAGTACATCTGGGGTCATAAAAAAATAGACACCAAATACTACCCATGTAAGGCGAAAGAAATTGTTTTTCTTGGAATTTTTTTTTAATTATTGCCCAATAAGGTTAAGTTACCATCTAAACTGTTATAGCATTAAACAAAGAATTACATTTTTCAAAATTCTAAAATATATATAACTAAGACTTAAAATTAAAATAAATTCTTAAATATTAACAAGACTAAAAATTTGATTATTATAAAAAATAAAGACAAAACTAAAATGATTTTTACAAATTAACTGAAAATTAATGTGGATTCTAGAAACTAACTAAAAATTATACAACTATAAATTCAAAGCACAGAAGTAAACTTTATTAAATATTTTTAGACGTTGCAAAAAAGCAATGACACTGCCAAAGGAGAGAAGTAAACTTTATTAAATATTTTTAGGTGTTGCAAAAAAGCAATGAAACAGCCAAAAGATTTGGCATTGTTTCTTAGTAACATCTCTAAATTTCAATGAAGATCATAAAGTTGAAAACCATTAGTAAGACCATCAGATTAAAAAAATATATTCCTTATTTTGATGGTACCCCACAGAACTGATTTCGTAACAATTTCTCTTTGACAAAACATACAATTTACTACATCATACAAAAGAATTTACATTTTCCCTACTATTAAAAAGAAAATTAGCATTCTCATGCCATTGTACGGTTAAAGTATTAAAAGTTAAATTTTTCCATTTTGATCACTAAACTTCTTAATTTTAGGACTTAGCTGTGTTGTAATAAAACTGGTGTAGCAAAACGTGGTTCCTGTATTTAGATCTCCCCATTCAGCACTTCTTGTAATTTGGCTCGTTCGTAATTTAGAATCTGGCCCAGGCGTTGTACCGTAATGTAGCATTTCTTCTATCAAAAAAAAATTAAAATATAGTAAACTGTTACATGTTTAAAAACTTAAAATAAAATGGCTTCCCCTCGCTCTTCAATCTTAATACGTATGCTCTCAATCACATGCTTCAAACAAAAGAAACGGAAAAGCAGCTATTATGCGAGTATCTTAATTTCCGCGCACTCGTTCTGCGCATATGGCAATTCCAAAGTTTCAACATAGATGTAAGGCTTTCCCATAGATTTTAATTTATAAATTTACAATTTATTTTGTTACATTTTGAAATTGATTTCACGTTCGTTTTCTGAATTTGTTTTAATATATAACATCACCTATGATGATGTTACAAAGCATATAAAGTTTTTGTTTAAATTATATAAATACTCTATTTATTAAAAAAAAAAATTAATTTCTTATACTGCAAATACATAGAAAGCAATTACATGTGTTGTTCCAAGTTTAGCTGTTCCCTGGTGAGTGAGAGATTAATGAACTTACAATGTGTACATCTCTCACTCTTCTTTTACCACAATGCAGTTGTTAGTGGACAACCCCAAACATACATACTTGTTAGATATTTTGTCACTGTGCCTCATACTTTGATTATACTTAATTCCAAATTATGTCTCATTAGTAAAAATTATGTAAAGTTTTTAAAAAACCTCCACATTAAGTTATATATTACCCTATATGTGATGACCCACCAGGAAAAATTCAAAGATTATTAGTAAGCCAAAGACATCTTGACCCAATTGACCCTTTAACTGCTGATTTAAAAAAAGTTAGTTTATCTTGCTGTGATGTTTTATTATTGAATATTTTTTTAAACTTGTTTTCTTAAATTAAAAAATAAATAAATAAAAATTGTTTCACTAAGTGAAATAGTTTAACTAGGACAGATGTTATCCACTTTACACAATGTTTACTTACTAAACCCATGTAACTGCAATCAAAGGTTATGACTATGGTAGCTGCAAGTGCTGTAGTCAGCACCATGTAGAGAAACCATCTATATACGGGTTTGGCACTTAAAGAGTTGAAGAAAGAAGTCATTTTTACAAATGAAGTTTTTTGTTATTATGCATCGCTATAAGCAGTATCGCATTTTAAGTTTCACAATACAAGATATAGAGTCTATTACAGGTCCAATAATCGCCTTATAAACAAAAAGGGAGAAACTTTCAACAGATCTTTTCTTTCTTCTATACTATCAACGTTTCTTCAGGCATATTTCAAACAACCAACTTCTTACAACTATCACTATCACTAAGCTTATCAGGTAATTTAAACCACACATGAAATCTTAAAGTAACTCTCTTTTCTCCTACTAAGTTTGATGTTTATTTGTTCCATAAATTTATTTAAAATCAATCATCAGGTCAAGCATTACAGGCAAGACTAAACATTTTGAAAAACCGTCCCAGTTGGGTTTTGGTTTTTCATAAGACCCAATGGGCGTCATAAGGGAGAGAAGTCACATAAATTGATTTTTATAGGTACATGGTTGCTATCATTCAAAAAAAAGAGAGCTGGAGATAAATAGGTCAACAGCTGTTCATTACTCAGTATATACTGCCAATCAGTAAGAAAACATAGCAGACATAAATCCAGTTCCATTTTAAAACTTCATAAGTTGTCCTAGAGAGTTATTAGTCGGAGATCCCCAAGAAAAAATGGCGAGCTTTAAAATTTCCTAACAAAAACAACGGAGCTGGTAACTGGCTTATTAGGTCTACTAAATCGGTGTATTGAAGGTTCTGTTTTGGTGGCAAGTAGACACAACAAATAGTGAAGCAATATGGGACAGCTATTTGAATAGCTACTAATGTAAAATAATTATTAAAGAAACAGTGTACATACAGTGATGGCCAATAATGTCTCTGTGGAAAGTGCCATTTGTGACCGTAGTTGAGTAGCTTACTCAGTTGGAACTTCTATTTTCTTTGTCTGGTAGACACAGTTCATACATGACAACTTTGTAGCGGTCAAAGAAGAAGCATAGGTTTTACCATCTACCTTTGGTTGGGCAGCACTAACGATTAACGCTCAGGATAGCCTTTTCCTTAAAGTTGACAGTTATACAATCATGCTAGGTGATTACCACCATAGTTGACATACTTTGAAGCATAAATGTATTTCATGACATCATGGCCTTCAACACTACATTGGTTGCTTATCATCTGCTTTGAATAAGAAGAACTAATTGTCCAAAATTGTGACACTTAAAACATCACCCGGAGTTAGCCACATATAGCCCCACTGAGTGTTTATGGTAAACTGTATGAATAAAGTCGGTTATCTCTGGTTTTCCAGTATTTCATCAATATGAACTTAAATCAAATTCCTACATTAATAACCTGCTTACAGAAATTTCAAGGATCTATGCAGGGCCACAGATACCATCTTCACATCAAAGAAGAAGGTTATTTTTAATAGACGACCGTTTGTCTTTCAGTACAGATCACTAAAAACAGTGTGCCATTTTAAATTTTTTTAATTGACGAGGTAGGACCTCCAGCAGATACAGTAATGGCTTTATTAATACTGTGGGTAAGGAAAGGAGACACTTTAGAGCAATCTTTTCCTTCTTCAGCACTCGAAAATGCTAAATATTTCAGTGATGGCAATGCTGGTGATGTTGCCACAATCAACTTCTCACTTCCATCTTCAAACCTAAGATGATCAGGGGAATGGTGACATATCCTCTTTAAACCAATTACGTTTGACATATTTACGATTCTATAAATGTATTGCAGCCAGCCACTGTGTCACTTACAATGGGCAGAACTATAGGAACAGGCACATCCATGGATCACATATTTCCAACCCCCCCCCCCAACTTTAAGACTTATAGTTTTCCTCCTTAGCTCAGCTGAGTCGACTACTTGTAATACTGTGTACCGCAGATGTTCCCTGACCGAGGGCTGTAGTAGAAAATATCAACCGAGGGCTGAAAGAAAAGATATCGCCTATTAGGACATTGCTAATGTTCTTTCTTTAGGCCATAAGTTGAATAGTAACTTAAAAAGGACAAGAAATTGGTTGTAGAAATGTTGTACTATTGAGTAATCACTCTTGACGCAGTAAAATAATTTTTATTTTAAATAAATTTTGAAAGTTCAAAATTTTCAATCACAGAGCTTTTAAAACAGGTTTTTATATTTCCAAGCAGGTACAACAGATTTTTATATAGTTACTAATCATCAAGACACTTTTACAGCAATATATGTCCTAATTAAGTATATTATACATGAAAATGAAAACTTTCAATCCCACCTTTACAATAGTAAATGCTATATTCAAATGAGTTGCATGCCAGATATAGGTTGACAGTTAACTGGCATTTAACTGTATGATAAGTTTTATTCAAGTTGTATATTGTTGATGTATTGGGAGTTGATTAGGAGCTGTATTAGGAGAATTTAGTATCAAATCTTTCATTATTAAGGCTGTGTTGTTATCAGCTCTAGTGAAAGTGGTTGTGAACCATCACTATACAGCTTACCAGAGTAGCCTATTGGCCAACCTAAACTTTGGTAATGGCTGGCAAGTACAAACTCTGTTTCAGTAAAAAAAAAAATAGTTTAACTTTAAGTTAAAGCAAACTTTATTTCTTTCTATCTTGTAAGATATTCCAATAATCATGTAAAACAAAAAAATAAAATGATTTTTTTTAAAATTTTTACGTTTAATTAAAAAATGTGATGCATGCTCTTTATTATATAATCTTACATTGATCCTATTTGGTTTTACGTAAGTTGTACAGTGTTGAATAAGTCTGGAACAATTTTAACTTTGCAATAACTTCAGTTTATTAACTATAGTATTTTATTTTTCAATGTTGTGTTTAAGAACAGCATTGTATTTAAACCTATTAGATACGTAATGTTTAAAATATGTAATAAATGTTGATGATCATCTCCATAAAATAGAAAAGCTGTACACCAGAAATGATATTAGGAGCCATGAAAATCCACAATTTATAGTATACTAGCATTATCTGGTGCACATTGCTGTGTCCAAAATCATAATTTTTGCAATAAGAAAAGCAAATCATACATCTACATAATTATATTTGATTTACTGCAATGCTAGAGGATAGATGATTTTTTTTGTCATTTCATTAGGCGTATAAACGTACAAATTTTAGGTGTCCCAACACGTGAGAACACAACATATAATTATCCTATGTTCATATAAACCTTGAATGTTCCAAATTTAATCCAGCAATGGTCAGTGGCTGTGTTTGTTTTTAGTTTATGGTTATTGTAAATGCAAGTCGTAAAGGAAATTGTAGTTGTTTGAAATCAATAGGTAGATCTGATGAAATCATCAGTATTCATGGAATAAAGACCATCTCTCCTTTGAACTGCCCACCTCTGATTTCTGCTTGGATCAAGTTTTTTTGTGGTTAGTCTGATTCTGCTGCACAGATGTGGTTGATTCAAATTTTGCAAGAATATTATCAGCGATCCTACTTTTAATATCAATAAGTGAGATAGCAGTTATGTACAAAGGCTTTAGCAATTATAAACAGTTTAAAATAATTATTATTGCATCTTTATTTTTACATATTGTTTATAATTTTTTTAAAATTAATTTAAATAACGCTAGTATAGGTATACATTTAAACATTAGACTTAAAGAAGGCTGTACAGTAAAACATCCTAAGACATCCATAAGACACACACATACATATAAGCATTGCTTATTGAACAATCCTAAGCCTCTGGGGGTGAAGCCCTTTGGATGGAACTACACCAAACTTAACACAAAGTATGCTGAGATTACGTTAAACAATCCCTCCAAATTTCATTAACCCATGTTCAACGGTTTAAAGACGGTTCAGCAGTCTTGCTTCTAAAGAGGAATCTTCTGCGCCACGCTTTAAAACGTCTGCGCCAGGGTCTCACAGTTTTAGCCTGCAGTAACGCCGCAGGAACAAATAAGCTACCACTACTGATGATTGGAAAATCCGCCAAGCCACGAGACCTTAAAAATATGAATTTTAAAGCTCTTTCTGTTTCATTACAGAAATCAGTGTAAGGCGTGGATAACTAGTAATATTTTCAAGTAGTGGTTCAAAAATAAATTTGTTCCTTTAGTAACAAAATTTAATGAAAAAATGGACTACCACCAAAAGCTCTACTTTTGACAATGCTCCTTCACATCCTTCAGACAGTTGGTATATAAAGACATAAAAACAATTTTTCTCCCAATAAACAGACGTCGTTGCTTCAACCTATGCATCAAGTTGTGCTGCAGAACATAAAACTGGGCTACAGAAAAATGCTTCTGCAAACATTAATTAAAGAAGATTGTTCTCTTTCTATTTCAGAAAACTTAAGACGATTACAATAAAGGATGTAATTCCTTGAATAATATCAGTAACACTTTACTACAGAAATCTTGGAAGAAGCTCTGGGTTAGCCTCGAATTTGTGGAAACAGCACTTAGAACAAGGGATGATGAAACTGAACTCCTTCAGCTCATTCAAAGAGTATCAGGATGTGAAGATGCTGAAAAAAGTTCCCTGGAAGAGTGGACAGCACTAGATAACAATGAAGAATATACCGAGGATGACACGGTGTCTATTTTCTGGATCAACACTATGACAGTGTAGCAGATAGCGATAGCGAGGAAAAAGAAGCATCTACAAATGCTGTAACACTCTCGACATTGCATTGCGTTACATAGAAGAACATGCAGCTGCAACACCCAATGATGTTATGCTAATGCGACGATGGTGCAACATCGGATCCTCGGGATATGATACAGTAGTACAATATAGGCTTTCCTTTGTATTATATCATGTTTTTACAGTGTCAATTCCAATATATTACACATCTTAGTCCTGTTTTACGTAAGTAGCAAACTTTCAGTACATACTTCAATAAATTTTAGAAACTTTTTAAAATTATGGTTTTTATCAAATCATGTTCGGATTTCGCAGATGTATCTACATCAAACTTCACAAAACTCACCCTGAAAATATTTTAAACAAATCTCTCCACATTTTATTAAAATGTTCAGCAGTTTAGGCGTTATAAGATACATACATTAGTTTTTGAACCATCCTAAGCCTTTGGGGCAGAGCACTGTGGATGGATCAGCGCCAAACTTCACATGGACCGTCCTGGGAATATGTTAATAAATCCCTCCAAATTTCATTTACTTCTATTCAACTGTTTAGGCGTCCATAAGATACTTGCATACTCACATACATACAACAGTTTTTGAACCATCCTAAGCCTCTGGGGCGAAGACTTGTGGATTTATCTGAACACAAATTCACACGAACCATACTGGGAATATGGTTACTAACTCTCTAAAGATTCCATCAACTTCTGTTCAGCTGTTTAGACGTCAATAAGATACATACATAAACACATACATATATACATCGGTTTTTGAACCATCCAGAGCCTTGTGAATCGATTTACACCAAACTTCACACAAACCATCTTGGGAATATGGTTAAACAATCCCTCTAAATTACATTAACTTCTGTTTAGCGTGTTAGACGTCCATAAGACATATACGAGGCGTGTTTCTTAAGTAAGTTCCGGTTTGCCACAGCGCTGCCACAGCGGTTTCTCGTAGTGCTTTGTATGGCATTGTGACCGAGCACTTGAATTACCGAAAATTGTGCACACGTTGAATACCGAACATGTTGACGGATGTGCACAAAACCAAACGTTTAGGCAGTGCATTGACTTTCCTTGAGCGGTACCACAACGACGGTGATGATTTCTTAAGCCAAATTGTTATGGGCGATGAAACATGGGTGGCCTACGTCACACCAGAATCAAAGCAACAGTCCATGGAATGGCAGCATTCAAATTCACCCAGAAAAGTGAAGTTTAAGCAAACAATTTCTGCCCAGAAAATCATGTGCACAGTTTTTTGGGACAGAAAAGGAGTATTGCTTGTGGAATTTCAGCCTCGTAATGAGACAATCAATGCAGCAGGTTACTGTAAGACATTGCACAATCTACACCGTTCAATTCAGAACAAAAGTCGTGGCAAGTTGAGCAAGGGCATTGTTTTGCTGCAAGACAATGCCCGTCCGCATGTGGCGAATCAGACCAAAGATCTCATCACTTCTTTTCGATGGGAAACTCTAGATCATCCTCCGTACAGCCCTGATCTGGCGCCCAGTGACTACCATCTGTTCATGCACTTGAAGAAACACCTGATGACAAAGTCAAAACAGTGGTGATGCAGTGGTTAACAAGTCAGGCAGCAGACTTCTATGAGGAGGGTATTCAAAAACTGGTACAACGTTATAACAAGTGCCTCAATATTGCTGGAAATTATGTAGAAAAGTACAGGCTTTCATGTGAAAATAAAATTATTGAGATACCTTAGCAAGTCTTTTTTTAATTTCAAAATGGTACTGACTTAAAAAACACGCCTTGTACATATACACATACATATATACATCGGTTTTAGAACCATCCTAAACCTCTGGGGCGGAGCCCTGTGGATGGATCTACACCAAACTTCACAAGAACAATCCTGCCAACATGTTCAACAAACCCTCCAAATTTTATCAATTTCTGTTCAGCGGTTTAAACGTCTATAACATACATACACAAATTCAATCATTCATTTTTATAGATATAGATTTATTTCTTTATAACACTTATTCTTTACACAAGTCTTATATGAAATCAGGATTTTATTTAGATTGTTCAGTTTAGTAACTTTTCAGTAATATTTCATGTAAACTTTTAAAAGTGTTTTCTTGTATCCAAGAAAAGGTCATATATGTCTTTTATATGTCACAAATATCATATAGGTTATTTAATAGTTTTTACTTTGAATAAAACTTTTGAGTGGGGTACTGAATTGAAGGTAATTATTGATCACACAAAATAATAATTAAAAATCTTGAGTTAGCTTAATTAGATTACCTTTTTGGCCATGGTTGAATGATCTTCATATCTAACACAACTTATTCACAAAGATAAAATTAATTTATTTTATATGTTAAAACCTGCAACTAATTAGTAATACTAATAAGCTATTTAATTGTCTAGTAAAGGTTAATTTGAGAATGGTGGCACCAATTGGGGAGCAGACAGAACCTGTATGCTCTGTTTCTATCACACCATTGTAAGATCGTAAGATTATGGCTGCATAATCTATTCAACTGCTCAACCTACAGTTCTGAAACTCCTTGATTCAATACATCACTCTGGCCTTAGACTTGCTACTGGTGCTTTTAGATTAAGCCCAATCTCCAGTCTTCTAGTTGAAGCTAGGGAACCATCACTTTTTTATGCGACTTCAAATTTCATATTCCACTTGTCTTCGAAGCGAACCGCACCATTTGGCATTCAAAACAGTGTTTAATAATTATCTCGAAGATTGTTACGATATGCACCAACATTAGACAGTTACCTTCGGAATAAGAATGTTGGGCCTTTTTATGAACCTAAATTTAGACCCTCCGCCTATATTCAAACGAACATTCTGCTACATTCCACCATGGACAATGAAAATGCCAAATTTTGACTTCTCATTGTCCAGGTACCTAAAACACAATACCCCTGATGTCATTTATCATCAGGAGTTTTTGCAGTTTCATCGATCTCACCAGCATACTGTTACTATATTTACAGATGGTTCAAAGCTGGACAATGAGGTAGGATGTGCATTTTATATGGAAGGACAACTTATTCCTACGGGTTACCCTCAGCGTGTAGCGTTTTTACTGCAGAACTTTATTATGCCATTTTCCAAGCTTTAAGATCTATTCCGACTGCAGCATCCTGTGTGTTCCGAATCCAAAAATGCTATCCAGACTATTCGGGAAGTGTACGCTAAGGTCCCTTTAGTTGGAGACATCTTGTGCTCAATACACAGGCTCCAGTTACAGGGTGTCAAGGTTTATGGGAAACTCAATGAATCTCTAAAAATTTTAAAAGTATCAATAAAAGAGGTAAACAAAAAACAGTAAATGTAAACTTGGGTTGAAAATAAAATTTTTCTTCTAAAGAAGTACTACTTCAGTACTTCTTCTAAAGAAGAAAACATAACACATCATCTAAATTTAGCACACTAGAAATAGGCGTAAATATTGTGGGTACTGAATAATTTTCAAAAAAAGTGGAACTTCACATTTTATTAGTTTTATCTTTGTATTACTTTATAAGTACAGTAGAACCTCGATAATTCAGACTAACTGGGACCAGAGCCGACCCGGATTACCAAAAATCTGGATTAATCAGAGAATGCCTAAAAATCAGTGAAATGAAAAATATACTTATAGAAAACCATCTTTATGTAGTATGAATGATGACATATATTATATATATATATATATATATATATATATATATATATATTTATTTATTTATACATAGACTGCAAGTAGACAGGTACTGGGTGAATAGGGGCTGGCTACTATCACTATAAAAATACAAGAACTTTGACGGTAAGTAGTTTACTGTAAGGCTTATAAACACACAGAATTATTCTAGAATTTTATAGTCCATTATGTTTGGTGAATCTTAATCACTCACTTTAACAAACAGAGTTCAGATAGTCATAAGCTATCGTTAAAGTGATTAATACAGTATTATATCCAGAATTAATATTTTCACGTTAATAATTACAATTTTAACGTCAAAAACAATTTTTTTAAATAAAAAAATACCAGAAAAAACGGTCCAGATTATTCAGAGTTCCGGAATAAAGAGGTCCAAAATATAGAGGTTCTGCTGTAATGTGATTTTGTCAATTTTATTGAGAATTGTGACACTGTTCTTTTAAAGCCTGATACTAGAACCTGTATTAAAGAGTTTTTACAAGCAAATTTTAGAAAAATTTAATTCATAGGATTTCTTGAAACAAAAGACACAATTTTTATTTGCAAGTCAGCTTTTCATTGTTTAATCTAGTTCTTTAAAAAACACTCTAATCAATATCACAGAGTGGAAGACATTCTTACAATACAACTGTAAACTAAATACAATTTAATTTAAACAAAACTATTACATTTGATTTATGCTCAAATTTACTAATCATGTGTTAGTTGTGTATCAAAGGAAAATATAATATGCAAAACCCCCAAATGATTTTAATCTTAATTATTACTAAACTTGAATCACATATAGAGTTACTATTTAGTACAAACTTAAAATATCAACAAGTTAATAGCTTATTAAATAAACAATATGTTATAAATAAGACCTGAGCCTACAAGTCAATATAACTATTATTAATAAATTGAAAACAAAGTATTATGAAAAACAAATGTTATGAATTTGTATGAATAATAAAGAAATGCCAAAAGATTGTAAACCACAGTAAAATTTGATTGATGACAATAAACTTGTCCTTGAAAACAATTTGCATGAATAAATTATTTACTGTCTTTGTATTTAATATAGCCTATTTATTATTTATATCATCTGTCTTTATTTAATATAATTAAACTTTTTTTAAATTATGTTTTATAATTTTAACAACATACGTCTAGGCCTATTAATATCTAAATTGAATAGTAAAATACAGGCCTATCTCTCTCTTAGTTCAATAAATAAAGAACTTTATATTATAAGATTTATTCATCATAAATCTCACTATGTTCAAGAAGAGTAAATAATAAACTATTGTGAAAATAAATTCAAGTGTTTCCTTCGTAAAGTTTTGGTCAGAGTAAATGTAAAACAAATGTTTTTTCAACACAATCACTGATATTGGAAAAATTATAAACATTTAATTAAAGCTATTTAATCAAAACAGTTACTTCTTATTTTCAAAAGAATAAATATTTTTGACTTTTTAAGCAGTTGCATACAGACAGAATAATATAAACATCATTTTATTTATATACATTAAAATTCTTTGCTTTAAAAATTCTGAACAAATATTCTCAAATAACTTAACAATTACTGTTAATTTTAGCTTGTACTGCAAAATCTTCGATAGTGTTAACTTAATTAAAGCAATAATAAGGATTATTTCTGAAGTAAATTGTTAAAAAAAAATTTTATTTGGATATTTTAAAAATATTCACTAATTGATGGAGTTTTACTAACTCATATATTAAGATCAGTAAATTTTCCCTTCATGTAATTGAACAGATTTTATTACTATAATTACATGACGAAAATTTCCTGGTACCATTTTAATAGCAACTTTATATGTTACATCCAAGTTAAAATATATTTTAACAGGGAAATCGAATGTTTTAATGCTGATTTAACACAACAATTTAAATTTTATATGCTGATATATAATATCAAGAGCACACCGGTACAATATATTACTATGATAATATTTAAAAGAACTCTAATGCCCAAAAAATAATCAAAAATAACAAATAATACAAGTTGTATGGGATTAAACCCTTATGTACATTTTGATGACCATGTCAGCATTATCAGATGGTCTTATTACAAAATTACAATCTAGCAAACAGGAAGTTACAAACTAGAGTGACCTTTGCTTTGGTCACTCTAGTTTATAACTTTTTGTTTGCTAGACTGTAATTTTGTAATAAGACCTTCTGATGATGATGTTGAAATGACATCGAAATGTACATAAGGGTTTAATATCAAATAACTTGTATTATTTGTTGTTTTAATTATTTTTGTGGTATTGGGGTTTTTTCCAATATTTTCATTGTAGTTAATACACTGAGATAATCACAGACATTTTTACAAAGATGTTAATAGATGAATCATCATATTTGATGTGGATGTACATAAACATGTCAAGAGGTAATAAAACCATAGATCACAGATGAAGAACTACTTAGAAATATTCAGATCATACTAACAGAAAACTCCAAAACAATATTATAGCAAAAATTACAGGATATATACAAAATAAGTACTTAATCCTTTCTCAATAACATCAAATTGTTTCATTTTTATACATAAAACATGCATACATAAGTTTCGTAACTTTTTATACATAAAACATCATACATTATATAGGTAAGTATATTTTAAAATACTTAAAACCAACATATAATATCCAAGCAATGTACCAAACATTTAGTTGATATTGAATTATTGCTTGTATAAAATTTATACACAATATCAAGAGCACAGTGGTGGTACAATATATTACAATGAAAATATTGGAAAGAACCCCAATACCATAAAAATAATAAAAAATAACAAATAAAACAAGTTGCTTAAGACTAAACCCTTATGTACATTTCGATGACCATGTCATCATTATCAGAGAGTCTTATTACAAAATTACAATCTAGCAAACAAGAAGTAGAGTGATCACTCTAGTTTGTAACTTCTTGTTTGCTAGATTGTAATTTTGTAATAAGACCCTCTGATGATGATGACATGGTCATCAAAATGTACATAAGGGTTTCATCTTAAGCAACTGGTTTTATTTTTAATTTTTTATTATTTTTGTGGTATTGGGGTTCTTTCCAATATTTTCATTGTAATAAAATTTATAAATTAGTTTTTATAGTAGTCTGAAAAAAAACAGTATTGATCCTCACATTAAAATCGCAATATAATAAATTCGGTTTGGTTACTTGATTGTAAAACTATCTTCTCACAATCCACCCACATATCAAAATTTGAATTATGTGAATAAAATGCTGTATAAAGTTTTTTTTTCAATACCCAATCCCATACTTCAACCTTTTCTCTGGTACTAATTACAAACAAATTATCAAATACAGGTCTTAAGTTCATAATATTATCATCCAAATAAATTTCTCTTAGATGATAATCTTCTTCGACTGGCTGTACAATTACTCTTGCATTGTGATAATACACCAAATAATTATTAACTAAAAGATAAGATTTGCCACATACTTTTAACGATTTTACTATCTCTCCAGTGTCTCTCTTCCATATACAAATATTATGTTTGTATCCTCTTATCTCACTTTCTGTCACTAAACAAAAAAAGTCATTGTTCACAAGAAGTTGTCTGAAACGGTGTGAAATACTGACATTAAAATTAGTCCAACATTTAAGATCAAGATTAAATTCAACAACATTTTCTACATTCTCTGTAGCTTTTAGTACAAAAAAAAGAGAAGAGCCATACAAGTTCATTTCAGATAAAGAAGAATTCACAGTCTCAAATCTAATAGTCAAGAGAGAAATTCCTGATTTTCTATCCCAGACATATGTGGGCGAATCAATATAATCAGCACACGCAATTAGATAGTCATTATCAAGTTCTAAAATTAACCTGCTGGTTTTGAACGACCGACGTTGGGAAAATATTTCATCTGTTTCCACAAATTCAGATTTAATATAAGCAAGCTCAAATCTAGTAGCTTTGTTACTATAAACTGAAATATGCGGCCCTTGAGCAACAGCAATCATATCATAACCAACACAGATATTATCGACTTTCATTTGAAAGCATAAACGACAATCTATTTGACGAGGTACACCTTCAAGGTCCCAAACCAGAAGCTGCCCATGCTCAGGCATTACAAGATACTTACTATTACATGAAAGTATTGATCCATAATTTTGTAATTTAAAAAGTTTGCTTAAATGAAAAATTGAAAATTTACGTTGTTTCCAATATTTCAGAAGGAACATATACTTGTTAAAGCATTGTCTTTGCTTACAAAGTGGAGATAGTTTATCACGGTATGTATCATTTTCTAATACAACTTCCAGCCAAATATGTGATGATTTCAGAAAACAGCACCAATCACTGAGAATTTTCGTCCAACCCCTCTGTTTACAAAGTTGCCTCCAAATAACATCAGAGTTTATTACATCTCTCCAACTTTTACATACCATTGAGCATGAAGCTAAATCTTCAGGTTCTAACATCAAGAAGATCATTTCCGATATTTCAAATGCTAACTTTCCAACAAATCCAATAGCTGAAACAAAATCTATAATTAATTTCTTTTAACTAATTTTACTATATTTTACAAGAATTTTACACTTAGAAATGTATAACTGTTTGTGTTTGGTTATGTTTTAGACAATATGTATGAAAATAAGTTGCTGGACATGTTGATATCTTTAATTTTTATCCTATTAGAGAATCTAAGTACGTACTCACACAAAAAACTTGTATTACTGTTTCAAGTTCTAAATCACTGTATAACAAAAACATTCATAGCAAAGCATTAAAGATACGTTGATATGCATCTGGCATATCAGGTGAAGTGTATATTCTCTTGTCACTTGTCATATCTCTGCTAGTGTGTGGTAGTCATATAGAAAATTCTCTCAGTCATACAAAATGCTAGAAGGTATTATAAAACTAAATAATAAAGGGTTTTTTTTATCAAACAATAAAATGTTACTAGACAATGCTGCAGATAATAGTTGTTGTTAATGGTGTTTTCAATTAAGATTTACTGAAACTACTGACAAAATTTGAATCATATTTAGTACCACAAAATTGAACCAAGTTTATTTGTGCTGCATTACTTTCTGCATTTTGAGGGTAAATAATGTGAGTGGGAGACATATTTTAAACAACTACATACATTTTAAATATTTTTGTTAACCAAAAAGAAAAGTATTTAGGAAACTAGATTAAGCCACAGTTGTCTAAAAAGTGATATGTAACAAAGGGAGCTTTTCCGGTTTTCACATCTAGTTGTATAATATATTTCTGAATGGTTATTCCAACATTCAGAGCTTATGCTCATGAACTCAGGTTTCCCAAAATTATTAGTATGTCATGAATAATGTTTAACAAAAGTTATTATTTTATAAATTGTGTTACACCATTTCTTATAGTAATATCTACTCCAGGTTAAGTTTTGCTGTGGTAATCAATGAAGATACTCTATTAAAAAGACAATGCTCCACATTGTTCAGTACAGTCGAAACAATACTTATTATATAAAAGTTATTATTTTATAAATTGTGTTACACCATTTCTTATAGTAATATCTACTCCAGGTTAAGTTTTGCTGTGGTAATCAATGAAGATACTCTATTAAAAAGACAATGCTCCACATTGTTCAGTACAGTCGAAACAATACTTATTATATAAAAGTTATTATTTTATAAATTGTGTTACACCATTTCTTATAGTAATATCTACTCCAGGTTAAGTTTTGCTGTGGTAATCAATGAAGATACTCTATTAAAAAGACAATGCTCCACATTGTTCAGTACGGTCGAAACAATACTTATGTTATAAAAGTTATTATTTTATAAATTGTGTTACACCATTTCTTATAATAATATCTACTCCAGGTTAAGTTTTGCTGTGGTAATCAATGAAGATACTCTATTAAAAAGACAATGTTCCATATTGTTCAGTACAGTCGAAACAATACTTATTATATAAAAGTTATTATTTTATAAATTGTGTTACACCATTTCTTATAGTAATATCTACTTCAGGTTAAGTTTTGCTGTGGTAATCAATGAAGATACTCTATTAAAAAGACAATGTTCCACATTGTTCAGTACAGTCGAAACAATACTTATTATATAAAAGTTATTACTAAAATTAGAAGTCTAGTGGATTCATATCATACAATCCTAAAAAAAATATTGATTATAAATTCAAGGAAGTGCATTATTTATTAAGTTTCAATTTAATAATTTTACAGATCATCATGGACAACGGAGGTTATAAGTAGACAGTAGACTCTCAAAAATCCGAGTCCCAATTTTTCAAGCTTCTGTTAAATTTCAGCCTATTTCTATTTCACACTATTTTATCTATTTGAAAGCAAATTCAAATTATTTATTATTAGATAATATAAATGAAGATCCCAATGAAGATCAACTGTGGTTTGATGATATCCAGGCTTTAAACCTTTCCGCAAGTGTTATGAGCCTAATCCAGCTGATGGATCAGTGTGTTCTGGAATGTATAAAAAAAAAAAAAAAATACAGACATTACCTTTTACATCTCTTTTGGATGGGAAGAAAGCATTGTAGGCTTTTTAATGAAATACAGTTAAGGAAGTTGTGTATTGGATAGCCGAATCATAGAACGAAATGAAAGAAGAAACATAAAGTAAGTCATGGAATAAAGTTCTTAGTCATAATAAAACTGTTGGCTGTGTCATTGATCCATAAGAAGAAACTGATTTGACTGTTCTTATCAAGAAACATCCAGGTTATGAAAATATCGATGATACGGTTGTACATCAATGGATGAATAAGGCCGAACGTAAGTAAATAATAATAACACATGTTACGACTTTTGAAATGGTACGAAATCTACTAACGGCAGTGATGACTAGATTAAAGATGGAGGTTAGACCGAGACAGTACAAGAAGGTAAAATTCTTGATATGATATCAAAATTCGTGAAGGAATAGCCGCCATGGAAACAGTACTACGCTATAGTGAACAACAGGTAGACGCCATGCCAACAGATGTGCTTCTGATAAGATGTCTACGCAATGCTGTAGCATGGAAACAATCAGTAGACAAACACAGTACACATAACTTTTTCCAAAAAATGTAGCAACAGTCTCAGATTTAACACTGTTTTTAGTCAGAGAAAGTACATCCAATAGACAAAATACCATTAATGCCCTTTTGCAAAAGAGTTGAAGTGGAGTGAATTGGAAAGCCACCAGGTCAAGAGAATTGGTTGTGTTTCATTATGATCATTAAATTAAAATTGTTAATATTCATGAGAGGTTTAAAATGTTAATTTATTGATTGTCAATCCTTAAAGTACATAAAAGATATCTACTTGATACTGTATGAATTAAGTTAATCAGAGCTTAGCTAGTGAGAACAATTCACAACGATAAAAATTAGAACAGATTTCTCTAAATCTCACTACACATTAGTTTATTAAAACAGACTAGTTTTGGCGATGATGTTGCCTTCATCAGTCCTTGGCTACTACTACTGAATGAGTGTTGGTAAATTTGAGTGAAATTTATCACAGTTGGTTACAAACAAGACGTTTGGTGGGTAGATATTTTTCAAATTTTATTTTTAACAAATATTAATGAATTTTTTAAATATATTGTTAATTTTTTTTTTAATCAATATATTAACAAAGCCATATTGTTAAAGGTTTATGAAATTACGAGTTTTAATAAAAATTATATGTTAGCATAAATTAAAAATGAAACTATATAATATGATCAAAATTCAAATATCATTTACTTTTTATCTGTATTCTTCTACCATAATGATCTGCTCATGGTTAACATTGCATTAAAAATATTGAAATGTGTTTTTGTTGTAAACTAAGCTACAAGGAAAAACTTGCATACACTTATAATTGTAAGACTTCAGACTGACAGGTCTAAACTGAGACTGTGTAAAGTGCAATTACCTGTCTGTCAATCTACACCGAAGTGTAAATATTGACTTTAGAAATTGCCTTGAGACACATTTTCTCTTACAATCATGCTATGTAGAGTGGTATATGGTGAGTAGCTATATATAACTCATACACAACATAGTCTACATTTGATTAACTTATATATTTGTTTACTATAGTAATATATCAATATAATAATATATCTAACAATATTGGTCAAGCAAACATTTATTAACATGTATTACTAACCAACTTTTAAAAAATTTTACTCATTAAAAAAAAATCTTCAACTGAGTTTTTGTTACTTTTATTGACATAATATCTTGTAACGCTAACAAATTTTATAACTTAACCATTTCAGTTCTTAAACATTTAAAAATATGAGTATAGATTTCACTAAACAAATTTTAATAGATTTAATTTATTTAATTACAGAAATTAAATAATTTTCTATTTTGAAAACTTCTGAATTTACATTGATAATTTCAAAACCTCTAAGTTTAAATATGAAGCTACTATTTGCAAAAAAATATTAAACCATTCTAAATACCCTTATCCAATACTTTAATTTCTCTATTGTTGTTATTTATATAAGAAACTGTGATTTATATGTCCTTTTATTTAGTGAAATTAGCACTGAATGAATTACATTTTATATTATCTTAATACTGACATAAAGAGTGAATGAAAACTCATATTTTGTTAATAAAACATACTTCTGTAGATAAGAGTGTGATTCCAATGAAAACCCTAAGAGTTACATAATTTTTGTATTCATAAAAATGAACAAAAATCTTACATGTCATTTTTTTACATAGTCTCCCTAACTTTGAATTCACGCATTCCACTGATTTAGAAGTGAGTAGACATCATAGTGAAAGGATTTTTTTTGTCAAAATGTCCAGCCAGTTACAAGGAGTATGGGTCTACCTCCTTGTCAATTCTGAAATGCCTGCATCAAAGATACTACTTCGTTGAGTGCATCGAACAGATGAAAGTTACTAGGAGTGAAGTCTTGTGAATAAAGATTACAAGACCATGAAATATAATTTCCTAAATAGTTTTAAATGTCTTAAGGGCTGTATAAAGATGTTGTCATGTTGTAGCAATAACGCACATTGTTTGCTACAAGGGCGGAGGTGATTTTTCAGCATAGGCTCCAGTCTGAGGAAACCAGTCTGAATAAGAAGTACTGGTTTCTGTCACTTCCCTATCCATGCAGTACACCAAAATTACTCCATTTGAATTTCAGAAGGCAACAAGCATAACTTTTCTAGCAGAAGATTAAGTGTGGAATTGTTTTTACTTTTAGTGATGAGCTATAGTCCCATTGCTTGCTTGGCCTTTTTATTTCTGGTTGTTGATAGTGGATCCAAGTTTCATCGATTGTAACAATTTTGTCCATAAATGCATCACCTTGAATGTGGAAATAATCCAAAGTTCTTCACAGGCATGTCATGAAGAACCACTTTAAATTTAACAAGCAACTGCTCTGGCACTTATATTGCAAACATCTTATTAAATTTCACTACATTATGAACAATATTCTGCGCTGAACCAATATTAATCTTCAAAATTGTGACTATTTCCTTAAGAATATGCGTCTGTTTTCCTTTATAAACTTCTATACTAATGCTATATTTTTATGTGTCACTATGCGCTGAGCATGCCCTAATTTTATGGGACCCTCCACAAGAATTATACCGCTTTTAAACTTCCTCTATTACTCGTACACTAGCTGTATTGGTAATCACAATTCTCCAAACTGAGCTGTTATTTATGGATCAGTTTAACACCTTCACAAGACGCATCATAGATCGGTGCTTAGTAACTGCTCATGCTAAAAGCAGACAGTCCTATTCTTACTCATTCTACTACCATCTTGTGTATTGTGGTATTACTCTGCTTCCTATCAGTCACTTTGTAAACATGAAGAACATTAAACTGCCATTTACAAGCTCTATCACACAAAATTTCAAATTTTAAGGTTCTCATTTAAATCACCTTCCTAGTTCTAGATTGTTTTAAGTAATCTACAAACATAAAAATTTTTCAATTTGTGGTAAAACTTAAGTTTTAATTGCTAGTCTTCAATGTCCTTTTCCAAAACTGTTGACAATTTTCTTTTTTTGATCAGCTAGGTATATGGAATTGCAATTTTTCTGTTCAAACTTATTTTAGCTTGATTATAAGTAAAAACAAAAAGCTAACTTGTAACACTTCATTAAAAAAGTAAAGCTACCAATCAATACTTCTGTAAAACCTTACAACCAAGTATCAGGCAAATAAAATGTTAAAAGCATAACAGTATTGAAATTCGAACACAATACATCGACGACAAAAAATAATTAAAATCTATAAAAATACAGTTTACAAATATTAAAAGCCAGAAAATGAAGCCTCATTTCTAAACTACCTCAATGCTCATTATTTTACTTTACATTGACAACTTTTCACAACTAAGCAGATAAATATGTTTAATTGTAGCAACTGTTTTAGACAACTGACACTATGATCAATCAGCATGCCTAACTTAAAATCTGTTTGGAATGGCATACCTGATATGAAACTACCCTTTTCTGTGTATTCTAACCTCTCGTCTGCGATTCATATAAATAGAATTCAGTTAAGGACTATCAGTACTTATAGAAATCCAATCAGAACTTTTAGTTATTTTTAATGCTGTGAATCGTCTTTCATGATTATGGAATATTTTCAGACGTGGTTTAAAACATTAATAGCTTCACATCTGTTATGTATGAATAACATCTGACTTTTAGTTGACTTTTCTATTTCTTCAATGATTTCTGTCCCACACTAAAATGGCACCTCAGCAATTAATACTTGAAGTCTATAATATAAGACAAAAATACTTCCAGTTTTTGTGTTGTACATCTTGAGGTTTTTCAAACAATTATTATTACTGATATCACTTACCAAAAGCAAATACTCTTTACTGATAACTTTTAGTATACCCATTTCGCACTAGATAAATGAATTGTTCAATGCTGTAACTCATGGATATGACGAGTTACAGTATTGAAGAGTGTACTAATGTAGTCCGAAATGCATAAGCTAAGTGATATCAATAAAACTAATAGACATAATAACTTGTCATGTAAAATTATAACCATTTATAAGTAATTTTATAAAAGTAAAAAACTCCCTACTTGCAGCAGAATATGTCTTTACTAACAAAACTTTTACATTGAAAAAGGCAACTTATAATTTTAAGAAAATATGTTTGTTAATAAAGACATATACTGTTAAGACTAATGAGTTTGATATACTTTTATACAATTCTTTATAAATAGTTTATAAAGTCTAAGTAGTGTGCACACATAATCATAACTGAGTATTGTAGAGGTAAAAATGTTTTTAAGAATACTTAAAGTTAAGTACAGAAGAGTCTCAATATCCCAAGTCCCGATATTTCGAGCTTCCATTAAATTCAAACCTAATTCTATTTTAGGCTATTTCATCATTTTGAAAGAAAATGATAAATCGGGTTTCCAAGAAATGTTTATATCAATATTTCATACAAAGGAAATAAGTGAACCTCTAAGAAATGTTCATATGAAATTTTATAATCTTATCTAGTGCATTTTAATTACCTATAGTAATAGGGTTCACTAAAACTATTATTTTTCCTAGTGCACATAAAGGTATTTCCATGTAATCCGAATTTTCGGTGATTCGAGGGGGGTCTTGGTTTCATTTAACACAAATTATCGAGACTCTACTGTATTTACGAAGATAAAACCAAATTTAAGCGGATTGAACAAAGTTACTTTGTTACTTCATTGTTGCAAAATTAAAATCCAAATACAATTTAAGCAGATCATATTCATAATATCTAAAAAAAAAATAGAGTTAAGAATATTAAGTTAAACATAAATCAGTATAAACATAAAATTTTTAATGCTTAAATATAAATCATAACTTTTTACACACAGTAATTAGGGTTTAAAAATATCTGCCAAAAAACAGAATTTGGTCATCATATCCAAACGAGTTTAAAATAAAACAAATAGCATCAATTATATAAGGAAATAACAAATAAATATACAACAATGTATATATATATATATATATATATATATATATATATATATATATATAATATAACAAAATTCATTAAGTTAAGAAAACTGTTGGTTAAATATTTGAACTTGTGAGATCGTAGTACACGGTCGCTATCTAGCAAGGGGTAGTCTATTGTTATATCTTTCGGCCAAAAACGGTTACTGCACGCATCTGGTGAGCCATAAATATTAATAAACGTCAAAAAGTTTAATTGTAAGTAAACCAGGACGTGCCTCGTTCATGGGAGAGAAGCTTTACCTAGACATCCACGGACCAGGGAGATTTATGACTAGGAATCCCTAAGAATACAGAAAAACACATGCACCTGTGGGAAAGTTCAACAAATTCCCACGAAGACCAAGGGAAGGTGAGGGAAGTGTCAAAATTTCATAGGCTGGCCACAGTTTGAGCGCCATAAGGGAGCCAATCAAATTTGAAGAGGGGATGAAACACAAACGGATACAATCCAAGAGGATGTTCAGGAATGACAGTCAATTTTCAGTACTCGAAAGGGTCAAGTGGTAGGACTCGAGGAGTCATAATGCAGGACTCGAGGGAGAAGTAATGTTCAGTTAGTAAGAAATATCAAATTCAAAAAAAATGGTAACAAGTGAGATTAATAGAGGGAGATTAAAGGGTAGCCAGGGAGATTATTAAATAGAAAGTAAAGTATAAAGAGGGAGATTAAAGGGTAACAAGTGAGATTAAAATAAGGGAGTGATTAATAAAGTCAGTTAAGAAATAGAAGCATTTCGAGAAATTAAGAAAAGTGAAGTTGATAGGAAAGTATTACTAAGTGAATTTGTGTCAAGTGAAGTAAAACAAGGAACCACGCAAGTAATAAACAATATAATTATTTTAACTTAAAGCCAACTCTTTAAAGCAACAAACAATAAGAATCTTTTAAACTTTAGAAATTCCAAAAAAAGTCATACTTAATTGAAATATAAAATTTATCAAACCAAGTGCAGTAACTTATACACACCCTTAGATAGCTAAAGAAAGTAAATTTAGAATTGTTAAAAAAATCAATAGTAAAATAAGAGTCTTGATGCCTATCGGCAAATATTAGAGTTAGTAAAAAAGAACTATATGAACTACCTGTAAATGCAATATTGATCTCAGGATAAAATAAATCTGTAATTATAAAAGCAAGTAGCTGGATTATTAATTTAATTTCCTACGAGTAAAAATTATCCTGTAGAGAAGCATTAAGTGAAGGTTCGTATTATTATATAACGAACCTTTGCCATCCACGTTGGGCTACAATTGTTATATAACGAAGCTTCACTTAATGCTTCTCTACAGGATAATTTTTACTCGTAGGAAATTAAATTAATAATCCAGCTACTTGCTTTTATAATTACAGATTTATTTTATCCTGAGATCAATATTGCATTTACAGGTAGTTCATATAATTATTTTACTTACTTTAATATTTGCCGATAGGCATGAAGACTCTTATTTTACTATTGATTTTTTTAACAATTCTAAATTTACTTTCTTTAGCTATCTAAGGGCATGTATAAGTTACTGCACTTGGTTTGATAAATTTTATATTTCAATTAAGTATGAGTAATATATTACTATTGCAAGTAATTGTATCCACCATTAAGTGCAATGATTTTACCTTAATGGTGGATAAAATTACTTACAATAGTAATATATTAACTTCATAAAGTCAGTGCAACGGAAAAACAATGGATAACGTAAAATATCAAGAATATATATATATATATATATATATATATATATATATATATATATATATAAAACAACTTCAAACTTCCACAAAATTAAAACATTTACAAACAACAATCAAAACAACTACATTGATAAAATATATACAATTCTTTGTAATACCTTCAGAGAGTTGAAATAATGGCAGATCCTTACAATGCATCAAATATTAATGTGTGAGATAGGAGTGGCAGACATAAAGAAGAATATATGTCATAGCCTCGCTAAGATTCAAACAAACATAATACTACCATGGACAGACGATATTTTAAATTTCCTTCAGCTTATTGTGAATCACTCTTGCCATTTTCAATTCCAAGTAGAAAATAACGAATCTTTTGCAAAACATAAATAACTAGATGTCATTACATATCAAGCATCTCTTTAGTTGCTACAGGCTCATCTAGATTTCTTCGTCATGATATTATTTGCCTGTGTTACAGACTTTGTCCTTACACTGAGCCCTCCATTTGAAGTGGTCAGTAACAGGCGCAAACTACAGGTGATAAAAGGAAACCCCAAATATACAGGATGTTTGTTTGTGACTAGTAACAGGAGGTAATTTGCTCCATTAAAACTTAAATTTTGCAGTCAGGTTAACACAGTTTGTACACAACAAGCATACAATTTTCTGTCAACCTTTGGTTGAGCCGCTTTAAATTTATTCCATTTTTCATAAAATGATATTCTGTCCTTATCCATGATGCTCAGGATAGCCTTCTCCTACTTGAAGTTAAAACATTAAAAATATTGTAAAAAATGATCACCCCTACAGTTAGAGTACTTTGGAGCAATAACACAATTGTTTTCATTATAGCCTTCAACACTTCATTAACCATGTACCTCCTGCTTTGGAAGAATTATCAGGAGGAACTAAAGTGCACACAGACACACACACAATATTAGGGATAAAAAAGACATAAAAGTAATTGTATTAAACCCCCCCCCCATTATTTTATTGTTAATAAAAAATTTATAATTTTCAATTTATTTTTGTTTTGTAGTTGATTTTATTTACATCCTAAGCATTAGAAATCACCATTTATACTTCGAAATTAATACCGAAAAGTATTAGTACGATCTTATTCCGTGGAAGGAATTGTAATCTGGATGAAATTTTCACAAACATTAATGAAGAATTTTTGGTTTTATATTTATATGAACTTTTTTTATATAGATTTATCCCTCGAAGTATTTCTCTTTTTCATGAATAACTTATTCTGAATTAATTCTCAATATTGTCACAAGCTAGTCATCATGTCAAATGACACAACACTTTAGTTTAAGTATTTTGTTGTTGTTTAGCTCTTGGTAATATGCTGACTATGAAAGTAGGATAACAAGTTTTAGCAATATTATATCCCTATATATATATATATATATATATATATATATATATATATATATATATATATATATATAATACAGAAACAAATGTCATTAAAACACTGAAATTAGTGTTTTATTTTTTGACTTAACATATTAACTATCTCTTCATAATATTGAGAATTAATTCAGAGGAACAGATTTTTGAAAAAAACAGAAATACTTTGGGGGATGAATCTACATTTAAAAAAATTCACATACATGTGAAATTCACATACGAGTACATGTAATTCTTCATTCATTATTGCTGGTGAAAGTTTCATCCAGATTTCACAGAATGGATTTTACAGAAAAATTAAGTTATAATTTTCTATTCTATAGTTTATTATGAAAAAAATGTTTCAAGGCCTAAAATCAGAAATATATGTCATCAATATAAAGTGTTTAAAATTAACATTAAAATTAGGTAACATGACACTAATTACCACTTCAAACTTGTTAAAGCTGAGTGAATATTTACATAGCCCTTCAAACTTGAAAACAATAATTAATTATAGGTAAAACTCTTCAAACTAACTCTTGTAAAATTAAAGTGTATAAATATTTTACCACTCTATTAATGTCAATTAATAAAGATTTGAAGTTTCTTAATAAAAGCACGAGTTTTTGTAAAATAGTCGTACTTTTTCAAAGGTAAGGTTATTTTAAAAAGTTAGTTCTTTATGTACGTTTTTGTCCTAAAATACAAAAGTATATGTTCTGGAGAATCTCTACTTTTGTCTTTTTAACCTTTCTTATGTAACTTACAAAGTGAATTTAGGTAAAATCTGTAACACTTAAAGGCTAATTGTGCCAAATAGTGTGTGAAAATTGAATATTGAAGTATATTCTCATTTCATCTTTGTTAGTGTGACATCTATTTTTTTAATATACATAAATAAAACCTCTTAAACCACAAAAGCTTCTTATTTATGTCCAGATGTACATTTTGATTGAAAAGCAATCATCTTCAGAGAAAATTACTACATGTATAACACTTGTAGCAAAATATTTATGGTTATTGTTATTGAGTTTTGTATTTGAGTATATATTGAGCTTTGTATTTGTAGGTTGGTTCTTACGTTTGTGTAGGTAAGATGTTTAGCAAATTTGTATTGAGTAATAAGGTTTGTATGCTCTAATGCATTCTTGATGAGGTATGTGAAATGATCTTTCAGTTTAGCCTATAGAAATTAATGAAAGAACAAGATAGTTAAATATGCCAGAAGAGTTGTATATCCCTGTGTTACATGTTTTACGTTTACATTATTGAAAAACATTGCCCTGTGTGTGTTCCATGTTGTAATTGTATTTTTGAAAGGCATTAAATAGTTTATGGGTTTGTGATGATCTATATGAGAGTATTAGAGACTTTTGTGAGATTTTAAGTTTAGGGTTTTGGTTTTATTTTAAAATGATAGTACAATTTATCAATTATTGAAGTATCTGTTAGCTTTTGCTATGATTCTTTTTAACCACTAATCCTAATCTGACATAGGAATTAAGATATTGTTAAATATCTGACATTTGATATTTTTCATTTTTCATGGCCTCCTGTTATTCTCTTACATTCTGAGAGTAATGTATCAATGGCTTTAATGCAGTTGGTGTATCTTGTGGGTGATCTGCATAGATTACTGTTATTTTTACTTATATTACAAAGATTTTCAGTCGTTTCATAAAAAGATCTGTCCTATATATCTTACTATTTGAATCACTATGCAAGTCAGATCTTATCTTAGTATTCACCTGGTCCAGTGCTAATAGATTTGTCAGACACTTTATCCAAGGAATTCTCAACATTCATTTTTAATAAAAACATCTCAGAAGTATCTATGACCCTTTTATCAATTTTCCCTAAGAACCAAATATTTAAATAAATAGAGACTGGAAACACCAACTATCTGATCAGTCTGATTTTGGTATATACAAGAATTTTTGAATTTTTTCCTGGTAATTCCAAGTTTTAGTCAGTATATTGATAGAATGTTTGTTGATTTCTCCTTTATTTTTTTAGAGCACCTGCAGATATCAGATTATCATAGACCTCAGGATTCACAAGTCTTATTCCACTGTTGTCTGGTTTAAAGGCTTTGGAGAAAGTCAATAATATTAAATTCATGAAAGGATTCAAGCCATTATTTTTATAAATGAAAGGTTTAATAAATAGATGTTGATAAATACATATATTATTTGTAGATGACAAATTACAAATAATTATTAATTATTATTTTTTTAATGTACAAATATTCCATGAACAACAATATTTATAGAAAATATGCCCAAAGCTTTTCATCAATGTAATATATTGATATCAAATATTACCTCTGTTGTTCACACTCTGTAGAGAGTTAAAATAACTCATATGTTTCGACATCACTACCCTTTTCACTTCGTTGTAAGAAAAATAAAAAAGTGTACTTGGAATCAGGCAAGATCAAGGAAAGTAACTAATGATTCCCACGTACTGAGAATTGGAAAAATTTATTGCCATAGTTTGGGAAGAAGACCTGCTCTCAACCTAGATGTTTACCTGATAACTGATATATTGCTTTATAAAGCACGATTAGAAACACAGAAAAATATATGAGCAATTGAAGAGCAAATAAATAGAATTTGGTATTAGATACAAAACCTCATAACTAATAAATTACATTAACATTTAATAGCAAATTACAAAATCTAAAACCCCACATGATAAACCTACCAAAAAATAATATTCTCACACTTTATTACAAAAACATAATCCAACTAATACTTTTGGTAAATTCAATTATAAAGGAGCCTAATATACGCATAACAACTATAATAAAAAGTCTAATCCTAATAACCACAAATACATGCAATTCGTTTCATGTCTATAAACAACCTTGCAACTCTTATCTTAGCTTCTACAAATGTTAAACTGGAAGGTCACTTCACATACAAAACCAAGTGATTACTAACGTATATACAAACCACAAAATTCAAACAAACTTTGTTGAACAATATACAATATCAAGAGCACAGTGGTACAATATATTATAATGAAAACATTGGAAAGAACCCCAATACCACAAAAAATAATCAAAAATAGCAATTAAAACAAGATACTTTAGATTAAACCTTTAGGTACATTTCAATGACCATCTCATTATCATCAGAGGGTCTTAATACAAAATTACAATTTAGAAAACAAGAAGTTACAAACTAGAGTGACTAACAACTCACCTTCATAAACCAAAACTACACAAATATATCACCATGATTAAAATTACTACATAAGCTCAATAACAACAATTCTAAACCAAATAACAGGAAAACAAAAACTTCTATTTATATAATATATATATATATATATGAAGTTGATATATTACTATTGTAAATACTTTTATCCACCACTGAGTGCAATAATTTTACCTTCTTGTGATGAGGCACCTTTCGGTCACTTGACCATTTTCCACTATATTTAGACAATGGTCAAGTGACCGAAAGGTGCCTCATCACAACAAGGTAAAATTATTGCACTCAGTGGTGGATAAAAGTATTTACAATAGTAATATATCAACTTCATAAAATCAGTGCAACGGAAAAATAATGGACAACGTAAAATATCAATATATATATATATATATATATATATATTTATATATATATATATATATATATATAATTAATATATTGATATAATTAATAAATTAAAAATATTTCAAAGGCAAGAATACTTTTAATGAATATATATTTATTCAAAGCTTTTTGCCGATAAAATAGTACCAGCATCTTCAGGAAAATAATTATCTAATAAAATATTTTTACAAAATTAAATCATATGTGCTACAAACGACCATATGTTTATAAGTATTGCACTTGTAATTTTTTCTATAACATCAATGACCTTATAAATAGTTTGGTGCCTTGATCTCACTTGAATATGTTCATCAATTAATTTGTCTTTAACTTTATGCTTATAAATTTCCAATGTTTCAAAATATATTCATTTTTAATCCTTTATTTAATTCTTTTATTAATTTCATATTTTCTATTTCCGGAAACTCATGTCCATTATTAATACAATGCGTAGCTAAATTGGATTTGTATATGTTTGGTTTGATATGAGCGTTTAAATATTCTTTGTATCTTTCTTTTAATTTCTTTTTTGTTTGTCCTACATATAATTTATTACAAGTTTGACATTTTATATTATGTACTCCATTTCTTTCAAGCATATTATTTTCATTTTTGTTGTTTATTAAATTTTTAATTTTATTATCAGTTTTATATGTAATTTGTAAATTTGTTTCTTTAAATAACCTTGTAATTTTATTTATTTCGTTACCAGTGAGTGTAAAAGTTGTCCAAATATTTTCTGTCTTATGAGGTACAAAGTTATTTTCGAGTTTCTGTTTTCTTATTACGTTATTATTTAATTTATCTATAGTTTTTCTTTTATATCCATTTTCTAAACCAATTTGATATATTATATTTTTCTCTTTCATTTGATCATTTAAGTTCATTGGTATTTTGTGCATTCTATGTAGTAAATTATAAAGCGCTGCCATTTTTTGGTTGTATGGATGATTTGAATAATTAGGTATTATTTGATTTGTCTGCGTTGGTTTTCTATATATATTATATTCAAATGATTCATTATTTCTAGTAATTGTAATATCTAAATAATTTAGTTTATTTTTGGATTCAAATTCATGAGTAAATTTTATATTTTTGTGTATATTATTTATACATTTTAATATTTTGTCAATATTTAAACCATTATATTTGATATGTATAATCCATCATCTACATATCTAAACCTATATATTTAAACATATAATATATATATATATATATATATATATATATATATATATATATATATATATACACTCAAGCCATTACACTATAATTCTTTCACTCTATTTGACATAATTACCTCTAATACTTCTTAGAACTATTAAATATAGTTTCTCTACTTCTACCATATCCCTAACAACAACAAAAATTGAAATTGTATTTTAAGCTGACAATAAGACCTATATATCCGAAAATGGCCAAACTATTTCAAATTCAAAATATGTGTTAATTTAGGTGAAACACTTTAATATGTATAGACTTTAACATGTAACAGTGTATACTATTAGTTTACATTCAAGGTAGAAATAATGTAAAATAATATGTATAAAGTAATATCAAGTAAGGAAAAAACAAATTAACACAAAAAATAGAAAACCATATTGTGTATAAAACTTGTCTATGAGTCATTTTAATCTGCAACATTTCTTAAAATCCAGAATTTTCAACTATATTCTAATTAACTTTTGCTTAAATGAAAGGTGGAAAATGTAAATAGTAAAAAAATGAGTCTTGTTTCTCTCAGTTATTTGTAAACTTTGTAAAAAGTATAATTACCTGGTTGAAAAGTTAGTAAAACAATAATATCTATACTATTATATAAAAATCTAATTGTACTTGTGTATGTGCATGTGTGCGCCCTGTGTCTGTGTGTGTGTATGTCTGCATCCGTGTGTGTTTTACTCATGTAAAAAGTATTGGACCCATTGAGCTGAAATTTTACATGAAGATTCTTAGGGTCCCTGGTTAACACATAGGACAAATTTTATTTAGAAATTCCACCAGGGCATTGCACCATTGACCTTGAAAACTCCCTTAACACTCAATTATCTATAATCTATTATATACTTGGGTTAATCAGCTGATAGTAATTGTTTGTTGTTATTTATCTTTTAAGGTTAGTTCAAGCAGAAGCTCTTGGTTTTTCAAGAGAATGTTAAAGTTAATAAACTATAGTTTGATATATTTATTGGATTTTAATTTCAGTAAATTGAATTCAACCCAAATACAAATTTAATCAATACAAATATATGTCAAACCAGTACAAAAGACGGGTATTCTGCTAGTACTTTATAGAAAGCTTTAATAAGGGGTCTAACAATAGCTGTAGGTTTTTTATCCATGGCTTAGTAGAGTTACTCGGGAATCAGGTGGGGAAAAGAATTACTCTCTCTAAGTGTACTAAGACTCAGAACCATGATGGAACTTATCATAGACTATGATAGAAATCTGAGGCGGTTCTAACTCCAAAGGATATCAGGACTTCAGCAAGTGGATATTTGGCTGTTGCAAAGATGTGGATATACAGTAAGATAATCTTGTTCTAGGAGTGAAAAAAATATATAATCCTAATAGCTAAGTGGCCTTTGAGCTAAAAACTTTTTGAGATCTTATCATATCATAGTTGTAGAAAATAATTTAGACTTAGTATAGATAAAAATTGTTGTAAATAGCTGAATAGTGAAAGGCACTAATTTATTATTATTTTTATTCTAGTAAAGGACTTATTAAGTAAAGGTAAAAAAAGGTTACTGTTTAAAGATAAAAAAAATCTTCAGGAACCGGGACTTTGTGAGTCAAGGTTTAGCAAGCAGGATCTATAAATTTCTTTACCTACTTTCAACTAGAATTTCTTTTCTTAGTAACAAATTTTTATTTTGTTACTTTTTTTTGTCCACCTTCTTTAGCCTTTCAATTGGAGCTTGGAAAGGTAAACCTGTAATGGTCTTCTGGGTCTATATACTTTTATCTTACTTTACCCATTTTTGGTCTTTTAAAATTTATTGAATAATGTTATTTTAGTAAATAGTATTTTTAACATATTCTAGTATTAGAGTTTCTCATTGCCAAATTAAAAGTACAAAATTATTAATCTGAGTTCAACTATTCATCTATAAAACTAAAAGAAAAGCATTATTAATAACATATTAAACACTGTGTTTTAATGTTAATAGTTACCATCCATTTTTATTTATAAAGAAATATTTTTTATTATTTTAGAAAGGAAACATTTTCAGAAAATACTGAAATGAAGAATAGTAATATGTTGGTTAGAGTAACAAAGAAATTGCAAAAAATGAACAGACATGTAGCTCCAATGGAACGAAAAACTGCATGGCCATCAACTACTACAGGGTAAGATACAAGTTACTGATAGGTATTTATTTTCTTTCTTTGTTGTAATCATTTTAATTTTACATATAACATATTACTCAACTTTGAAACTGGGTCTAAACTTGAATATTATTTGTTCCAAATTCTCAACATAAAAACAATATAAAACAATCACACATTCAGACTCCAAAACAAACAAAAAATACATATTTATCACACACTACAACAAAGACTCACAAAACTGCTTCCTTCTCTTGCATGCATACAAAACACTCACCGCATACATCAACATAAATTTATACATTTTACATTTACTCAACCAAAGCAGAAAACTAAACAACATAGAAAATTGGAAGTGTATAAACATTATACAATAAGCAGTTTTTGTGTAGTACATCTTGATGTTTTTGTATAAATTACACTTTTTTCTGTTAACTTGACAAAAAAAACCACTACTTACTGATTTATTCAGCAGATACGTTTTGTACTAGGTCAGCGCATTATTCAATGCTGTTAGTCACTGGCAAGGCAGTTGGTCAGGTGTTTTGTGTTGGTGTGAGTCTGTGGTGTATTTCTGTTCTGTGGTGTGTTATTGTTCATAGAGTAGTTGTTAATTATATGCTCAAATATAGTATTTGATTATGAGTGTGTTTGTGATTTAGAATGTGTTGTGGATAGTATTTATGGTGTTTGTATATCTCGTAGTTTTCTACTGTGTTTAGTTTATTGCCTTTTTTGATGTAGTGTAGGATTTTTGGATTGGTATCTATGTCAGCCTATGAGTGTAGTGTGTTATATATGTGTATGGTGAAATTTGATTTGGTTTGTGTTCTTTTTTATCTGTTTTACGTGTTTATTGTATCTTGTGGTAAATGTTCTCCCTGTTTGTCCTTTGTAAAAGGTGGGACAGTTATTGCATGTAATCTTACATGATACATAACAGTTACATATCACGACAACACATCACAAAAAATAGCTTCCTCGTTCCGCAAACTTAAATACAAAGTAGCATTCACAACGCCTAACACAATTAAAAAACACCTATAAAGTCCAAAAATACCAGGATAAACACGACAGGGCAGGCGTATACAAGATTACATGCAACAACTACCCTAGCTTTTACATGGGACAAACATGGAGAACATTTACCACAAGGTTCATTTACAACGAACATGTAAAAGAGATAAAAAAGACACAACCCAAATCAAATTTAGCCATACACATACAAAACACACTACACTCACAGACTAACATAGACACCAGTTTAAAAATCCTACACTACATTAAAAAAAGTAATAAACAACACAGTAGAAAACTATGAGATATAGAAACACCATAAATACTATCCACAACATATTCTAAATGACAAAACACACTCATAATCAAATACTATATTTGAGCACATAATTAACAACTACTCTATGAACAATAACACACCACAGAACAGAAATACACCACAGACTAACACCAACACAACATACCTGAGCAACAGTCTTGTTAATGATTCACGGCATTGAATAATGCACTGACCTAGTACGAATAAAGCAGTAAGTAGTGGTTTTTTGCCAAGTTAATAAGAAAAAGTGTAATTATACAACAGAAAAAAACATATTTTAAATTACCATTTTTACTCATTATCTTGTTTTATCGTGTAGTATACAACCTGCATGCCCAAGAAATCCCTACCTTATTCCCAGTTCTAAAACACATTACCTTAAATTTTGCAACCTGAGGTATAAACAATCAGTAGCAGCCTGGCTCCATCAATAAAATAACATTTTTTAAACATGCCAGCAGTAAGATACTCAAGATTTTCACTTAGTTACAAAGCAATTTAGTGATGTATTTTTCTTTTAAAAATAAAGAAAATACTCATAAAAACGATATTAATAAAGTTACTAAGGAAAATGTTTACTTGAAGATAATAAGTACTAAATAAACACTGTAAAATAAGAACCATATTTGTGCTAATATAACCAAAATCCTAACCATTCTCAAAAAAGAGAAATTTTTTAACATATATAATACACCAGAATACACTGTTTACAAAATAAATATATAACTTTAAATTTTATAAATTTGTAAAAACTTATTGAGACAGAACTGGCGATCAAAATTGGATAGTCATAAACAGTGTTAAAGTGATTAATTAAGATTAACCGAACCTAATGGATTACAAAATTCAAAAACATAACATTACAATATATAGCAAAATAAATTTTATAAATTACATTTTCTGTCCCATCTGTAAAATGCAAATATCAAGGAAACGGAGTTAAAGTACTATTCCATATTTATTAATGTAGGAAGAGAAACTACTTTGTAACTGTAGAAGAAAATCATTTCAAAAGTGAATTTAGAAAGGTAAAATGTATAAACTAAAACTAATTTGTTTATGATGAAAAGCGAAAGTAGTTTTAACACTGCATAACACAATATAACTTGAGACAGATAAAATAAACTATCTAAACTATAACACACAAAAAAATAAATTTAACAATAAATAAACGATAATAATTGGTAAATAAAAATTGTCAAACTGTTAAAACAGTTAAAATCTGTCTATTAAACTTTCTAATAGTGAAAAACAATATTGCATCTATGACAATAATAGAATGGAATTCTATTTTTGAAGTAAATAGGAAATGTTAAGCTTAGTACACGTTTTATATAGCCTCAATTACTTAAAACCCATTTTATAATGTTAATTTAAAGTATTAATATAAATTTCCTATTTTTTTTTAAATTGTTATGACAAGCAATGCTTTTATACTAAAGAATATCACTAAGAAGGAAAGCAAATTGATAACAGGTATATATTTTTTTTCAACCTATTTGGTTTTACTTTAATAGTATGCCAAAATATTTAGCTACTTGTGGTAGTCATTTTCTTAGGTATGTGGTAGTTATTTCTTTTGTAGTGCAACATAAAAACAATATTTCTATTAATAATGTTTATTATACCTTGCTCTATATTTTCTACTGCTATTATCCATATAATTTGTATTATATTACTGTGCATATAGTTAATTACAAATTTTTTAATTTAAAAACTTATCACATTTATGCTTACAGAAGCAACAAACACTCAGGCATGCATCACAGTATGCGTTACATTTTGGGGATTGCTGCATTCCTTGGTACATTCCCTGTGTGTGGGATTACCAGTCCTAGAACTCAAGCTTTACAGTTTAAATGGTTTAGCATGGTTACAACTTACACACTGTTTCTTCTCGCAGGCTTTGTCTCTATTGAAATCTTAGCTATTGACTACTCCATACAACATCTTAATCAAGCAAATTTAACTGTTGCAGGTAAAACTGATTAGTAGGTTTATAGAGTAATTGCATGACTGCTTGCAATAAAATATTAAATAAATGCACAATTATATTCTACAATTTTGTATTAAGAACCTATTGTTATTTTTTCTATCAACACTAATTTGAGTTTTATCCCTTATCCACCTTGCCTAATAATACATGGCTAGATTTCTCTTTGCTGGTAGTTATCCGAGTTAGGTCTAAAACATGTTGTTTATTCCTAATTTTGTTGAAATCATAAAGGGGAAACTCTAAATAGATCATATCTAAACTATATCCTGAATTTGGCCATTAACTGATCACCACTTGATTTGGTATTTTGTCAGAATAGTTCTTTGTTCACGTCTTACCCTCAATTTACCTTCTAAAGTCAGTCCTGCCTGCTTCATGTTATTTGCTGCCCTTGATTTGATTACATTCAATATATAAGGGCTATGTTTAATGGCATACAGTGAATGCTGTATTTAAGAGATATCCTATCTTGCGATTTTGTGAGATTGCTACATACTTCAGCACTGATTATTAATTACACCGCTTGTAACTAATATTGTCATGCTCAGAACGTATTCTTCAGTAACATATGTGAAAACAACACAAATCAAGTTATGCGGCATTTAGTAAACTACTATACTTCAAAACTTCTATTAGTTGTCCTAAATCATTCAGGTCCTGAAGTGATCCAATTATGCTGAAACTACAGTAAAATAGCAGTGATCGACTAGCATGCAAAATATCAATTGTGCTTTGTAATTTGAATCAATCCTTACTAGCCGGATAATCTGTTTTTATTAGAAAAATGCAACTCAGTGGCTAGTGTCAAGAACTATTTTATCGTAATGTCTATAACTGTGAAATACAATATCTTGTGTAACCATAAATTACCCAAAATAAAAAGGAATTATTTTAGAAAAAAGTAGTTATAAGTGATTTGAATGAAAATGATATTCCTGGTAAGACATCATAGTAGCTCTATTGTTGTCCAGTCTTCATGTTTAGTATAAGTGCCATTTGTAAAATATATACAAAAACACTTTTTACCAGTGAGTTTTTTACCCTCCCCTGAGTAAAGATCTAGTTCTCCCTATCAATGCTATCCATATTTATTTACAAACTAATAAACTAACAAAAAACCAAAACTATAACTACTAAAAATAAACTGTCAAAAGACATGACAAATAACCACAGGTTGAATGATAAGGCAGAAAAAAATTAAGGGAAGTTTATTCTCCCCAAAATAAACTAACGACACCAACTGCTATCTTCACTATACATGTAGACTCAGTACAAAACCGTGAACATGTTAATTGATCAGTTCAAAATTTAATACCCAACTAATTGAATTTTGTATGCTAAAAATTTACAGATTATAAGATAGTTGATAATGTATAGTGTAGGAAAAGTAATGTATTGTTCTAAATCGTGTATGCTCATATTTGTATTCCTTGCAAACTTATTTGGTGCCGCTTTGTTTGTCTTGTGTGTATAGTGAAATGTTTTAAGAATATACAAGAATATATTTACTTCAAATTATCAACTGACAACTATAGAGGATAAATTAAATTATAAAGAGGGTTCTCAACAAAGGAAAATGCAAAAAAAACTACATGAACAGATTAAAAAAACCCAAAACATTTATATAAAATATTAGAAGCACAGTGGTGTAATATATTACAATAAAAATATTGGAAAACGCTCAATACCACAAAAATAACTTATATTACAAGTCACCAAAGATTAAACCTTATGTACATTTTGATGACCATGTCATTATCATCATAGGGTCTTCTTACAAAATTACAATCTAGAATACAGTCTAGTTAGGTAACTTGTAATATTAGTTATTTATTACTACTTTTGTGGTGTTGGGGTTGTTTCCGATATTTTTATTGTAACAAAATATTGACCCAATTTTTAAAAAGGTAGTTTAAGATAAGAAACATCCGACTGAACTTGTAAAGCAAACCAAAAATATATATATACAAGCAGCCTTGAAGCGTAAATGTGCCTTTCACTGTAAATCCAGATACGCAAATTGGAACAATTTCAAGTGCTGGTCAGAATGAACTACTAGTAGAACTCGAATGTGGTCGTGAATGTAAAATGTTCAACAGCCAGATAACTGAAAGTGTGTGTGCCTTAGTAAAAGTGAGAAAAATTTAACCTTGCATTTTCCAAATAAAAAAACTATACATTTTGAAACTGACATTAGAGTTACTACTATGACTAAACGCCTTAATTATTAAGACGAATTTTTAGTAGAAAATAATTCTAGTAGAGGATCTAGTCAAGAAAAAAGACCTTTTCTTAAAGATCTGATTTATGAGAGATAATTTATTTTGGAATACTATTCCTTCAAGACTGCTACAGGACAAACAGTTGATAGGTATTGGTTATTTTATTTTTCTTGTCTGTCTTGTTGGCCGTTTAGCAAAAATACTGATGACAATTATTAAAGTCTGGTAAGGTCTTTATAAAAAAAATAAGAACCCATGGAACTAGAAGTGCCCACATGGAAGCTTGTCTAGCATATGCTACATGGAAAAAAAATAAACAATAGCTGATAAAATGTCTAACGGGAAAACGTGGGAGGGTATTTCCATGCTCGTCGTTAATGTTATATGCACTGTGATTGCTATACATATATATAAGTTCTCTACAGTTTTGAGCTCACAGAGAGGGTTTCCAAATTACCCCTTAGAATGGCATTTTTTCAAAACTTAACACCCCTAAGGTAAAAGTCAAAATAGGGAACTCAAAATCTCACAAAAAATTAGTTTTTAATAAACAAACACACAACATCCCACGTTGTGTGAGTGTTTATTAAAAACTAATTTTTGGTGAGATTTTGAGTTCACTATTTTGACTTTTACCTTTGTGAACAGTTCTCACTAGCTAAGCTCTAATTAACTAAAAATTAATACCCCTACTTTCACAATATTTTAACCGGGCATTCAGAAAATGAAAAAAACTAGTACAAAGTACTTGCATCATTATATTCATTTTTTATTTTTAAAAAATCCAGCTTTATTATTTTTAATTCTAGTTGGATGAACACGTCATTTCTAAAAAAAGTATAGTGACAAGATATGTTGAAATGAACAAAGGAAACCAAGGCAAGCACGAAGTTATAATTTATAAATAATTTTCGGGGTTTTCCGAAATGCATGGCATCAGTGGTGAAGTCTTTCAAATCAGGGTTATGGTATTTAGAGCAACATTTTAAATATCAATAAATGAAGAGGTAAAAATAACAATGGAACAGCCATAATGATTCGTTGTAATTCTGGCTTAAAAAGGATTAGGAGACCTGGTCCCCAGTTCAGCGTGCATTAATTTTTCCATACTAAGCATTAAGTATTAATTTTTCCATATTTCTGAAATTAAAGTTTTATGATACAGTGCAGAAATTATATAAGTACTTTAGTGAAAATTTATCTCACTGACAGAACTTAAACAATGGTAACAAAGTAGATACTGCTATTAAAAACCTTACTCTAAAAATGCTCTGTACCACCAAGTGGTCATCTCAAAATGATTGACTTTTAGCCATAGCAACAATTTTAAACTTTATAAAAAAGTCTTACTAAAATGATAATGCACATCTCCAAGACTGCAGAAAGAGAAGAGGCAATGCCAATTAAAAATCACTTAGCCAATTTAGAATCATCCTGTTGCTCTGCCTTGATAGCAAAATACTTGAAAATATTAACAAAATTTCAAGTTGTGCAAAAAAACAGATACTTTAGATCAAATGTTTCAGCTGTAACTCTCAAAATTCAAAATATTTAAGCAAAGAATTTTTAGGAATAACTACAGATGTAACACAGTTTACTCAGTCTTGGAATATCCTACAGAACAATAAGAAAAAAACAAAATAAAGCTGTCAGTCAAATGTTTTTTGACAAAGTTCCAATCAACCTTAAGATTTACAACCCCATAATAGCATTTGAAATCAAAGTAATCAATGCAACCTTGGAGAATGTAATAAATCAGTTCCAAATGAGATTTCAAAGCCTGTACTGCATTGTATAGTTTTTTTTCGCCTAAAAAACTAATCAATTCAACAGTCGAATATATAGCACAGAAATATATATATATATATATATATATATATATATATATATATATATATATATATATATATATATATATATATTCTTGATATTTAACGTTATCCATTGTTTTTCCATTGCACTGACTTTATGAAGTTAATATATTACTATGTAAGTAATTTTATCCACCATTAAGTGCAATAATTTTACCTTGAGTGATGAGGCACCTTTCGGTCAATTGACCATTGTCGAATCACTCTAATTGTCTGAGTGATTCGACAATGGTCAATTGACCGAAAGGTGCCTCATCACTCAAGGTAAAATTATTGCACTTAATGGTGGATAAAATTACTTACATAGTAATATATTAACTTCATATATATATATATATATATATATATATATATATATATATATATATATATATATATATATATACATACATCTGCCTGATCTCTCAAATCCACTGCCTAAGCAGGTAATAACTTTTAGAACATTACTGAAGAGATAAATAAGGGACAAGCAGAATGTTAGGAGAGTAATGAATGTACTTGTTGAAGAAAACTTTGCCTTGAATGTTGCCTCCCAGACTTAACTACTGCTCTAAAATTTTACTTCACCATTCAACCATTCCTGTTACAACTGTAACAGCATAGAGAAGCTTTTCGAAACTGTATTTAGTCAAGAACTATTTGAGAAGCACTATGACACAAACGTGTTTAAATGGCCTAGCTATTTAGACTTAGAGTATTTAACATAAACAAAAGCAAAAGGTTGACATAAGCTGACCTAGTTGACCAGTTTCATACATTGAAGAAAAAAGGGTTAGAACAGTAAACTGAGGACAACTGTGTAAATACAAAAATACCAAAACATTTAAATAGCTTCCAGATTTATAGAGTGAAAGTGTCTGATTATTTATGTTAAGTCTAACCCGACACAAACTGAACTGTCCAGATGTAACAAGTGAAAGGTTAAAGTTATAAAAATACTTTTATACTTCTTCCAGTATCTTAGGCTATGCAAATTATTTTGCTGTAGGTAAGCTTAAATTATTATTATTATTTGTTACTTCTAAGTTAAATTGTAACTGTAATATGAAGTTTATATTACTGTTAGTTTTATTTCGCTAGATAGCTTAGTTCCACTATTGCTACTGTAGTTATAGTGAAATCAGCTAATTTTATTGTTACTTATTTTCATTGTTGATAACCTAACTGAGGTTTTTCTTACATTTTATGTAATAAAAAGGTGAACTAAAAGCTCAGCACTGTTATAATGCAAACAGTATGCTTCCTGTAACTTATGTATGATGAAGTACAAATAGTCATAAAGAAAATATTCATTAAAAATTAAGGATTGAGACCTTGCAAGGCAGTTGAGATTAAGGATTGTAAACCTTACCTTTCTGTTGAAGTTTGCCTCTACATAATAACTGCAATTTTTATTACTATAAAATCATTTGAAAATTGTTGATTGTGAAATATTTTTAATAAAAAGGTAAAATATACCATTTTTTAAAACATTTCCTCATAGAAGTAATAAACAATCAAATTTAATTACTTAAAATTACTAGATATAAAGTTATACTCACAATCTGGACTTTTTTCTTCCTTTATTTCAATCTTCATATTATCTACATTCAAAAAAGGTATATTAATAATAAAAATGTTATATTTACGCCCATATTTCTAAAGCAATGTCCTTCACAAAATGCAAAGTCAACAATATTTACAGTACAAACTAAGTTTGATAATTTTTGTTTTTGTATTGATTTTTTTTTATTACCTATTATATCCAACTGAATAAATATAAAACTTAGCAATGTTTTTCATTAAGGAAAAAAGTATATAATCTAATAACAAGGAAGTCAAGAATACAAATGAATAGGCTGCTCCATTATTGGTACCAGGTATCCTTAAAGCACTTATCAGACTACTGTAAATTGAGAAGTACATGTCGTGCCGCAGATTTTTATAAGTCAAAATTTAAATTAATTGTGGCGGGTTACATGAATGAAAATGGTAATAGAAAATTATAATTAAAATTCAATTTCAATGAAAAAACATGACATTCGACTTTAATTGAATACAAGCTTAAAAACATGTCAGAATTTGAAAGCATTTCATGCTTAGAAAGCATTGCCTCCAGATTTATAAAACTATCTTATGAAGTAAAAGACATGCAGATTTATTTTCTATTTTAGTTCAAGTGTAAGAATTAAAGGAAGGAATACAAATGTCTGAAATTCAATTTAAAGTATGTTAAGGTTGAGCAGATTGTTTTATGGATCATAATTTAGTGATTTCTTGAAGAATATCAATGGCTCAGCAGCTATATAAAACAACATACACACATCACAAGTACAGGCAAAGCTAGACAGAAAACCGGACAGGTAGGGAGGAACAAAACTCGAGACACAGTAAGAGGGTGGGAAAAGTAATTTTGGAGAATAGTGTCATAATAGTGTTGATCCTCACCACTGAACATCAACAACCTTGTTTTACATCACATATTTCAAACAAGAGAAAAGAGTCTGATATTGGGATCAGACACGTATAATCAGGGGTGTAGTCCCAGAATTAGCAGTGGCAGAACTCTCGTCACTAGAAAACACGTAAACTATAGAATACCCCCCCCCCCCAGGAGCAAGAAAATTACAATACCCTCAGAAAAAATAGAAAATGAAACTCTTAGATGTCACATTTTAAGCTAATCTAGAATTAAACAATTGGACAAAAATTTGCAGGTAATTGGACAAAAAAGTTTGTAATTACAAGAATTTGCAACTTAGTTTTCCTTAACTAAATAAAAATACAGTTTAATTTACATTTTGACATTGACAGTTTTTATTTGGACATTTCTAGTTTACAAACACGCAATGGAAGATGCTCTTCCATTTGACACAATATCCACTAGTTAGAGATCGCAAGTAGTAGGTCGACCGGATCTACATTTAAACCTGTCACTGTCAGAACGCCTCAGTTTGTACATAGTTAGATCAGGCCTATTATATAACATATTTAATTCCAATTTTCTACTATGAATACACGAAAACTAATTATGACAATTATTGAATACACACAGAAAATACTTTTAAAACTTACATTATGTGTTAAGCTTCTTTTCCTTAAAATTTGGGTGTATTTTGCATTATAAATTTATTTTGATTTTTTAAATTAACAAGTAGACCATAACTTCACCATAATAACCAGTAACCCGCTCCACTACGCTACCACTATACATCTGAGTATAATCTACCTCTAGTTATAATGGTCAATAGATACTGAAATTTATCCCCTAATTGGTTAAACAAATGATACAAACATTGCCTTTATACAAAATTACAATGTCTTTATCTTCAAGCGATTTGATCAAGAAATGTAAACGAAGAAAATGTAGTTTTACTAAACAGGATCTAGATAAGTGTTTGCTTTTCAATTACACAGTTATTGTATTTGAAACACTAAGAGGTCAAAGTTATTTCGATCAAGTAAACAAATATTAAGAATTCTTGAATTTTATAGTCCATTATGTTCGGTTGAATCTTATTAATCACTTAAACAGTAGTTTATGACTATCCGAACTTTGAATTTAGTAAATTTGTTAAAACTTACTGAGACAGAACGTTTTCGATCGCTATGTGCCGATCTTCATCAATGTCTCCATCAAGAGACACTGATTATCGGCACATAGCGATCGAAAACGTTATCTCTCAGTAAGTTTTAACAAATTACTAAATTCAAAGTTCGGATAGTCATAAACTATTGTTTAAGTGAATTATAAAATATTAAGAACACTTTCATAAATTTTATAGAAAACATTTGGAAAGCCCACACTAGAAAGGTATCTAGATGTAGGTAAAAAAAAATACAATTTTGTAATAAACTTGTAGAAATAGGAATACAAGAGTTGACAGGGTGTCTAGTAAAATAGCTTGAAGAAATTCCCTGAGTTTTCCCTGACTTTTCCTCTTTTAGATGTCTATAGAAAGCCCAGTTTACATTGGGCCCATCCATTGATATCTGAAGGATCTTGGATAAATCCAGACTTTGAACACCTTTTAAGAACGAATTGAGTAACTCTTTTGATTTTGTGTCTGTAAGGAACACAGAACCAAAATATCGAGCTTTCACTTCATCCGTCTCTGCATCCCAATACCTAACACTCAAATCCATTTGGGCTCTTTGTGATATTTTGTTTAAACTTTCATCAAAGCCCATTACATAGTTAGAATTTAAATTTAATGATGTCAGTAACAGGTCTTTAATATAATTTGATAAACCGAATACAACACTATAGGAAATTTTATCTTTCCGCAATCTCATGTTCTGTGCACCGGTGCTATCAGGAAACATCCTTGGAAAGAGGCACACACTACCTTCTGCATTGCTTAAAGAAGTGTTGCATTACTAAATTCACGCACCATATAAAATAATCTCTGCTTCGGTCACTTCATCTTTTAGTTTATATTTATCCTGAGGAAGGAGGGGAGGTAACAACGATATCTGCATGATGCGATTGCCCGTTACGACAATGAAAACTGGAACCTTCCATGTTGAAATAAACAGTGTAAAAATAATCACCGTCAAATAAAACACATACTATCACGAGTCTAGACAAATAACTGGCTACAAATGTTTACACAGTGTTTTGTGTGGTCAGAAACAGACTGAGTTATCTGTTATCCCCTCCTGTTCATATGATAACAGAACCACTGCGCACCCCAAGGCCACGGTCCAGGCTAAACTTCCCAGCTGTACCAACTCGACACATTTATTATTTATTGACATAAGTCCTGAAGTCGTAGCAATGGGCTTATCAAGTAAATAATGGTCATCTAAATAAAGAAGTGTTATTTCCTGACTGCCCTGCCCCTAAACCAGCCCGATGGCTTACAATACCAAATATTCGAGAGGAATGGTCACTAGTTTTGTTTCTAATCAAAATAAATATTTTCCCGATTTTGTAAAATTTTCCCTGACTTTTCCCTGAATTTTCCAGAATCTTAGAATTCCCTGACTTTTCCTGGTTTTCCCTGTCGCTAGACACCCTGGTTGAGCTGGATTCAATGGCGGCGCTTGTAAATTTTGCATTGATTTTTAAGGCTTCAATGATTAATGTTACAAAATATACTTCATGTAAAAATAACTCAATGTGGATAACAAATTCTAAAATCTTAAGCCATAAAGACATATATCCCTAAATTTACAGTATATAATATAATTTACCAAAATATACAATTTATGAAACATGATTTCATCAGTTAGTTTCCTCACCTTTAACCAAATCCATATTGTCTTTATTTTTATTCTCGTCCTTGTGTAGTAATGTAGAAAATACTCCATTTTGCCCAAAGCTGTCTAATTCAGTCTTTATTTCTGATAGGTTTTTAGAAAATAAACCAGAAGTAGATATTTTAAAATTTGATGTATCGATCTTTAGAGCCTCCTTCATCTCAAATTCTGATGAGACATGCAGTTTATCATCAATATTCTCTACTACCAAATTATTACTAGTGTTTTTTGAAACTTGTTCAGTGTCACTATTGTATTTACTTTTAGCTATTGAAGATTCATTTCCAGAATCCCCATTACATTTGATGACTTCATCATTGATTATTTCTGCATTCCTATTATCCATATCCAAATCATTTAAAAGTTGTTTACCAGACACATCACTACATATTTCATCGTTCCTTTGACATTTATTTAACTCAGGCATTTCATCAACAGAAGAGGATGAGGAACAATCTTGATTGTGTATACAGTAACTGAAACAAAAGCAATTAATACTTTTAATTTTCTGTATTTTGAAGGTATATAACTGAACTATTAAATGTGTAATGATATAAATCTACAATATTAGTAAAACTATATGTCGGAAACAATAACAAAAACGTTATGAAGCATCAATTCAAATACAATAAAATTTTTTGTAGAAGCGATGTTTTAAGTTTTTGAATAAAAATCTAGATTCACCTATGCATAGTGATATAAACAAATCAGTCACTTGCGAAAAATAGTGCTGAAAAATCATTCTTGTGAGGGATCAAAAGAGAAAACAAATTAACTGAACAAGCTATAGACATTTCTCATTTTATTCACAAGTTCTCATTATTTTTTTAGCACTTTATCTATAATTTGTAGATTTTGTGTTGTACATCTTGAGTCTTTTAAAAATGTTCTTATTAATATCACTTGGCAGAAAACCAATTTATACTGTTATTTTGCAGCAGATGTGTTTCTCACTACATCAGTGCATTGTTCAATGCTACGAGTCATGGGCAAGACTGTTGCTCAGGTGTGTTGTGTTATTGTGAGTCTTGGTGTTTTGAGGTGTGTCATTGTTCATAGACTAGTTGTTAATTATGTGTATGAATACATTATTCGATTGAGTGGGTTTTATTTCTGTTTAGAAATGTTGTAGTTTAATGTGTTGTTTAGAAGGTGTTGTGCATTTAAAAATGCACTGAGCTAGTGTCAAACGCCTCTTCTGAAAAATAACAGTAAGTAGCATTTTTTTTATCAAATGATATCAATAAGAACACTTCGTCTACTCTGTTTTTTTTTTTTTAATTCTGTTTATAAAAGGAGACTAAGAATTAGTGTCAATTCAATACTGCTGTTTCCAAAACATCGAGAACCAGGACACAGAATTATTAGGTACAATGTCAGATATATAAATGTGTTTAAAAAGTTCTTAGGAGATTTTTTCATATACTAACTATTCAGGTATAACTGGTGGATCTGTGTTATTATCAAAGAAAACTGTTTATAATGTTAACGTTTAAAGTAACAGGTTCTAAATTCTACCAAAATGTTTTAAAAATATTTTACAAACTCTTTTCTGTGATTGTTATTCTAAGCCTTAAAAAAAAGACATCTATTTGTCAAAAAATACTTTCATTGCCAAATTATTTAAATATATCATTACAATGAAAATACTGCATACCATTATGAATAGTTTATTTTGTATTGACTTTAGGGAACAATCAGTATGATTATGGCCTATGACGGACAGAAAAACATTCAGTATATAAGTATAAACATAAAACCAACTAGTAGAGGATTTGGGGAGATCATGTATGGAGGTTACATACTTGAAGTAGAGTAATTCTCTATCAGAGTCTAAAAAAAGATCAAGAAGAGTAGATAGAATTATGAAGAACTGAGGAGATACCATATGAACAATTCTTATGTGAAATTCTTATTGAATTACACAGAAACAACTAGAGAGGACATCGTAGCTAGCTGGCTGAAGCCACCTTTCGTTGCAACCCTCCACCAAAATAGCGACCACAAATGATGAGTTACCCTAATAGAGACCATCAAATTGCCTTTAGACGGTGTGATATACGCCTAAAATTATAATAATAATAATGACTGAGTTACTAGTCTGTTTGCCTAAATAATAGGAATAATATAAACACCATATATAATAATTGTAATTGTCAATAAATTCTGATTAGGCCTAATAATAAGTTTTATAAAATAAATCAATAACATAAATATATATATTTTCCTTATTTTTTTTTTAATAATCTACATGTATAAAATATTTTAATGTGAGGTTACATTATTATTGTAAAGATTTTAATTCAAAGTTGCATTCAGAAAAAATTAGACATCATCTTTCTTAAATAATAACCTTTTTAGGGCAGTAATGTATATAAAGTATTTTCAATAAATTGTATTGGTGTATATAGTAAATCTATTCTATTTCAGTGGCTTGATTGTAGCTTGTACAGTATAGTAGCTGTTACTAAACCAATAGTTTAGTTTATAAAGATTCTTGAATTTTAGCGATCAAAAACGTTCTGTCTCAGTAAGTTTTAACAAATTTACTAAATTCAAAGTTCGGATAGTCATAAACTATTGTTTAAGTGATTTATAAAGATGTTTTCTCTCCACATTCAATTTAATTGCAGTCATATTTGACTGTCAATATGGTAATTATACTTTTATGGTAATTTATGGTAACACTTATTGTAAAATATAAATCATCTCTCAAAATGGTCTTATTTTGTATTATTGTGTACTTATTATTTTGTATTATATGGTGTCTTTGTTGAAATTATCATTTAATGAGACAATTTTTAACAGTAGTTGTCAGACAAGTAAACATATTTTTATGACAGGGTAGAACTGGCAAAAGTATTTTGTCATTTGTTCTTCATTATGTTCATTTTGTAAGAAAGATTAATTAAGATAACAACTTGATATAGATTCAATTGACTAGACAAATAACTTAACATGAATAACCCCCTAGAACCCAGTATGGTTGCTTGTTTGGGTTACCAAATCAAGCTCAGGGATAACAACACCTAATGTTTGCACTCATACACACCTATGCCACAACCAAATCAGTGGTTGTATCAAAATAATTTTTTTTTAATAAAATTTGGAATCATACTGTTGGAGTGAAGCACAAACTATTAACCTTATGAACTCTTGAATTTTGAAGTTCATTACATTTGGTGGAACTTAATTAATCACTTTTACATTAGTTTATGACTATCCGAACTTCAATTTTGTAAAAACTTACTGAGACAGAACGTTTTGGATCGTTCCATGGCGATCTTCATCCGTGTCTAAATTTTCCGCTTCGAGTTGTAATTAGGTTAGGCGGTGACAGTTATTGATAGTATCAAAAAATAATGTGATTTCTACTGGATTTGTTCATTTAATATGTTTGTATTTTGTGTTTTTGTAATTTTAATATTGTACTACTTTACTAGCCAACGCCCATCCTTGGCTGTTGAGCCATTTGGTGACGCGCTGACCAGTATAGTCGAACCAGTGGGTCATCATCATTTCCGGAATGGTCGAGCGTGCTGCACTTCATCAGATGATCCGCATCCATCGTATCGTGTCCACAGAGGGCATTCCGGTGCTGGTGGTGACAGTTTTTGATAGTATCAAAAAATATATGTGATTTCTATTGGATTTGTTCATTTAATATGTTTGTATTTTGTGTTTTTGTAATTTTCATATTGTACTACTTTACTAGCCAACGCCCACCCTTGGCTGTTGAGCCATTTGGTGACGCTCTAACCAGTATAGTCGAACCAGTGGGTCATCACCATTTCCGGAATGGTCGAGCGTGCTGCACTTCATCAGATGATCCGCATCCATCGTATCGTGTCCACAGAGAGGGCATTCCGGTGTTGGGAGCACACCGATAATTTTCATATTGCTCTAGTGAGTTGAGATGTGGTCCTTTTCTGTTGATGTCCAAGATTTCTAGGTTATGGTAAATATCTGTGTATTTGTGTCCTGTTTCTTTTAGGTGATTGTAGAATGCTGAGTTGGTGTTCTGTTTGGGTTCCTCAAATCTTTGTTTGATGCTGTGACCCGTTTGCCAAATGTAGAATTTGTTTCAGTTTGTACAGTTCAATTTGCATACGCCTGGTGCTTGTAGTTTATCTTTGTACAGAATACAACACGACACCAACAACAATATAACAATTTGTTAAAACATAAGTGAAGCATTTTCAGTATTCCTGAATGATATGTGTTTCATAAATAGGTTATGATAATTTTAATTATTTTGTAAGTAATTTGTAAGAATAAACTGATAATAAAATTAAAATTATAACAAACGATAACAATAATCAAAATAATATGCACAAAAAATGGTATATATAATATAAAATGTCAAGATTATAATCAATTATATATGTAAAACAAAGAAGAAATTTTATGTACAAAGAAGATACAAAGAATATTTAAATGTTTATATTAAACCCAACATATACAAATCAAATTTGGCTACTCATTGTATCAATAATGGACACAGATTTCCTGAAATAGGAAATATGAAATTAATAAAAGAATTAAACAAAAGTGTGTATATATATAATGAATAGTTATTATCTGGAGTACATCCTTTCATTATGCAGTTCTGATGTTTCGCTAGAATCTCATCTAGCATTAACAAACTATTGTTAGGTTCACCTCGCCAATGCTAAATGAGATTCTAGTGAAACGTCAGAACTATGATTTTATGCACTGCAGAATGAACTCAGATAATAACTATTCATCATATTTTCAATCCGTGAAGGAATATGTATCAGCATATATATATATATATATATATATATATATATATATATATATATATATATATATATATCCTATTATTATAACCCTAGTAGTGTACCAAGTAATTTCATATCCTTATCTTTAAAAAAGAAACATTGAAGAAACCTAGTTAGTCAGATACCACATGAACACTTCATATGTGTAATTCCTATTGACATATATAAATTAGAATGTTTTTTAACAGTTTATAGTTTTACTATTTTTAAGAATTAACAAAGTGTAATATTGTGTTTAGTAGTAAAAATATGAATTTATAAAGTAAGATAATGTATATTTAAAAAATTTAACAAATTGTTAAAACTTAAGTGAATTACTTTCACAATTCCTGACATATCTTTTTTAAATGGATTGGGTATGTGTTTCATAACTAGGTTAAGATATTTATATGTTTAATGTTTAATGTATTTTATATGTTTAAAGTTTTTTTAAAAGTAGTTTGAAAACTTTTATATATATATATATATATATATATCCTATTATTATAATCAATGTATTTGTGAATGACATTCCAGTAAAAAATTTACAAGGTGACATAAACAGGTTAAAATTTTAAAGTAGCATAGAACCGAAATCGTACTTTTTTAATATTAAGAAAAACAAATTGTAAAACAATTCTCTAGCACAAAATTAATTTCAGTGTTGGAAATATGATGAGTATTTTAAAACAAGACGTAGATTGAAGTATAATTAAATAGCCATTAAACAAGTTATTATATATTAAAATACACCTAGTTAAATAATGTTAATATTCTGCAGAAGACACCGAAAGTAGAGTACTTACTCATTTCTTTTATTTTTTGAAGGATTTGAAACTGCCAGAGTGTCTAAGTAATAGTGGTCCCAATTTAATTTTCGTTTAATTCCGGGCATATTTGTGATAAATAAAGCAAACACTTAAAATAATAATAATGTTGAGTAAAAAACAATACCTTATCAAAGAGGGTTAAAATTAATTTGACTTTAAAAAAAAGTTATTAAAAATAATTGTTAAAATTTAGATTTCTGAACCCGCTCCATATTTGCATGGAACATTCAAAAACACGTCAAAATTTTTACCATTTTAAGATTCAAACTAAACTATTTCACAAAAAACAACAGTTTGTTTACAAATTTACTCTATTTCAATGCTTAAATTACGCTAAAAGATGTTGATATACACAAAACAAGTGTTGCCACTTACAAAATCAAATTTATCTTAATCTCATTATTATACGAGATCACATACATTTCATCAAAATTATGGTAGAAGATAAATGTTCATTGTATTGTAAAATAATTCTGAAGAGTTTTCCAAAGATTACGAATCGTTAATTATTAACTAACTATTACTTTATATTTTCATACGGATAAAACCGAATGAACAAACCGAGGGTAATCAAACAATGTTAGGTAACAAATATTTTTTTTTTTGATACTGAGGAATAGTATGAAAAATGTATAGTAGAAAATTATTTTCTAGAAAACCAGAAGAAATTAATACATAAAATACATTTTCCAGGATGTACCTAAAAATCTAGAAATAAATTTTGTATAAAGTATAGTTGTGGGTAAAAGTTAATTGCAATGAGCGAACTAATGATATTACGAAATGACAGACGATCATGTTCACATTTTATTTTAACTAGGACGTGATTTTTAATTTTAACAATTCATATTTTTTAGTTTTATAAAAAATAATTTCTTAATTATTCAACTTGTTTAAACGATTTATTAAGGGTAAGAATTTTCTTTTCTTTCAAAAATTAAATTTCTGTTACTCTTATATAAGTATACTCAAAATATTGTCCATGACGGCCACCAAACTTACGAAATGTTGAAATTTCACAAAATGTTTAAATAATTGTTCAAATTTCATGGAATGTACTAAAATTATAAGTTTGGCTACTTCTGATTTGTCAAGTATAAAATCATTAACGGGTAGTGACAAGGTAAAAAGTCGAAATATTTACCATAATTACAACCAAATCTATCCTGGTTGGATGCTTCATAGGTATATTTTAATATAGATATATATCAATGTATAAAATTACTACCAAATCTAGACAGTGCAGTGCGCTGTATCTACTGCGCGCCCGGTTCACGCTATATCCCTACATGCCTTAACAGACAACATTTAAAATGTAAAAAAAGTAACTTTCCTTATTTTCCGCGGAAAATAAAGTTCATATTTGTGTTCTATACATTAAAACGAGTAATTTATACAAAACAAATTTTTTTAAACAAACGTCAACAGACTATATTTTTACCAAAAACTCAATTAGGTTCTAGTCCTAAGCATAAAGATATGTTAAAACATTGATTTATTAATATTAGTAGGTACTAAATTTGTTTTTTTTTAATATACTTTATGTAGACGTTGACGGCATCAAATAAAGCAATGAGCATGTATAATAAGATAAAAACTTCTCAAATTGATTTTTATGATGCAAAAAGATAATTCTACCAACACAGCAAGTAGGCTAAAAAAGGTTTCCTTTATGACCTAGCTCTATTTTCTCTATATATGAATGAATGTTATTTAAAAATATATTCTAAACATGAAAAATGTAATTACAAATGTTGCAAATGAGAAATAGTGGTTAAAATAAAAAAATATAAATATAACCTCAATTTACAAAAAATTTGCAAAACAAGCAACCTTTCTTTACAAAAAATCACTATTTTGTTACGTTTGTTTTTCGGTACCAAAAGTAGTCATTTAAAATACCTCAAGATGTACAACACAAAAACTGAGAGTTTTACTATTTTATATTTAAATTTATAAAAAACTATAAGCTGATTCTATACCTGCAACATGAATGTTGATATAGAGGAATACTCATTGAATTTTGATATATTAGTGGTAATTATTACGATGAGCGACTACCGCTCTGATGGGCGAAATTTTTTGTTCCTGATCAATTTTACCTTTATGAACACAAAGTTTGAAGTTTTTTTACTGCAAACACATATTTACATTTAAAAAAATAATCTAACCTAACCTGACCTGACTACTGCTTACTAACGCTCCGATCGGCGAATTTTTTTTATCCTGTTAGATTTGACCTTGCTGAACACAAATCTAAAGTTATTTTTAACGGCAAACACAAATTAACCTAAGAACACCAGGTCAAGTCAGGTTAGGTAAGGTTATTTATTATTTTTTTTTTAATGTGTTTGCAGCAAAAAAAAATCAGATTTGTGTTCAGCAAGGTCAAACTGATAAGGAAAAAAAATTTCACCAATCCGAGCGGTAGTTGCTGATCTTAATAATTATCAGTTAGTTTACCTACTATACTTTATTTCATTCCTTTTTGTACACCTCACTGGTGTAGGTTCCATTACAAAAATATCCTCACTGGTTACTTTCACCGATATTTTATTGTAGCTACAACTAAGTCTTGAAGACTGTAATTTTTATAACTAAGGAGGGCTATAAAATTAATCCCTTTTAAATGCAAGATGAAATCTTCACCTCAGGTATTTACTTCGCAAAAAACGACAACTTACTAATATTTTTCTCGAGATGGGTTTTGCACTACATTAGCGCATTGAACAAGAGCAAACGTGTCTGCTGAAAAATGTCATTCAGTAGTGGTTTTTTTGCTTCGTTAATACTAAAAGTGTAATTATAGAAAAGCCTCAAGATGTACAACACAAAAACTGCAAGTTTTATGAAATTTTAAATAAGTATTGCTCATTATCTGAATATAAAATTACCCAAACATAACGAACCAATATAAAATTAAATTGCAAGACCAGAATATTTAATGATTAAAGTAAAGAGATGAGATAGGTTCAAATATTATTAATAGATAGTAACAAGAAATGTCTATAAATGATAAATAAGGTGAACCAATAAAAAATTAAATTGCAAGACCAGAATATTTAATGATTACAGTAAAGAGATGAGATAGGTACAAACATTATTAACAGATAGTAACAAGAAATGTCTATAAATGATAAATAAGGTCATATTTGTGGTGAGAATGTAGGTGACATTAATATGCCACTTATAATGTAAACTTAACTTAATAATGTAACTTAACATACAATTAGTACAAAATTTGTGAAATTAAACATGAAAAAGAAATAAGAAACAAACAAATATCACTAAAAACACTTGAACCTATATTAGTATGTTATACATGCCTATAGTAGCACTTACTTTTTTGTTTATTGAGGGCAGCTGTTTTGGGAGATGTTTTCCATTGTCAACTCAGACCATGACAATAGGATAAATCTCCCGAAATAGCTGTCCTCAATAATAAAAAAATAGATCTATTATAGGCAAGTATAACATACTAATATGATTGGAAAAATACAACTTATAAATACTTGAATAATAACTACATCAAGGTTGTTTAAATCCAACTTAAACAAATGATAAAAAATTACTCATGTCTTTAAAACTATGGAGCAAATTAATTTTAACTATAGAAATTAACTTAGTTAAGATTATAACTGTATAAAGCAACTGTGGTGTAATGTTTAATAAATAAATAAAATCTCTATACCACAAATAACTTTTTCATTTATTTTATACCTTATGTACATTTCAGTTGCATAGCAATGATCCTCAAAGGTAATTTACAAAACAAACTACCAGTAGTTTGTTTTATAAATTAGCTCTAAGGATGATTGCTATGCAATTGAAATGTACACAAGGTATTAAATAAATGAAAAAGCTATTTGTGGTATACAAGTTTTATATTTGTTGATTCCATCTTTACGTGAGTGACTAGTTTTCAATAAATGATTATAAATATTTATAAACTTGCCTATAGTAGCACTTACTTATATTTGTTGAGGACGGTTGTTTCGGGAGATGTGTCCCATTGTCAACTCAGACTGTAACTGATCTCAAGGTTTACATAGGTTAGGGATATTAAGGTGGTGTGGGTGTATTTTGTGAGTATTTGGAGTTAGGATGTCAAAAAGTGTGTGTGAGTTGTAATGTAATTGTGTATTGAGTATGTGTGTAGGGTGTAGTTTGAAGTGTCTGTATATTTCGTATCGTTCGGTTGTGTAGCGTTGTTATTTCTGTGTTGTTTATGAAGAATGTGTAGGTTATATGTTATGTTTATGTAGTCATGTTTTGTGGAGTTGAGATGATCGGCGAAGTTTGATTGGTAGTTAATGTTTGTTAGTGCTTTTATATGTTCTTGGTAACATGTGTAGAAGGACCTCCCTGTCTGGCCTATGTAAAAACTGGGGCACAAACTGCAAGTTAGTTTGTAAACTCCAGTGGTGTTGTAAATGTCGTAGATTTTGTTATTTGGTTTAAATTGTTTATTGAAAGTGTTGTGTGTGGAGTAAGCTATTTTGTAGCTGTATTTTCGTAGTGTGTTAGTTAGATTGTGGGTTTTGGATGATCTGTATGGTATTGATAAGTATTTTATGGGATTGTGTGTTTGTATCTGGGTTATTAGGTTTATTTTTTAGGCGGTTGTATAATTTGTCAATCTTTGTTGGGTTGTATCCGTTAGTTTGTGCTACATATTTTATGGTGTTTATCTCCTGGTAGTGTTCTTCTTTGTTACGGTGTTTTAAGCAGGCGATACATCATGGTGTTGTAAGTGGCTAGTTTATGTTGGGGTGGGTGGTTTGAGGAGCTGTGAATGGTCGTATTGGTACTAATGGGTTTTCGATGTTGAATTTATGTGTTTGTGTTGTCTGTTTGTTTAATTGTAAGGTCTAGGAAGTTGAGAGAGTTTTGTTGTTCTGTTTCGATGATGTATGTTAGTTTTGGGTGTATGGAATTAAGGTGTTTTAGAAATATGTGTGCTCGACATGTGTTACCTTTATATAATGTTATGATATCGTCCACGTATCTCTACCAGTAAATTATGTTATCTGAGTATTTATTGTTGTGTAAAATGTGGTTTTGTTCAATATGGTGTATGAATATTTCTGCTAAAATACTAGCTATAGGGGAATATCACTTTTTGACATCATAACTCCTAATACTCACAAAATACACCCACAACACCATAATATCTCACCCCCACCCTAACCTACGTAAACCTTGAGATCAGTTACGGTCTGAGTTGGCAATGGGACATATCTCCCGTCCTCAACAATTATAAGTGCTACTATAGGCAAGTTTATGAATATTTATAATCATTTAGTAATAGAAGTTTTATTTAATTAAATTAATTAAGATTCTCAACAAAACATTTAGATTATAAATACTAATTGATAGTTTACTAACATTTTTATTATCAGCCTGCAAAAATATAAAATTATTATAGCATATTAACTTACTAATTACATAAAAAAGTTTTGTCACTCTAAAAGTGTAAGTTCATTTTTGCCTGAATATAGTATTATAAATAAAATAGTTCATGAATATCTGTTTAAAACAATTTTTACTACATATACCGCCAACTGATCATTTTATTAGTTACGATCCTACAATTGATAACATAATTCACACAGTAATTGAAATAAATTAGTAGTTGTTTTATCTAGAAATTCTGATAATTGGTAATATGTCTCTCAGCATATAATACTTTATTGAAGCAAATGAATATTTCTGCAATACAAATATTTTAAGCACAAAAATCATTTGAAATCAAACTAATGCTTTTTCCTATCACCAATGGTTAAACTACTACTAAATTGTTATTTAATTTCAAGCCCATTGGATTTCTAACTTACATAGTTAATTGTTTTTCTATATCGGAACAAATGGATTTTAACATTATTTTTACTTCATGGCACAAAATTGCACTGAGAAAAACAGGGTAAAATAAGGGCATTGTGTTTACAGGGTTCCTAATGTTAAGTAGAAATGTTTTCAAACGGATTGAAGGAGTTTTCTACCCACAACCTGGATAAATCATTTATTTAGAGTACTAATACAATGTATCGATGAGATATAAAGAAGTGAATACTCATTTTATTTATGGCTAACACCAGAGTTTGTTTTAATTGTTGCACAAAACATTAACACCGATTTAAGGTGAAAAATAAAATCAAATAAATTATCGAAGCCATCTTCAAATACTTTTCACTTTCAATGTTATGAAAGTGAAATACTTTCAGAGTTTCGGTCTTATGAACAATTTACTTAATGAAATAAGTTTAATAAATAAATGGTTAATTTACAATTTTTCTTATTTCAGGAGGATTTAAAAAAGCAACATCTGGTACAATCTTTTATGGAAATGCATGTTTAAGTTGTTGGTTATTTCTTCAACTAGCTCGATCCTGGCCAGAGCTGGCACAAAAATGGCAATTAGTTGAGTTATCCATGAAAAGATTTGGCCAACCAAAACTCCTACTAAGACTTATCACCATGACTTCAATTTTCATGACGCTAGCATTTGGTAAGACTTGCCATTAAGAAACATTAAAATCTTTTACATATATATATATATTTGTAGATTATGCAACACTGTTTTCTTGTATACACTTATCACTTTCACTTATGTACTTAAACAAATACCAAGCATAAATACCAAGTAAGATTCTTGTTTAAGTACATAAGTGAAAGTGATATATATATATATATATATATATATATATATATATATATATATATATATACAGTCGAACCTCTGTATAACGAAGTCAATTATCCAGAGAAAAAATTCGTTGTAGAGAGGTATTCGTTATTAAGAGGTTGTGTTATCAAGAATACTCCCACCCCATCTTACTGATCTTACCGCATTACGCATACCACACTACGTGCGGTAATAAAAGGGATACAGTATAATATCGCAAGCATAGTTAGTGTAGTAGGCCAATGTTAATATAGGATAATGTTTTATAATGTCTCAATTTATTTGAAATTCAAGTTGTTAAAAATGTTTTATTGATGTTTTCAGAATATTTCTTCTTTGTATTAGATATCCATATTCAATATTTTTCATGGGGTCTACTCTGTATAAGCTATTATGATAAGTTATCTATTGCTTATGAAAACTTACTGGTAAATAAGTACACTCACCTATTCATTTTCACGAAGCATGACTTGAACGTAGTGGAATTTAATCGAAGCAAACTCAGTAGGCCGTAATTTAGTAACTGTATTATTTATTAACCGTATTACATTTATTAACTGCCTATACTGATTTTATTTGAATATACACAATCTATCAATATTTTATTGAAACACAAACTGTTTTATACACTACACAGGCCGTATCCGGAGAAAAAAATACTGTATTAAATTAAACATAAAATACGATGTACAGTAATACAGTACTGTAATTACAGTAACTTCGTATAGGTACTTTTTAAATCGTTTCTATTTTTCAAAGTTTTACTTGAAAAAGTTAGTAGTTTTTTGTTGCACTTTGCGTTTGAATAAAACATCACGTTCAATGAATGTTTCACATTTACTCAGACATCAAAAATGTTGTCTGGTACACCATCTTTCAGTTGAAATCCTCAACTGATGATTTTGAAATCTTGTAAAACTTCATGATCTGTAGGGTTTCTTCTCTTCAGATTCATCACAATCATTGTCATAGTCGTCATCATCATTTTTCAAAAGTTCATTTGAGTTTGTCATCTGGACGCTTTGGAATATGTCTTCGCCGTCTGGAAAATTGGAAACAGCCAAATCTTCTTCCAGAAAAAAATCTTCAAATGGAACGTCATCAGCTACGTTTCCTGAACTCTTCAGAAAATCCCATTGCTTTTTTAATTCACTTAAAGTCATGTTGTCCTCACTGTCCTCTTCATGTGTGACCGAATAAAATCCAGCATTGGAGAAACATTTAAAAACTGTTGTTTTCTTCACGTCATTCGTTCAAACTTTTGCCAATTCAGCGATGCAGTCTCTTAGATTAACAATGTTTTTGGGTACAATTTCATTGTTCTCTACGGTAGTCACAATCTTTTTTTAAAATTCTTTTTCTGTAGTGTAGCTTTAAATTTTTTATTAGTCCCTGATTGAGTGGTTGAAGTATCGATGTAACATTGTGAAAAGAAACCCACATTGACACTCTTCAATTTGGAATTGATGTCATGCGGCTGTGCAGGGCAGTTGTCGATTAAAAGTGCAATTTTCCGTTACTCTTTGGAGATCTGCTTGTCCAGCTTCAATATCCATTCAATGAAAATTTCGCTCGTAATCCACGCCTTTTTTTAAATGCGTAATCAAATTCTAAGGACTTGACAGATCGGAAACATCGCGGAGATTTGCTTTTGCTAATCACAAGCAATTTGAGTTTTTCTGTCCCTAACATGTTAGCTGCTACTAATACAGTGATCCTTTCTTTGCTTCCTTTTCCTCCAAAACAAGGGTCGGTTTTAAAAGGTAGTGTCTTGTTGGGCAAACATTTACAAAACAGACCAGTCTCATCAGCATTGAAAATGTCTTTCGGTTCATAATAATTTAAAACTTTTTCCAACACATTTCCTTTCCAAAATTCACAAGTGGGGATATGAACAATGTTATTTCGTTTTTTAAATTTTTCTATCCAACCATTACTTGCGTTAAAGCCACTGTGTCCTAATGATTCCTCAAATTCCAAAGCCTTTTCTTTAATAAGATTTCCTGACAGTGGAAGATTTTTCTCACGCATTACCGTAACCCATTTAATCATCGCATTATCGATGTACAAAGTTTCATTTTCTTTTTTTGCAAATCATAAGAAACACTTTGTTTTAGAATTTTTTAGAACAGTGGATAGCGAACTCTGAGGTATACCGAATTTTTTCGCAACATCCAACTTTTTTACACCTTCATCAACCTCTCGTAAAACACTCACTTTTTCTGCTACACTTGAACACTTTCTTTTTGACATTTTTTCACAGCATGAGAAACTCACGGCACGAATAAAACTGAGTAACTTTGCTAGCAACATTGAAATGTGTGATAAAAGAAAATGGTGGGAGGATGGGAATATACTGTAGGCCTTTACAGTAGGCCTATCTATAAATGTTGAGTTCTTAGAATTCCTAACCGATGAGTCACTGAATACTCAACTGAACCGAACTATAACATTCAGTCAATTGCCGACATGTGTTTTGCCTACCATTCTTGGTTTTGTTGACCTTCCTGCTGAAAATAACCAATTTCCTGGAAATGATATTGTGAGCTGACTATACAACACTACATTTCTTCAGTTGAAGTGGAGAAAAAACTTCGTTATTGAGAGGTCCGAAATTCATTACATAGAGGTAAATAAGCAGTATAACTTCTAAAATGTCATGGGACAAGGTAAAAATTCGTTATGTAGAGGATTTCGTTATATAGAGGTTCGACTGTATATATATATATATATATATATATATATATATATATATATATATATATATATATATATATTCTAACGTCTTTTATATAAACCACTAAAACAATAAATAACAAACAATAATTCGGAATATATTATAAGTGAATTAGAAATGGATAAACAGAAAATATAAACACTTGAGCCATAACCTAAAAAAGGTTATGATACAATATTAAAACCACGGCACTTTCGATTTACATAAATAACTCCACAATAAAACAAAACCACATTTAAAGAAGAAACAGCTGATGTTTTTCAAATGTAACCGCTTAATGTTTAAAGAAAGAAATTTACAAGACATAAAATTATTGCATTAGTATCAAAACGTAACTGTTCATTAAAGAAGATGAATAATCAAATAATCAGTGTGTTATTTAACAGATGTTTCAACAATGGATAATTTAGAAAGAAAGATTTTATTCTTTTTCTCTACAGTCTCAGAAAAAAAGCCTTGATACTGGAAGCTAAACCTAGTTGGTCCAGAAATTTTATTAGAGAAAGTATTTGAATATTAAGAAAGTTAGCCTAAATAAAAGTTAATAGGAGCTAGTATTAGTGCAAGTATAAAAAAGTATAGTGGTGAAAGAAATTTGATTATAAAATAAATTAAGAGGCTATAAATTTGAACAAGAACAATAAGTCACAGCTAATACTAGATTAAGGAAAACTTGTAATTAGTATTTAAGTTAATATTGTAGAATCATTCTTATAAGCAAAATCAGTTAATTAAATTCATTAAAAAACATTTTAACATTCTTTTCAAAAGTAATAACTCCAGGACTAGGAATTTCTTTTCTAAAATTTATTAAAGAGTTAATTGCATAAACCAATTTTATTTTGTAACCAGAAGTGCTCAATAGATTTATAATAGTTAATACCTACCGAATAACCTGGAAGAAAAAGTCTTGTGCTATTTAATTAAATTAAGTTAATAGAAAAAGTGTATTTAAAGTTTTGTAACTAGAGTAATCAAAGACTAAATTAAAACAAAGATTAATTGAATTAAAAGAAAGTGTTCATTATTTATTACTATAAATGGTAAGTAATAGAAAAAAAAAAAAAAAAAAAATATATATATATATATATATATATATATATATATATATATATATATATATATATATATAAAAAGAATCTAAATTTTACTGTTAGGGTTACAATCATTTTGTAATTCTAACTGGCGCCCAGCAACTTATTGTTCTTTAACGATAATTATTACATTTTGTTTTATTATTAAAAAAATTATTATTACAATTTGACTACCACAAGGTGGAGCAGTTGTATTAAAGAAATTATTTATATTTACCATAACTTATAATAATTTTACAATTGGCACACGAACGTGGGGCTCGATTATTGTGAGAGATAAACCATTTATTCTAATAAATAAGAAAATTTTGAGCCTTCAAGTAACAAAAAATTAAAAGAAAAGAAAAAGAGCACATACAAACAAAAATTTTAATAACAATAAATTGAGTAAATTTATAAATAATTTAGAGGTTATAAATTATTAATCATTAAATCTGGGTACAGATAAATTTATTTTTTGAACTTAATTTTAAAAAGAAATTTTTAATTTTTGTTTGTGTGAGAGGTAAGCAACATTTCAGGTATGTCTGGCAAGGAGAATAGATCTGCATATAATTTGAGAAGAAGGAAGCAAGAAGGACTGAAAAAGGGGAAGAGTTAAAAAAATTGAAAAGAAGGAAGGAAGAGAATTTAGAAGAGGCAGCTAAGGGAAAATATGTATATTTAATGGAACGGGAGGTAAGTGAACGGATAGAAATAGTAAAAGGGGACAGTATAGTAATAATAGGAACTGAATTGGAAGGCACAGATATGCCAATAGAAGATTGTGAGGTGGAGACCCAAATAGATGAGGAAATTTGGGAAATATCATAAAATAGAGATGGGAGGAGAGAAAATAATGGGGACAGGAACTCACATGAAGATAGAATGATGAGCTTTCTGGGGGAGATGAAAGAAGATATAAGTAGAAAATTTGAATAGAATAGGAAGGAAATGAAAGAGGAAATGAAGAGGTTAGATAAGATTGATGAGATGAAAGAAGAGATGAACAGAGGATTTGCCTCAAGTAGGTTGGAAATGGACAAAAAATTCGAAAGCCTAAAGGAGGAAAATAATAAAATAATTGAAAATATGAAACTACAAGTACAAGAAGAGATGAGATTAAATGTAAAAACTATAAGGGATGACTTACTACAGGAAAATAAGGATATGAAAGAAAAGTTAGGCAAAAGAATCGAGGAAAATAAAGACCAAGTCTTAAACCTTGAACGAAGATGGGTGGAACTGAAATTCAAGTTGAGAAAAATAAAGAAAACATTGATAAAATTAATTTAGAGGTAATAGGATGAAAACAATTGATGAATGAGAAAGTTGACCAGATAAATGAGCGAGTAAAAAAAATAGAAAAAGATGGAAGGAATAGGAACGAAGCCATAAAGGTAATATAAGCAGCATGTGGAAGCCAAGAGGAAGTACCGAAATTCAATGGTAGGAATGGTAATCCGATGGAGTTTCTGAAACGGTTCGAAAGATATATGATACAAAAGATGAATTGCAACCTGAATGAAAGGAGAGATGAGAGCTGGAGAGGAATAATAGACAAGGCTTTGGAGGCAGGAGCTGCTAGATGGTGGAAGTCACTAAGAGAAGAAATAGGTGACTACCCAGAATGGAGAGAGAGATTTGTGAATAGATATTGGGCCATGGAGATACAGGAAGGTATAAAAGAGAGAATTGAGATGGAAAGATATAGAGTGGGAACTGGAGTGAGTCGAGCTGATTATTTTATTGAAAGGGTTGTGATCTTAAGGAACATGACGCCACTACCATCTGAGGAGGAGATCGTAAGAAGATTAATAAGGCATTTCAACGAAAAATTACAGGCAGCTAGAAGGATGCAAAACATCAATAATATTAGAGAAATGGAGCGATTGTTGAACGAGGAAGATATTGAGGAGAGAAATGTAAATATAGATTGAGAGATTGGGGACAGTGGAATAGGCCACAGAATAATTTCAAACAAAGGCCTAGAAATATAACAAATTATAGAGAAGAGAGAAATACAACATACAGAGGAAGATATGGACCTGAACAAAGGGGACCAAGTAGGCCAGTTGAATATAGAGGGGAATATAGGCCTAAAGTGCAATTTACGAATCAAAGGGTAGAAACAGAAGGAACCAGAAAGGAGGTTCGTTCATACAAACGTGATAAAAAGAAATCCATACCAGAATACTTATGGCAAGAGTGAGAATAGGGAACCGAATAAAGAGGTTAACAAAATAGAAATGCCAGGACCCTCAGGGGTAGGTAAAACCAATAATAACAACCAAATGCGACAGTCGGAAAACCAATAGCCGCTGGTAATATTACCTCATATTATAGTATGCAGGAAAACGGAGAGATAACAGGGCCTAATACAATGAAATACTCCATAAAAAATTTAGAAATTCAGAACAACAGTCCAATTATAAATAACGTGTTAATAGAGAATTTTTAGAAAATGAAGAAGAGGAGCGAAATTTAGGTTTAGAAAATAATAAAATATACAAAAGTCCAGAAATTAATATTTCATTTAAGTCTGTTAATGTAAATGCCTTGATTGATACAGGAAGCAATGTATCATGCATACAGGAGAAATGGTTCATTGAGAATAAAGCAAAGTTAGGAAGAATTGAAACCCTACTTTAAGGGCAATAACTATTAAAACGGCAATAAACAAGAAAAGTAAGAAGATTAATAAAATTATTATGATAATAGGAAGGATTGGAGAAATTGAGTATCCATTACAATGTTTGATAGCGCCAGGCCTATTGAGGGAAATAATAGTAGGAGCAGATTTATTAACAGAAACTGGGGCAGAAATAAATGTTGAAAATTGGACTTGGAAAATGATGATAAATCATCTAGGAGTTAATACTAGCATTGATATGAAAGGAATTAAGTCAAAATTTAAAAATGAATTGAATAATTTTGAGGAAGAGCAAGAATCAGAATATTTGGAATATGAAAATTTGGAAATTAGTGAATTTGATCAGTTAGAAAATGAATGGGAAAATTTAGAAATTTTGGAGAATGAAAATAGAAATTTTGAAAATACATGGGAAGAAGAATTTAACCGACAGAAAATTATAGAGAGAATTGGAGATAGACGTGAATTATTGAATGAAAAGCAACAACTGGAATTGATAGAGCTGATTGAAGAATTTAATAAAGTATTTTCAGATAAACCAGGAGTATGTAAGGCTTACAAACATGAAATTAAAGTGAGAACAGATCTACCATTTTTTGAAAGAAATTATCCCATACTAACCAAATATCAAGAAGCAGTTCAAAATGAAATTGAATAAATATGTTGAATTTAAAAATAATAGAAAAAAGTAACAGCCCATACATAAATCCCATAACACCTGTTATAAAGAATAGTGGAGAGATTAGATTGTGCCTAGATGCCAGAAAATTAAATGAAATCATGATATCTGGTCATGAATGCTACAGGGGTATAAACGAGATATTACATAAAACAAGAAAAGCAAAATATTTAAGTACAATGGACCTTACTAGCTTTTGGCAAGTGGAGTTGGAGATAAGTTCTAGAAGATATACAGCGTTTCAATTTAATGGGAAGACTTACCATTTTATAGTCACTCCATATGGCTTGAAGACATCATTAACAGCTTTAGCTCGAGCCATGGATAGGATAATGGGAGAGGAGTTAGAACCATTCACATTAATTTATGTATGACATTGTGTGCATGCCACAAAATTTTGAGGAGCATAAAATTCACCTGAGGAAAATTTAAGGAAAACAACATGACCATAAAACTATCTGAAACAGAATTTTGCAAACAAGGTACTGCATTTTTGGGATATAGGTTAACAACAAATGGTATTGAAGCTGACAAAGAAAAGATAAAAGCAGTTATGGAATTTTCACGACCAAGAAATGCAAAACAGCTAAAAGGATTCATAGGAATTATTACAACAAATTTATTGACAAATATTCAAATCTAATTAAACAACTTTTAGGCCTAATAAAAAAGAAAACAAAATTTATATGGACTGAGGAAGAGGAGCGAAATTTTAATAAAATTAAAGAAGCTTTTATAAAAACAAATGTATTAAAACACCCAAATTACTCTAAAATATTTTATTCGCAAACTGATGCCAGTGAGTATGCCATTGGTGGACATTTGTACCAAATTTCAGATGATGGACAGAAGCAAGCCATAATGTTCATGAGCAGAACATTAAAGAATTATGAAATTAGGTATTATACAACGGAAAAGGAGTTACTAGCAGTGTTATTCTGTCTACAAAAGGCAAGACAAATTATTTTAGGAAGGAAGGTTATACTGTAATACAAACCGATCATCAAGCATTAACGTTCATCAAAAATTGTAAAATTCTAAATTCAAGACTATATCGATGGATCTTACTAATACAGGAGTATGATTATGAAATAGAATATTGTAAGAGGAAAGATAATGTGGTTGCTGATGTTCTAAGTAGAAACCCATGTGATACAAAAAAAAAAGAATATGGTCAAAATCAGAATGAATTAGTTATAAACTTAATAGAGAGGATTATGAATAAACAAATTGTCAATAAATTAACAAAATTATATGAATTTCAAATAAAAGACAGTAAATTAAAACACATTTTTGACAACATACAAGAGTACCAAAATAAATTCAAAATTGAAAGACAAGTTTTATATAAGAACTGTAAAAATCAATGGAAAATAGTTGTGCCAGAGAATTTAGTTATAGAGCTGGTAACAACATGGCATGAATATTATATGCACATAGGATCCAAGAACAGTTATTGCATTCTACAAGAAGTATTTACATGGAAGAAAATGTACAAGGCTATTAAAAACATTTTAAAATTTTGTGGTAACTGTCAAAGAGCTAAACACACTAATAAAATTAGTCATGGCCTAATGAGAGGAGTTAAGGTACATAAACCAAAAGAGCAATTGTCTTTAGATTTTTGTGGACCTTCCCCTAAGAGTGAAGGATATAAATACATTTTAGATATTTTCACTAAATTCATTAAAATTTATAAGATTAGAAGAGCAGATACAGTGACTGTTATAAGATGTTTAGGTAATTATTTAGAAAAATATGGACAAGTAGATAGATTTCAGTCAGACCATGGTACACAGTTTACAAACAAAAGGTGGTTAATGTTTTTAGAAAATAAAAGTATAACACCAATCTTCTCACCAATACGAAGGCCACAGAGTAATATCGTTGAGAGAGTAAATAGGGAGATAGTGAGATGTTTACGAACATACTGTCATAAGAATCATAAGAAGTGGGCTAAATATATAATATTATTAATGAAATGCTTAATGAGGTACCACATGAAACTACAGGTTTTCCACCAAAAAAATTACAATTTGGAAGAAATTATGAGAGATTTTGGAACAAATACATTGAAATTCAAAACTTACTATATGTACATAGGGGACCATATAAGATAAATAAGAAAATAGGACAATCCACATATGAACTATGGGATAGTTATAAAAATGTGAGCAAAGGAGTATTTCATACAACTAAATTGAAAAGATATTATGATATGAGGGAGATGCCGCATGAACAAACCTGACAAGACTAACCTAACCGTACATGACCAATGAATAATTACAGAATAAGACTAAAAAACTACTGGATGTAACTAAGAGGGGATAGATGGATTTGACTAAAATAAATAAATATATAATATGGTTAATTAATGAAATTATAGAATTGAAGGGGAGATTAAGCAAATATGTTAATATGTCAATAGAATTATGTCATTTAATTTATTTGAGTTAAAAAAGGAGGTAATATGATAATTATAAAATAATTGAATTGCGTCGAGTTAATAAAAATAAAAATATATTATGTATGTATCAATCGAACTACATAATAAGATGAAAGAAAATGATGAGAGATATAAGAAAATTCTTATATGTTCTAATAAGGAGAATTTGAGCTTAACTATGAAAGAAATACTTAATAAGTGACAAGTGGGCTATTACCACAAAACTAAAAGTAGCCAGAACTAAAGCAGGCGATATATCATTAAAACACCACTAGACAAAGATGAACACTACCAGGAGTTAAACACCATAAAATATAGAGAACAAACAAACAGATACAACCCAACAATGATTGACAAATTATACAACCACCTAAAAATAAACATAATAACCTAAATACAAACACACAACAGGACTATCCCATAAAATACTTATCAATACCATACAGATCATCCAAAGCCCACAATCTAACCAACACATTACGAAAATACAATTACAAAATAGCTTACTCTACACACAACACTCTCAACAAACAATTTAAACCCAACAACAAAATCAAAGACATTTACAACACCACTGGAGTTTACAAACTAACTTGCAGTTCATGCCCCAGTTTTTACATAGGCCAGGCAGGGAGGTAATTCTACACACGTTACCAAGAACATATAAAAGCACTAAAAAACAATAACTACCAATCAAACTCCGCCGATCATCTCAACTCCACAAAACATGACTACATAGACATAACATCTAACCTACAAATTCTTCATAAACAACACAGAAATAACCAACACTACACAAGCGAACAATACGAAATATATAGGCACTTCAAACTACACCCTACACACATACTCAATACACAATTACATTACAACTCACACGCACTTTTTGACATCATAACTCCTAATACACACAAAATACACCCACACCACCAAAATATCCCACGCCCACCCTAACCTACATAAACCTTGAGATCAGTTACGGTCTGAGTTGACAAAGGGACACATCTCCCGAAACGGCCGTCCTCAACAAGCAAAGTAAGTGCTACTATAGGTAAGTTTAAAACATTTAAAAGTGTTTAGTGATTACTAGTAGCTCACACGAAGGTGGAATCAACTTTAAAATTGTAAAAATGTAAAAATTATCTACTTTAGAATGATCAGCTGCAAGAATAAAGAATTGGTATGATTATGGTTCAGAACTAATACTTTCTGAAAATATTTGATGATAAATAGTTTAAAATAAAGATATACATAAACAAAATTGCTGAATAACCACACACAAAAAACAATAAGACAAAAAGCGTTAAACATAAAGATTTGTTGAATAATAAATTACAAAAAGCCGAGAGAGAGAGCATTTACGAGGCTCCAAATATTTGTAAAGAAAAAAAAAGATTTAATTCTTACAAGATTAAAATTTTTTCATTGCTTGGATTATTTTAACTTATGTATCCAATGTTAAACTGTTCCGTGTTCCACAATTACCCAATAAAAAAATCAATATACCTTAGGTAATCATGATTCTATTTCTATACTAAAAATTCTCTAACTAAAAAAATCATGCAAAAGCACAATACTCAAAAAAGTTCAAACACTCAAGAGACTATGTCAAACCATTGCCACTTAAAACAATTCAAACATTTACGAGACTATAAACCATTGTGCCAAAACTGTATTATACAGAAATCGCACATTATGATTTAATACCAGATGTTTATTTCTTGTTTATACATTGACGACTGATGAACTTTATAGATTTACAACCTGCATGTATAGTTCTTGTGAAATATAAATTCCAAATATTCCTGAACAAAAGCAAAGGATGGTATTTTTGTTCTGCAGTAGATCTTACAAACCTTGCCGCTTTTTCTGTTATCTGACAAAACAGTACCATTCCTTAACCTTTTGCAACATATAAGCAAGTTTTAGGTAGAAGGAATACTTGAAACAACAAGGTAATGTTTTACCTCAGAACAGTATACAGTGAATGTGGATTTATTGGGCCGAACTAACAAAATTTATCCTTTTTTGAACATAATTTAAATCATCCAAACAGAATATATTTGAAAATAAAATTGGTGAATTACTACTTCTCAAGCTAGACAACTAGATAATTTATATAAAAAACATTTTTCTATAACCAAACCTTTCCTAACCAGATACGTTGTACCTAAATAGTAATACATAAATAATATACCAAATGGTAAAGAATTACTGATGAAGAGTATGTTTTACCATTGAGGTTAGGTACATAAGCTGATAATTGTTTTTACATATGATTTATAATTTTAGATATTTTAAACCACTTTGTCATTTTTTTAGCATGTATTATTAAACATAGTCCATTATGTTTGGTGAAACATAATTAATTGATCACTTTAATATTAGTTTATGACTATCCGAACTTTAAATTTTGTAAAAACTTACTGAGACAGAACGTTTTCGATTGCTCTGGCGATCTTCATCACTCTCTTCTCAGAGAAGACACTAATGAAGATCGCCAAATAGCAATTGAAAAGGTTCTGTCTCAGTACTTTCTAACTAATTTCCAAATTCTAAAGGTCGGATAGTCATAAGCTAATGTTAAAGTGATTAATATATTATTTAGTAACATGTGTAAAAACAAAAGAATCATACTTGATTCAATCTGTCAAAAATTAGCAATTTAATAAGTTGTCAGCCTACATTAGAAAACCTTTTTAAATACTTCTCTCTAACATGACTGGAAACCTAAGAAAACATTATTACAGATGTAATATCTATACTGATCTGTCAAAGCCGTTAGGCTAAAGAAAATATTCCTCTAGACTTTATTAAAATCTTATATAGTGTTAAGGCAAAATTAAGAAAAAAAACTTAACTTCATAAAGTTATGTAATGATTGATAAGTGAGGTTATGTTTTAAAATTTCCCAAGGCAGCTAGAAGTTTTATTATTTTCTCCTGTTATTGTGGATTTCTTAAATCACTTGGTACAATTTTGATTTAAATATGAGTTACATCTAAATACATCTTACACTATTACTAAGTAATTATTTTGTAAGTCAGTGAACAGTATTTCTCTAAACTCTGTTATGTAAACTTGTTTCCGTCTAAAATTTGTTCCACCTTTTTTAGTTATTCTAAAATTTGTTCCGCCTTTTTTAGTTATATTTTTTTAAATAATCATACTCTAAAATCCTGAAATTCTCCATAACCTTATTTTTAATCAAAACCTAATTATTTATGTACCTTTTTCCAATAATAAAATTAGATTCACTCATTTTACCATCCTAATTTCGAAGAAATGTTTTAAATTTCTTAAAATGCTAAAATCCAGTAGATAAAAATTATAAAATTCCGCCTGGAAGTAGTTTTACAATTAAACTTGCCACTTTGACAGAAGTCAGAAGTAACAGTTTCACCACGTTTTTAAAAGTTACGGTCCCAACTATGAAACAAATTTTTGTATCATACATACCTTACATTATACTTTAAAAGACGTAACTATACAAAAACATGAAATTTAGTTTTGTAGGAAGCTAATATTCTTAATATATATATATATATATATATATATATATATATATATATATATATATATATATATATATATATATAAGTTATTATTATAATACATTCAATTTGTATATTACATTTAATATATCTCAACAAACTGAATTGACATAATATAAAATGAAAAAACACTGTAAAAATAAGCAATGTATGTTAAAAAAGGTCTGTAGATAAAATTCTGCAATCTAAAACAAATTTATTATCATGTTAAAATATTTAATGTTGCACTAAATCTTAAATCTAAATTGTCGAATTTGTTTATACTACTTTTATTTTACCACTTACAAAAGATAAAAGATGGTAGGCCTAGATGTGTTTAAGGATGGATTGAACCCAAGATATGGGGAATGATCATTACTGAAGTGTAAAATGTTGAATATGAAAAGTAAAGAACCTTTAATCACATTTCTATGATAAATTTCAATAACATCTGTTTTAGGTTCGATAAGGATGTGAGAGAATATATGAAATTGTACTAGAAAGATTGCAACATAAGTATAAATTTAGCAAAAGTATGATTACAGAACGAGCCCAATGCTCCTTATCAGTAAGAAATATACCTTGTGTTGTCAAAATCGTATATTCGTTTTTTTAAAAATTTTTCTGGCAAAAAAAAAACAATTCAGGGTAACATCCGCAGTCACAGGTAACATCCGCAAAATAGTTGTAAATATGTTACAACTTGCCTATAGTAGCACTTATTCATATTTGTTGAGATATTACTCATGTTGAGACACTTACTCCCCATTTCGGGAGATATGTCCTATTGTCAACTTAGATTGTTACTGACCTCAAAATTTTTGTAGGTTAGGCTGGAGATGTAGAGCGCATGGATTTTTTAGGTTAGGCTGGAATTTTGGTATATGTTCGTGTATATACACACACTACCAAGAACATATAAATACAGTATCAAACAATAATTATCAATCAAACTTCGCCAATCATCTCAACTCCACAAAACATGTGTACATAGACATAACATCTAACCTACAAATTCTTCATAAAAAACACAGAAATAATTAATGTTACACAACCGAACAATACAAAATATACACATATTTCAAACTACACCCTACACTCATACTCAACACACAATTACATTATCTCACACACACTTTTTGACATAATAACTCCTAATACTCACAAAGTACTCCTATACTTCCAACATAATATACTCAGAACTGTTGCGGGTTGGGAGTGGTGAAGAGGCCAGAGTTTGACAAACTCTGGTCTGAAGTGCTTGTTCTTCCGAGATGTAAGTGTGGTTACCGATCTGCCAGCCGCTTCATCCCTTAGTTAGGGAGTGTCAGCAGTGCACAGGTGTCAGAGAATGTGCACAGTATTACAAGTGCTCAACTGATGCCATCCAGACGAGCTAAGGAGAAAAGCTATATGTCTCAGAGTTCTGAGGGTTGGAAAGGATCTTAATGTGATCCAAGGGTGCAGCCGTTTCTATAGTCTCACTCATAATGCTTGACATGATGGCGGGTTTTTTAAAAATATATGGATTCTAAAAATACGTCACACGGTGTTAGTCAAATGATTAAGAGGACACGTCAAGATTTATCTGACAAACCTAAAGTTAATGATTTGAGTAGGAAGTTAATAGTGCCAACGTCACTGGCATTTACCAACATATTTGATATTTTCTAGTGCCGAAGAAGAAAAGGATTTGTCCAGAGTCTCTCCTTTTCTTGTAAATAAGGTCATTACTGCCTGTGGCGTAGGTCCTTCTCATCTATCAAGAAATTGAGGAATGGGACACTGCTCGTTGCAACTAGTAGTGAGATACGGGTCTAGGTATCTGTCACTCCCCATAGATCCTTGCATTTCTCAAAGAGAGTCATTACATGTAGGGATTTGATGTATGTCCCAATATATGAAATCAAGTCTGAACTGTCGTCACACTCCGTTACGGACGTTGTCACCATTATGAAATCGGATAAAGGCGAGAAAGCTTCTTTTATTCTCACTTTTGGAAAACCGGAGATACCTGATTTCATTAATGCAGGCTACCAAAGTCTGTCATTGAGGCCATATGTATCTAACCCTCAGCGATGCTTCAAGTGTCAGCGTTCTGAACACGTTAGTTCTGTGTGTTCTAAACAGGGTATATGCCGCCACTGTAGCATGGAAGGTCATGAGAAAACGGATTGCGTTAATACCCCGAAGTGTGTCAACTGTGGTGGCGATCATCCGGCCCAATTTTGGGGAGGAGAAAGCAAAATTGCATCTGGGATATGCTGCTACTGTGAGGACTACAAAAACGTTCTGTTCTAACTGTGCTGACTCGACCAAAAAATAGAAATTTCAACCAAGCAAGTTACTCGCCTTCTGTCTTTAGTTACAAATGACCCTCCATTAAATTTAGTTCAACCAACGACCACGTCAAGTGATTTGTTTGTACGCAGCAAATCATTATACGACACAGGTATCTCTGTGGAAAGGAAGCTGCCAACAGGCAGTAATAAACCTATTGCGGCAAAGTCAATGAATAGAAAAGTTGGAGGAAAACAACCTCCAGTACAGCCAAGAATATCGGCACCAGCAATAACAAGTGCTACAAAAACCACTACCAAAGGAGGGCAGGGTAAAACCACCCCTCCTGAAACTAAAATATCCTCAGATTCTATCCCCGAGCAGAGGGATATGGGATTTGAGGACTCTAAGGCAGGCATGCCTAGGAATGTCCCAGTTAAAAAAAGAGAGAAAACCAATGGGTGTCAAATTAATAAATTGCTAAATTGATATGACTTAAATTAGCAAATCAGTGGATACAATGGAACATAAATGGCACTAGGAGTCACATGGAAGATCTAAAGGTACTCGTGCGAGATGTATGTCCAACATTCTTATGTTTAAAAGAGACAGATCTCCGCAAAATTTTTGTGTAAGGGAACATTCAGTTTTTCTATCCAACTTCTTTGCAGTAGATTGAGCTAGAGGTGGCATAGCCATCGTAGTCCGCGACTGTATCGATGCAGTATCTTTGAACAGTATATACAAATATTAGCGGTTCAAACAGCTGTCCTGTATAGGTTTACTGTGTGTTCTGTCTACTTGCCACCTGATAACAACCTTCAACACAGTGATTTAGTCTACCTAATAACTCAATTACCAACTCCGTTCTTATTACTAGGAGATTTTAATGTGCTCCATTTGTCTTGGGGATCCCATAGCATGGAAAACCACAGTACAGTATCTAGGGGTGACACTTGACAACAAGCTCACCTTTCAGTCCTATCTCCGACTGCCATCGGAAGGGCTATTGGTGCCCGCCAAAAGCTTTTCTCTGTCATTCGCGGAGCTGGGAACCCGATCCCAATGTCCGTCAGGCACAAATGTACTGTCTGATGTTGTTGTTGTCGTATGACAAGTGCAATAAAAACAGAAAAAAAGGTGTTCAGAGAAAGGTAGAGAGAGCACAGTTACACGGGTCCAAAGGCATGAATCGCTGCACTGGCCACATCTGCAGCTTTGTCCGTATAAAGGGTCTCCCTAAAACAATTTAAGTCAAAATTAAATAGTGCTGCAATGATGGACAGGCAGTTGAAGAGGTGATCGGGATTAAGCTGTATTCTTGGGCAGTGCCTATATTCAGGGTATGCTCTTGATCGATCAGGCAAGGTTTTCATGTCTTTGAGGAGCATTGTCCTCAGTCTGGCAATTGTTTTTGTTATTTCCTTGTCGAAGTTAATCTCGGGAAGTGAAGATTTTCTTCGGTTGTTATGGCAGAGCTTCTGTTTTGCAACAGCATTGACGTCGAAAGGTGTTGTAATCACAGGGGCTGGTTGCGATGAGTTCGCTTGTGAGTTGGAGGTGATTTTGCCTGCTGCAATTTGTGTCTGGAAGTTGAGCCATCAGGATAGGTTATAAAGATTCCGGATCCACCTCTATCGCAGTCAGTTGGTGTAAGCAGCGACCAAGTGTGGTTTTAAAATCTTGGCGATAGTTTCCATTCCTTTCCTCTAGATTGTTTCTTGAGGCTCTTTTTTGGAGCAGGGTTCAAGGAGATTAAAGTTTATATTCACAAAGGAGGGTGGTTTGACCGGGAACCTGGGCTCTTGAAAGATGTCAAGGTTCGTGTGCTGTAGGTTGATGTCCTGTCTGATGTTTTTGTCGTACTGGAGAGTAGAAGATCTTTTTAGCCTGGTAACTTTTAAGATAGGTTGTTTGTGATTGCTCCTGATCTTGTTTGTGAATTTCACTGTGGCAAATTTTCTCCGATTTTCCAATGGGGTTAGGCCACATTCAGTTTCAGCTTTTAAATTATTTGTAGATGAGACGGCTCCAATGATGGCTTTGGAGGCTCTGTACTGGACGGAGTCGATTTTCGAGGATGAAGATGCTGGAGCCCAGATGGGTGCTGCATATTCAAGGATTGGTCTGATGAGTATTGTGTAAGTATTTAGGAGTGTCTTTGGTTTGGAACCCCAGTTTGAACCGCAAAGTCTCCTTAGGATGCTGAGTTTTTTCAGAGCTCTCTTTGAAACCGTTTCAATGTGCTTAGTAAATCTCCGTTCCGCATCGAGTGTGAGACCAAAGTATCTGGGGTGCGTGACTTGTTTGACGGTAGTATTGTGGAGCCTAATGTTAGGATGGTAAGTCTGCCTGTTCCTTCTGTCTGTTGAGAAAACACAAGATTTGGATTTATCAGGGTTAATAAGAACCTTAAAGTCTTTAGCCCAGGTTTCGATGTCAAGCAGGTTGGTATTTAAGGCTTGTTCAGAGACTGAGATATCAGAAAGTGTATGCTAGATAACGATGTCGTCTGCATAACAGCAGGCAATTTTAGCCTCATTGCATATGTGTTCATGTACATGAGGAAGAGCAGAGGGCTGAGGACCGATCCTTGTGGGACTCCCGCCCACGATCTGTGTGTCTTGTAATACTTTCCATTAACTCTCACAACAAAATTTCTATGTCTGAGGAAATCATTTATCCAGAGCAATGAGTTGCCATTGATGCCAGCACTGTGTAAAATCACACTGAGTTTTTGCCTCCAGACTCTGTCAAACGCTGCAGAGAGTTCAAGGAAGACAGCGGTAGTCTTTTTGTGGGTTTTTCTTGAAGTCCATCAATGATGGACTGAACCATGTAAAAAAGTTGGTCAATTGTGCTGTGCCCGGCTCTAAATGCTGTTTGGTAGAAGTGTAAAATATTACGATCGATGAGCCAGTTCATGATTCTTGTGTGGATGATTCTTTCCATTAGTTTGCACAGGATGCTGGTTAAGGAGATAGGCCGGTAATTCTTACAGCTGGTGGCATCTTTGCCTGGTTTCAAAATCGGTATAATAACAGACTTCTTCCATATAATGGTCAGTTTGCCCGATTTCCAACATAAGTTGAAGATTTGGAGAAGTGTAAGCTTGGCGGACGCTCCAAAGTATTTAACCATTTGGCCGAAGATAAGATCTATACCTGGAGACTTTTTGGGGTCGAGGTTTCGGATTGCTCACTCGAGTTCTTTCAAAGTGAACTCATCAGTGAAGATGTCTTTTTGCTCAAAAAGTTTGCTTTTTTGTATGGCTTGCTTGTAGTTTCTCCTTTGTTTTCTGTCTTCGTTTTAGAAGCTCAGTCTGATTGCTTTCTCGTAGTGTGTGGCCAGCATGATGGCTGCGTTTTTGTCAGTTTTGGACTGTTTACAATTGTCTGTGATAATATTAGAGGTGGGGCCGTTATTTTGTAGGATACTGCCTTTATCAAGGGATTTGATCACCTTCCAGTGTTGATGGTCTTTCCTAGGATCTAGCCTGTTTCAGAGATCTGCCCATTTTTCGCGTTTGCAGGTGGCAATTTCCTCTTCAACCTTTTTACAGATGTCTATTAGCTTTTTTCTATTTACAATGTTGTTGTTCTTCTCGAGTTCATTACAGGCCATATCTCTTTCGTGAATCAAGGTGTCAATATTACGATCCTCCCAATAGGGCACCCAATTGTTCTTTCTCTTTCCCCTTGGGATGGAGAGCTTTGCTGCTTTCTGTAAACCACAAGTGAAAATTTGAACGAGATTGTCCAAATTTTTGGTGGCTGGTATTTGTTTGCAATGAATTTCAAGGGTTTCTGTGAAGTTATCCCAGTTCCACGATTTGTTGTTTTGGGGTGCAGAATCGACATCAAGGTTGGGGGAAGTGATAACTGGGTAGTGATCACTGATGCCGGTTTTAACAACTTTCCACTCAGCAAGGTCGGGGTGTGAGAAGTCAATTGCTGTGATATCGAGGGGGGAAGTCGTGCCATTGTTTTTTGATAGTTAGGTGTTTTCTCCTGTGTTTAAAGTTGAGAGATCTAAGTCCAATAGTAGGTCATCAACATCTTCTCCCTTGCTGTCAAGTTGGAGGCATTCCCATGAGGGGCTTTTGGCATTGAAATCGCCAAGAAGTAGTTTGATGTCACAAGAGGAGGGGAAGAGGTGTTTAATGAAGTCCGAGTCAAGTACAGAATTGTCGGGATGGTATACGTTGACAATTGTTATTGTGCATTTGCTTCAGTATTGGAGTCATTAGGTAGATTGTGAGCTGGTGAGAATTCTTCATACTTGAAAATAGGAGTTTTCACAAGGAAGGCAAGACCCCCTCCGAGAATTTTTGTTCTGTCTTTCCTAATAACCGTGTAGCCTTTGATCTTGAGCCTTAGATTTGGATTTAGTTTGGTCTCTTGTAGGCAGGCTATGAGGATATTATTTTCATGAAGTAGCCATGAGAGTAAGTTCATTTCCTCTGTGTGCCGTTAACGTTCAACTGTAAGAAGTTTAAAGTTGCTGGACACAACGCGTCAGCTGTTCCAGACACAGTAGCATTGGCTTGTTTGAGAGTCGCTGTCCTTGTAGCATATTTGTCGGCGTTCCCCCGGACTGCAGGGCATGCCGCGTCGGCTGCCCCGAATGCGGTAGTATTAATATTACATATGTCCATTGCACTAGTCATGGTGAGTGCCATTGTCTCGAGAGGTTGGACTTCTACGTGTTGGTCCGCAGGAGCTATTTTATTTCACTCCTACTACCCAGTAGTAAACCATTGAAGGTATTCCCCTATCCGCCACCTGGGGACTCGCTCTCAAGGGGTTACAGGCTCCCCAGAGAGGTACCGTCTGATGGTGTACCAAATGTATATCAGACCCATCATCATCTACGCAGCTCCCGCTTGGTACTCTCTTCTGAGCGATGCTTCAAAGAGTAAGCTGCACTCTTTCCAAAACGTTACGCTCAGACTAATCATAAACTCTCCATGGTATGCGTAAAACACAATAATAGCTGCGGGACTTAACGTCCTATCCCTAGGCGACTTCATTGTCAAACTGACTACATCTCTCAAAGATCGAGCAGAACTCTCCTATCATCCGTATCTGTCGGCAATAGTCACAGATCCGGCACTGCCTCCGATGTGCAGGAATCGACCCCTGTGCCTCGTTTACGAGCCCCCATGAAGGTCGAACATCTAATATCCACACCTCACTAAAATCCAAGCCAAAACAAATCTGTCCAATCAACAGCAAAAATTATACAAATCTCAAATCACCAAACAACCACGTACATTTAAATGTAAATGACCTCACGAATGCCTATAAAGCAATCAGCCAACTTAACCACACAGAAAACTATAAAGTCAAGACATAGTATACTGCTGTAAATGAGAATGTTTCAGAAATGGCACATCACAGGAGTGACACTGAGAGCTCCGCCAAACAAGCCAAGGTGTCTGATAAATGATGGTTCTCCCACTCATTTGGCAGCATCTACTGGTGGATTGACTTATTGATATGCAGCCCTCTTTTGGCTACTAGATGCAAATGGCCGGTACTCAATGATTTGAATAGAAACCACCATATGTCTATAAAGATCGTCTTATGTGGCTTCTTTCCTTGTTCCGTTCAACGACCCTATTGGATGTTATGGAAAGCCAACTGGGACGCTTTTTCAGACTTTTTTTACCACTGGATATTGATTATCTGACATTCATTGATGAAATTGTTAACATTTTTACAACCTCCATTTTGAATGCCGCAGAAAAGACCATTTCGAAAACATCTGTGTATATACGCCACCCGCCTGTGCCATGGTGGAACGATGAATGAACAGAAATCCTGCGTTTACGACAAAGAACTCTATCGAAATTTAATCGACACCCAATTAGTGAAAACCTTGAAGAATACAAGAAACTCCGTGCTAAAGCATGAAGGGTCTTCAGGCTGAGTAGAGGGAACTCTTGGACACAGTACAATAGAACTGTAAGACAAACAACTCCATCTTCCACAGTATGGAGGAAATTAACATCCGTATGTGGTGCTTCCTTTCACTGCCAGCCATTGGGTCGAAGAATCTGGATGGAAGACTAATCACAAAGTTTTCTGATATAGCTAATGTACTGGGAATGTCATTTTTGAAAATTTCTGGTACTTCAGCCTATAATAGTACAATCAATTAGTACAGCCTAGTATTTCAATTACACAAACTCATATAAGAAGCAATTTTTTTACTTTTGGGTTGTCTGGAGATTCTCCATTGATCACTCCTTTCTCTATAGGGGAAATTGTGTCAGCTCTCCCTTCAACAAAGGATTCTGCACCAGGTCCTGATTCCATTGTCTATTCCATAATTAAACTTCTATCATCATCGGCGAAACCAGTCCTACTTTAGATATACAAACGTTTGTTTGGGAGCAGTGTTTTAGCATGCATGGTTAGAAGCAATTGTAATCCCTCTTTTAAAACCAGGTAAAGGCAAAAAAACCAATCCCAGTAGTTATAGACCTATATCCCATACAAGTGTCTTGTGAAAACTACTGGAGAAGATGGTCAACCAACGTTTTGTTTGGTATCTATAAACCAATTACCTTAATTGCAATGAACAGTGCGGTTTTAAGCAAGGATGATCATTTGTTGATCCATTTGTTTTGTTAGAGTCGGCTATTCAAAATGCTTTTCTCTTGCGTCAAACACTCGTTGCTGTTTTGTTCGACCTTGAGAAGACATATGATATGGCTTGGAAACAAGGAATTTTGAACACCTTGAAATCATATGGTATACAAGGAACCATTCTGGCATTCATCGTTAACTTTGTATCAAATAGGTCTTTTCGCGTATGTCTCGGAGACAAACTGTCGAACAGTTAGATAACAGGAAATCTATGGGAAAATGGTGTTCCGCAGAGTACCATGCTGACTGCCATGCTATTTGCTGTTGCAATTAACAATATCACTGCTAATATATGGTCTCCGGTCACTGTTCTCTTTTTGTAGACGATTTTTGTGTTTATGTACCTGCTCGAAATATATCAACTGTGTATAGATCTTTGCCATTATTAATTCACAAATTACAGGAATGCTCTAAAACTACAGGTTTTAAATTCTCTGCTTTGAAGATTCCATGTGTAGCATTTATCCATTGTAGGCAACATTAGGAGTTGATCCTTTATCTTGATATGATTCAGCTTCAAACCACAGACAGGGTTCGATTTTTGATTCTTTTATTTGATAAAAGACTCTCATGGATCCCACATGTGCATGATTTGAAAGTGATATTCAACATGAAATTGGATATGCTTAGAGCCCTTAGTGGTATGAATTGGGGAGCAGACAGAACTAGTATGATTCGATTTTATTACGCAGTAGATCGCACATGGATTACCCATGTTAGATTCAGATAGGATTTACCATGGGTAGGACATCTGGTTGTGAATAGAAGTTTGAGTTGTGGGTGAAATAGTTTGGTTTGGTGATGGTTTGGAGAATGTTTAGGATTTCGGTGACATGAGTTTTTGGTATGTTGCTCTGTATTAATTGGGTCTTTAGGATGTTGAGGGTTTTGGATACGGGTATGTTGGTGTACATATTTGTTATGTTGAGTGATAGTAGTATTGAATTTTGTGGACTACAAAATTCAATTATTTCAAAATATTTTTTTTAACCAGCCGTTCTTAGCTTTGTAATTTTACATTACAAGTGGAATTTCTTCATCTTACAACAAGTGAACATCTCCATCTTCTAAGACATTGTCTAGTACTAAATTTCTTTAAAGTAAAAAATTCTAAAATTAAATATAATTACCAGGATTAACCCTTTTAAGTAGTAATATATGTTTAATAGTTTTTTCTAAAGCTATTTCTGCCATACATACTGCAAAATCTGTCTCCTTAAGCATAATTTCATGCATTATATTGTTAATATAGCTGATTTGAGAAATTTGATAGTAGTATAATGAAAATGTTAAAGAGCATGTATGCTTTCTTGGATTTTACTTGCTTTACTTAGACATTTTAAAATTGACTTCATAAGTTGTTGTATGAGATGTATATGATTTAATTCAACCATATCTATCTTTTTTACAGCTGAACATCTTCTTCATAATGTAATGAATATAAAGACAGCAACAGAGCTACTTAATTTGGATACAGAAAATAGTCCTTCAAATGGAGTAAGTTATAGATAAAATATCAGTAGCAGGTCATTTATTTATGAACTAAAATATAATTTACAGTTTTTGTGTTGTACATATTGAGGTTTTTATTATAGTTACTACTTTTGGTATCACTAAATCTTGTCTGTGTCTCAGCATTAAACAATGGACTAACCTATTGTGAAACGTGTCTGCTGAAAAATATCAGTAAGTAATGGTTTTTTGCCCAAGAGATACCAAAATTAGTAATTTAAAATATAATTACCTGCCAAATTTTGAATAGAGTAAAATGTTTGTAGATTTTTAAAGCTATGGGAATTATTATTTTAAATCTTGCAAAAGAAATGAATCATATTTCATTACAAACAGATGGTTTTGTACCATGATCAAGTATTTTATTTTTTATTACTTTTGCTAATGAAATTGCTTGAGAAATAAAGGATTATGCTTGTTTCGGAGCCTTAGGGCTTTAAATGAGTATTAAATATATTTATTTTAATTTAGAATGACAATGGAAATACTATAGATTATATATCATTGAAGTATATAAAATTGGACGTCACTAAGTTTGCTGTCTAAAACAGCTGATGAATCTTTAAAATTTTAAACATACGATATATCACATTAAATACAGGTGACATCATTGTGTCATCTTTGTAAATACCTTTTTTCTAGGTGGAAACAGAATTTTTACCTTTTTTTCTAATGAAAATTTAATAATGATCTAATTCTAAACATAAAACATTACAAAAACCTAGTTTTATGACTTTTAAATACAAAACTCACAGGCTTGACTCATATGTCTATATTGATATTTGCAAATTTATATATGGAGTTAATTTTAAGATTTCATACTTAACTTAATTTTAAGTAAATTTTCTGTGAAACATTTATAATGGTTTCCTAGTGTAGCAAAAACCTTATTTCTTAATATGTTTTTCTAAAATTTACTTTAATTATAAGTATTTGCAAGTAGATTAAAAATTTTCAATATACCTATATAACCCTATATTTGTTTTGAAAAAAAATATACTATCATGCCTGGAAAGATTATACAAGAGACATAAGACAAGAAAAAAAGGAATAAAATAGAAAAAAGGTTATTCAACCACTGACAATGAAGAAACATATGGACAAACATATCAGCAATGGTATTTAGATTATTTTTCACTAGAACTAATATTATGTGTTATTGAAAGTATATAAAAGTATCTTTAATTATAAATACCTATAACAAATTTTTACCAGTTTGTTGAAAAATATTTAAATATTCTATTTAAACCAAAATTATTCATTATTTAACAGAATATGTTGAAAACAAATTGTACCTAAGACATTATTATTTTAGTTTTTATTAAAAATTAATACAGTCTTTAAAAACAGTAATACCAGGTAGATTGTTTTCATTAATAAAAATAGATTAGTGTCCCTGTTGGTGTTACAAAATAAAAATAGTCACAATGGTTATAGGATGGCGTAAGACAAGTGAGAGCCACTGGAAAAAGAAGAAAACAATGGTTATAGTGTACTCCACATTCTTGAATGGTTTATATATAGAACACATTCTTTATATCCTGGTTACATTTACTCATGTCGTGAGCATACTATTGTTCAAGCAAGATCAGTATTGATTAGTTACACTATACAATCACAAACACTTGAATCGTGCTGTCACAATCACTTGTATATGGAGATCGATGTGGCCAGGACACTTGGTTTCCAAATAAAGAATTTTTGTTTTTGAAAAATCTTACAAAAAATTCTTAATAAGAAACTTACTTACTTACTAGCCAATGCCCACTCTTGGCTGTTGGGCCATTTGGTGGTGCGCTGACCAGTAGAGGCGAGAAATCTCTTCTTTCTTCGTGTCGTTCAGGGGTCTATGGTCCAGAGCTGTACATGACTGGAGGTGCTCATCTGTCATGTCCTCCCCGCTGTCACAAAGGGTGCACCTGGGAGACGAGAAGACCTGTATTTTGTTTAGGTGTGCAGCTAGGTAGTCGTGTCCAGTTGTGAGTCTAACAAGTGAAACCCCGTCCTGTCAAGGTAACATGTTGTTAATTGGCCCGTTTTTGACAAGAGTAGCCCAATGTTTATTAAGAGATGCTTTCCTTAAGTAGGCTTGAGTGCTCCTCTTTATTGCAGCATTTATTTGTATTTTTATGGATAGGAGCGAAGTTGCTACGCTCGGCTGTGGGAGCGTTGTTCTTGTTAAAATAAGAAACTTGTTTTATGGGCTGTGGCCCATCCAACTGAAACCATACACTTCCAATATTTATTCCCTGCTTCTGTAGTTCTGACACCAGAAAGTTGGTGATCATTTCAATATAGCCATAGGATGGAAATACAACATTGGCATCATGTTCATAAAAAAAAATAAAGGCTGATTATGCCACATTTAGCAACTGCACACTAGAACATTACTTGTTGCTATGGCACAAAGCTATACAAGGGTCATTCATACATCTGTTTTGGATTCCCTATGGTTCAATATTGCTAAAATGGTTATTATCAAAGCTTCTTAAATGAGCTTCATCACTCACAATTACGTCATTAATATTATCTCTTTAAAGCATAATTTTCATAAATTTACATTTACTTGACTTTGGCATAATTGCTTTTTTACCTGTATAACAATGAAAATTCAAATATAGTGGTAAAATCTGCTTTACCGAACTTTCAAATCTTCTCAAAGCAGAATCATGCTTGGTAAAAAAACATGTGGACTCTTTAATATTGGCACAATGGCTCTGTCAATGTTTCCTTTTATGATAGTGCTAGAGTTACAATCACTGTTGTTCAGAGGTTTGAATCTAAGAATAGTTTACAATCTAGTACATTTCTAATTTTACACAATTATCCTACACAAACACATTTCACTCCAACATAGCATCTAAAATGATGTAACTATTTAGTTGAATTACACTGTGCTGGTCTCTCTGACTCTTTTATTTGTTATGCTCTATGTGTATCAAAAATATGTGATTCCTCTAAATGACCTTGTATAAAAATTAAAAACCGATTTCCTCCATGTGAAGGGTTCTTTATTTTTAACTTTGTTACTATAAAAGAAAGTACCAAAATCATGTACAGATTGTGCATTGTTGTTGGTATCATTAAAGAAACAAGTCTGCTGTCAAAAAGCTATAAGGGCCCACCCCAGAGGTTCAGCTTTCAGGTATAAAAGTTTGAAAATCAAATTTTAGAAGTTGATATCTATAAATATATCACTTTATAGAAGAACTAAGATTAAACAATATTATTGATATTTTTCATATCTTTAAATTTTATGGTTATTTTAGTGATGTTGGATAAGTACTTCCTTATTACTGAGATAAGCTCTTTTTTTAAGCAGAAATTTTCATCTCAGCCCCCTCAAGAGTATTTTAGTCAATTCCTGGGACGTTCATATACAGGAATTGAAGCAAATAACAATTAAAAAACAATGCACAATTTTGATCTAATGAAATATAATCACTAAACACTTTTAAATGTTTTAAACTTGCCTATTGTAGCACTTTCTTTGCTTGTTGAGGACGGCCGTTTCAGGAGATGTGTCCCTTTGTCAACTCAGACCGTAACTCAGTTGACAAAGGGACACATCTCCCGAAATGGCTGTCCTCAACAAGCAAAGTAAGTGCTACTATAGGCAAGTTTAAAACATTTAAAAGTGTTTAGTGATTACTAGTAGCTCACGCGAAGATGGAATCAACAAATGGAAAAATAATCATATCACAACAGTTGCATAGAAGGCTTCAATAACTAATATGGTATGTCTGTGAGATGGAATTGAACAATAAAATGTTAAAAGTCACAAGAACCTTGGAGAAATAGTGTGTAGCCTTGACCTTGAGTAAATCTCTTGGATAAAGGTACAGAAAATATTAAGTCCATTTTAAAAAATAGTGGAAATCGAAAATTTGTAATTATCTCATACCCATTTTAAAAATAGTGGAAATCGAAAATTTGTATTAATCTCATTATCATAACAGTTAGGGTTAATAGAGAATATTTGAAACATGGCTAATGGATCTTCTATGACTCTTGCTAGAAAGACACCCAAAAAACTTGGAGCAAGAAAAAAAAGTAAACCTTGTTTTAAAAATTGTAAACCTTAAGTGATAGACAACAATCCTTACCACACCTTTTCATATCACATACACAATAGTGAAAATAAATTGTTGATTTATTTTGGCACATGCCGTAATCTTTGAGGAATACCTAGCCAACAGGACTTGTTAGCTGGACCCACCTAGTATTGCTACATATTACTCGCACACTACGCTTCTGACATATATTTGATGTGATTAGTGCTTCAAAAATTTGGTTTTAAAAATTGCCAAGGAATAGCCGAGTAGTTCACTAACAAAAATAAGATGGTCACAATGTATATTCTAATACTACTTTAAAATAAATATATAAACACCGGAGTGATGTTGTTACTGCTTGAGGCTAGTAGAGCCATCGTGTAACTGTTGGATCGTTTGTTTTTAAAGGATTAATTAGTAGTCTTTTCTCCATTCCAGCATGATTAGTCATTTGTTATTCAATGTCCGTAATTTATTCTGTGTCGCTAAAATTATTTTTTCTCATGTCAGAAGCTTTCACTATCCGAAAAATTGCCAGTTTCCTTAACATCTTCATTATTATCAATTAAATAATGAAAAATATGAATACAGATGATACCACCATTACATCTTATTGTCTAAAAGCCTACTTTTTATTAATACTAATTATTAAAATAAGGTGAAGAAGAGGAAATGTGATTTAAATGCACTATAAAAATAAATCTGAAAATAATGTGGTACACATTGTACAATAAAAAAAAAAAAATACAAGCTAATATAAATACATGATTAGATTATATAAAAAGTATGAACCCAAGTACAAAATCAAATATTAAGATCTTTCCACCCAATGGTGCAAATGAGTAGATGAAATATGGTAAATGATTATATTTTATGTTTCTATTTGCAGTGCTCAATAATCTTATTGACATTAATGTATATAAAAATAAATACAAAAACTTGCCTAAAGTACCACTTACTTTTGGTGTTAAATGAGGAATCCAGTTTAGAGAGATGTATTCCTTTATCAACTTTCTGCAAAATCATATAATGTGTATAAATATAGCTTATTGTCTTCATAGAATTGAAGAGGATACAAAATAATGCCTAAACTAATGAGATGTATGATATCTGAGATATATAGATCATATAATTTCTTGTGGATTTAATAATCATGAAACTAAATAATTTTTCAATGTGTAACAATTTTATAGGTTACTTTAGTTGGCTACATGAAAGTGTTTTCCCTGAAGACGCACTGGTATTTGTTTAAAAACTATGAAAGCTACGCCACATGGAAAGGTGTTGCTGTGGTATGGCTGAGCTTGTCTGGAACATTCATCTGGACCTTTACAGATTTATTCATTATGTTAATAAGTTCTGTTCTTGCTGCTCAATTCCATATTCTGAACATAGCATTAAGAGAAGTTAGGGGTAAGGTATGTTGAAATTAAATTGGTTTTTTAAAGAAACAGAAAAAGGTGATAAAATCAATGAATAAATAATCACTAAAATATTTTATAACTTGCCTCTAGTACCACTTACTTAAATTTGTTGAGGACGGCTGTTTAGGGAGATATATCCCATTGCAAACTTAGACCTGTTACGGTCTGAGTTGACAATGAGACACATACCCTGAAACAACCGTCCTTAACAAATATAAGTAATTGCTACTATAGGCAGGTTGTAAAATATTTACAAGTCTTTTAGTGAAAACTAGTAGATCATGAGAAGATAGAATCAACAAATATAAATAAATAATATTTAAATATATATTGTACGCTATTAGCATTTTTCTTGTAAGTACAATGTTGGCTACGAAATGATTCAACTTATTAAAACTATGTTATATATTGGGGTCTTTTCTATTATACGACTGGATGGCTCAAAATATTTTCTATGAAAACATAGTAATATAAAAGCTCTTTTTCTTACCTCAATTGATAACACTATCCATAAAATGAATGGTTTTAGAAAGGTTTTTTACCAAAAATAGTAATACACTTTATTTCTCAAAATACATAAACAAAGAACATTTAGCACACACATTTATTTCTTGAATTTATTAAAATTAAACATTGATACGATATTCAGGCTTCTGGTGGCCAAAATACTTTAATATCCTCGATAATTTGTTGGGAGAGATCATTTCCTTGGTTATGTTTTCGCCAAAGAAAACAACACAAGTAAGAGTCGATTAAGTTTCTACTAGTTCCACACTCTTTACTGTTATGCCTTTTGGCAGATGACCACAACGATTATATTCTTTGGGTTAACAAAGTTTCTTATGGGGCCAACAAAGTTTTCAGAATGATTAACTGTAAGATGGATATACTTTATGTCAGGTATACTTGTTATGCCACTGTAAGATTTCCACATATCTGAAATGATAATAGTTCTCGGGTCAATGTAGTATTTTATAGTTGTAAGTAGCATTTCAGCTGATCTGTTTGGTACAGCGTACAGGAAGCACTTGTTATCCTCCCTACAGATCCCACCAAACACCCATTGTTGAGGATAAACTCGGCCAACATGATTTTTTCTTTTCGAAAAACACGACTCGTCAATTTCAACAGTTTTATTTACACCGCCAATTTTCGTTTTATTATTAAGAATGGAATGTGCACATACTTCTCTCAAATAATTTTTCCAATCGGTTATTGAACCTGCACTCATACCTAATTCATCCGCACAAAACTTGGTGGTAGTGTACTCTTTTGACCAGGAGTATATGAAAAAAATAATAGTTTCAAAAGGAAGTTTACTTGCTTCGAGACACGTATCTTTCCTCAGGCCAACTGAAACGCGGCAATCTTTTCTGTTACACCGCCACTGATCATGAGCATTTGTCAAACTTAGCGACATTTCGTGCCCGTTATCACAATTACGCGTGTTATGTAGTATTCCTTTATTACGAAAATAACTTACTGCTTTTCCCTTACTATCTATCTCAAGAACTAAATGTATCAGTGACATGATCAATACTGAAGCACTAACAGGACACTGATGGTCAAAGTACGGTGAACGTCTCGCAGTAACTGATAAGATAAGGAAACTTGCTGCTTTATTTATATGGTCTTAACTAGTTTATTAGATATTTATTTTATGTACAAAGCAATATGTGGCAATAATTAGTGTTCTAATTTCCATAGCAAATATTTTGAGCGGTCGTATAATAGAAAAGACCCATATATTGTAATTATTTTAATAAATAAGCTTTAAATATACAATATTTCGTATAATTTGTTTGTTTGTCATATTTTATACACTATAATATATATATATATACAATCGGACCTCTATTTGTCGAACTTCTATATGTCCAAATTCTCTATTTATCGAATTATTTCCGAGTCCCTTGAAATTTCAACGTAAAAATGTTTCTGTATATCAAAAAGAAATTCTATATATCGAACTTAATTTTATAGAAAATAAAACTACTGCACATACCTATTTTTCAATATTGAAAATAAAATGTGTAACAAAACGTGTTATTGAATGTCATCTAGCCCTCCCGTAACACACTATTCATTCAGAAACATTGACAGAGAGAGAGAGCAACATGACAATATGTTGACATCTGTTAAGACTTTATCCGGGTGGTTGGGCGTGACTAACATGACTAATGGCTCTCTCATACACTCTTACTCATTTCTTTCAGGGCAGAGTGCAGTACTGTATTGTATTTCACGTGAACAAGTCTCGTCATTTGGTTATTGGTTAGTGCGTGGTCTGGTTTGCTTAGATTACTGTAAGTAAGTAAGTAAGTAAGTAGATAACGTATCTGATGAAATTTTTCAGTCTCTTAACAAATGTGAACATCTCTACAAAGAATCTACATCAAACTTTGTACAAAAGGATATTCGAAATTATTTTACTACCCAACAATAAAATGCAATATTATTAAGGTATGTACGGTATGTTCAGTATTAACTAAATGTGTGTTTTCATCACTGTTTGTATTTTATAATTTTTAACAAAAATGCAGTATTATTTAAATATAACTTATTACAATTTGGTATTGTTGCAACAAATGCCATAAATTAAACACACTAGAACAATATGAAATATACAGACATAGCAACACACATAAAAATGACGTCCTAAATGAACAAACACAACACAGATCACACATACTCTTCGATCACATCACTTCTAACTTTCAAAAAATTGGTACAAAAAAAGCACAACTACAGCAATCCTAGCGACAAAAATTCGAGGCTGAAGAAGTCATAAGACGAAAACGTTTCCTCTAAGTGTAAGTTAACAATTTAACAACTTAAGTTAAGTCTGGTCGCAAGTAATACCAAAGTGTAATAAGTTATTAACAACCAGCTCATCATGAACAGCAACAAGATTTCGATATTTAAGTATAGTTCGTAGCCCTATAATACTGTAGAAGAGAACAAACTTTATTGTAAACAAATACGGTAGTACTGTTTCTTAGGCATTGTGGTTACGTTTGCGTAAACTTGCGTAATACTGTAATATGAGTCTTTACGGAAAAATCAGATTTCCCTTTATCGAAGTTTCCATATATCGAATTTTTTATAAGGAACCTACAATTTTGATATATTTATAAGTTATAAATATTTACAAGTGTTTAGTAAATAAAATAATTTAATTTCTTCTAGTTTTTCATAATATATAGTTTTTCAGATGTTGCTAGAGTTTCAGTGGAAAGAGTTGAGAGAAACATATGGTTCACTGACACATCTTGTTAAACTTGTAGATCAACACATTAACAAAATCATTGTAATATCTGTAACCAACAATGTTTATTTTATTTGTGCACAACTCATAACTGAAATTGAGTGAGTATTGTTTGTATTAGATAAAATTCTGAATTAGTTTTAATAGTAAGATATTCAGTGGGCTACATAAATGTAAAAAATATAAAGCAGTAAAATATTTTAACATATATTGATATGTTTAACTTACCTATAGTAGCTATTACTTTTTTTATTATTGAGGACGGCCGTTTCAGGAGATGTTTCCTATTGTTAAGTCTGACCGTAGTCTGTAAAATAGTAGCTCAAGTGAAGATGGAATCACATAACATTAAAATAAACTACTAAACAAATTTTTTTAAATGTTTTTGGTGAACAGCTAATCAAGGTTATTATCAACAATATTAATTTTCAGTAACAAAATATTAATCACTTTTACTTTGTTTATGACTATCTGAACATTAAATTTTATAAATTTGTAAAAACTTACTGAGACAGAGTGTTTTCGATTGCTCCTTGGTGATCTTCATCAGTGTCTTCTGCTTGGAGTTGTGTTAGGTTAAGCAGTGACGGTTTTAAAGGCAGGTTTTCGATAATATCAAAGAGTATGTGTGATTTGTATTGGGTTTGTTCCTTTAATATGTTTGTATTTTGTGTTTTTTGTAAATTTCATATTGTTCTAGTGTGTTGTGGTGTGGTCCATTTTTGTTGATGTGTAAGATTTCCAGGTTATGGTAACTGTCTGTGTATTTGTGTCCTGTTTCTTTTATGTGATTGCAGAATGCTGAGTTGATGTTCTGTTTGTGTTCCTCGACTCTTTCTTTGATTCAATATTAACAAAATATTATTAAACCTAAAGTAAAAGAGTATAATTAATTACAGTAAAACCTCTCATATGTACCTAATATGAAAATAAAGTAAGCATCCCAACTCAGCCAATTGTAATCAAGTATCCATAACATTCAGTTCTCCTGTGCCCTACAGTCTGATGTAAAACCCAACTCAATCAGTTGCGTTTGAGTGTCCTTATCATTCAGTTTATACATGTTCTACAGAGTTTTGTGTAGTTAGGTAATTTAGTTAATTGTTTTGCTTAGAATTAATAATCTACATATGGCATATGACATCTAATCTAGAATATACAGTATGGCAGAAGAAACTGTTTTTTAATGAAGATAAGATTCATACTATAAAACTATTAGAAGCACGAGAGTCATGTAAAAAAATTGCAAGTGAGATGGGTATAGGAACTGAAGACCTGGAAAATCTCGAACAGCCATATCGCTGTTAGCTACTAACAGTTATAGTCATGGCAAAAGCTATTGAATCATAAAACAAACAATGAAGGGATTGAAATTGTTTTACAAACGGAGAAACTTATTAGTGATACAAATGAAGATATCGTTGATCTTCTCCGAAACATTTCTGGCTGTAAGGACTTGAACAGTGCTGGTGTGTCTAACTACAGTGTTGTTAGACATACAGGTAAATTGTAAGTAGGCTACAGTTCTATATTGCTATTAAAATATAATTACAATCTTCAATACGTATAACTTAATTACTTTAAATAATCATATGTGTTCTTCCCATTAGAATGGTTGTGATTAAGTAGTACAAACGTAAACCATTACCTAGCCCCTCCTATATCCGAATTTATCGCTATCAGGATTGGGCTGTCGCCACATTGATCCGGATATGAGAGTTTTTACTGTATTTACATTTGACAAGAAAATGAAAATTTGTGAACTAAAGAGAAGAAAATGTTAATTGTAAAGATACAGCTAAAATTAAAACTAAAAAGTATGTTTAATAAACTAAATTTTCATTTCAAAAATAGATTTCAGAGTAGTTATGAGAAAAAAGTAGTTGAATTTTAAGAAAATAGTTTAGGTTACTAGTGGTTGTCGAAATCGGTCAATTGCAAAGGCATAATCCTTATTTCTCACTTTAAAACTCAAGATAAATTTTGTTATGACCACTTTTTATCTCATCACAATAAAAAAAAGTATATGCTTGATCAATTTGGTACCTTCACTGAACTAACAGTGGCAGATCATTTTGGCCTAAGACGAGTAACTAAATCTCTTCTCTATGGTTTGAACAAATGGAAGAACTCAATAAACAGACAATATCCTTTATTTCCATCAGTTTAGCTTGATCTACAGAATAATTTCATTCTTTTAACACACCATACTTTACTTTAAATAAATCATCAAAAACCATGGCACTTAGAGTTGACATTTTGCGGTTATATTGTTGCTTTGTGTTTTATATTTATAGGTATCATAGTGCCCACATCCAGCATTAAAGTTTGGCTCTATGTCTCTGCAATAACTGTTGATGCAATTCATTATTGTTAAATAGGGGGGGGGTTATGTCTTGGCGTTAAATACATCATCTTGGTACTATGCATCAGTTTTAAATTTCGGGGCTATGGATTAGCACTAAAACAGTTTTTGGATAAAGAACGAATGTTTTCCCAGAACTTGTGAAAAAATTATGAGTTTCAAATACCCTCTGCACATCTCTACTGTATTAAACTTACTTTTTCTCAGCTCAAAGAGTACAACAACATTCGCCTTTCTGGTCAAGAAGCCTGGTGGGTGATATTAATTAAAGAAATTTATGTTTCAGACAAATGTCTAGTCAAAAATAATATACATTATCTATAAACTTAATAATTGTTGGTTTGTAAAATCGTCTTTTCTTTCATTTGCAACAGTTATAAATTTACAACTATTAAAAGAAATGTCATACTGAAAATGTTTTTAAAATGAAACAGAAAAAAAAATATTTTTAATCGACTAGAAAAGACATATCATTTAAACAAATTTTATTTACTTATTTTATTTGCGGTCATTTGCAATACACTATTTACAGAATATTCTATGTGCATAAGACCATAGAAAAATAATACCATAAATTTTGAAGCAGTAGAATACTGTACTTGTTATATTTACTCTGTAATCTTTTGTATATTACATTTACCCATACCAGTAACACTTAAGGAGGTGATTCGTGCTTCAGCCGCTCTTCTGTTAAGGACACCCTTTTGGTTTAGTCTCTTAAAAATACATACATTTCTTGGTGAGTTTTATTGTACAAACATTCATAAAGTGTATACAATGGTATGTTATAACATTGTCATGGATTGAAATAAGAAGTAACCAGTCTCTTATGTTTCTAAGAACCTACATAGATTATATATTTAAAAGTAGGAGGAAATACGAGTAGTTAGATTTATGTACGGTATTTATAACAAAATTTCTTTTGCACCAAGGTTGATTGCAAATATGGTTAATCGAGGTTGTACTATTTGTGAGTGTGTGTGTGTGTGTGTGTGTGTGTGTGTGTGTGTGTGTGTGTGATAATGACAAATATTTGTTAGAAAAAAAATTATCAATAGGTTTATAAAAACAACATACTTTTTAAACTTTACATCTATATATCAATGACATTTAGATATCTATAGGTCTATACACATCTGTGACATTTCATTTTTTCTCACCCTGATTGACAAAGGGTAGAGTGTGTCAGAAATCTACCATTATTTTAGTCTTTTTGTGAGCATTTTCGTTTATAATTACTGACCTGACTATAACCAAGATAAGTCGGTCAGTCTCCTATCTAGTCCAAAAAAATCTCTAGCTCTATCAGAACTAACCTATAAACAAATTAATTAATAAATACATAACAAAAATTTTACATATTTTTTGAGTTTACCAAATTTTTTTAAAATGAGGTATCCTTTTAAACTGAAAAGTAACTTCTAACCAGTTTTTTTCAATTAACTTTAATTAGGTATTTTTATAGGCGTTATCTGTTAACTTTAAACAGTTATTCTCTTGGGGATTAACGTTAACCTGAGTTACTGCTTTGTTTTAATTTTCTGCAAATTACTTCTTCGCAAGTGCAAATCAGTACTTTTATTGAAAAGTATTGATTCTTGTTGTAATGATATTTTAAAATCAGACAGTATCATCATAGAAATTGTAAAGAGAAAGTAATTTGTATACCCAAATTCGCATGTATAAGGTATGTTTTTAGAATCCAGAGCTTTTTTATACTCATAAGTTCTATAAAACCTAAAATCATTTTTTTTTCAGTTCGGTAAAACAGAACTACATTAGCAGCCTTTTCTATCTTTATTCCTTCTTATTCTTAGTAGCACGAACGACAGCAGTTGTCATCCAAGCTGCAGCAATACACGATGAGAGTAAGCAGATTGCTCCAGAATTGTTTTTATGCCCTGCAGAGTGCTACAGTGTTGAGGCTAGTATTGTATTTGGTAATTAATTCTTTTCAAAATTGACTGTGAGATTTACCTAATGGAAACATGAAAAATTGTTGCATGGAATTTTTTTTTATAAAAATTGTATTCAAAGTTATAAAAATGGTGTAAGTATAAGACATATTGAACATAAGGAATTTTAAATACTCATACTATAAGAAACAATTTTATATTAGAATGTTTTTATAGTTTTGTTTAGCTCATAGAAGTTATTATAAGTCATTAAATTTGTTGTGGGTTTTAAAAATCTGAATGTTGTATATATTTTTTTATACATATTAAGGAAATAGACTTTTTTACATACTAAGTTTTTCCCCTTTTCTTGTAATCTATTTTATCATATACTGCTTGGATGTATCATTTTCTTCATCTAGAATTTCTTCTTAGGGCAAATCATTGCTTTTTATTCTTCTTATCTATTTATATGTTAATATCTCTATTGAGTTAAATAATTTATTATTTTGCTATTCATCTTGAGTTTAAAAAAATTCTAGAGATTATATAATTCACTACTTTTGTAATCAAACACTTGACCTTTTTAGCACCAAATATGAAATAGGTCATTTGCCATTATTATAAATAAGTGTTCAAAAATTATATTTTTTTAAAGCTTTTAACAAAATTAAACAATTTTGTAACAAGAACCAACCCTTTTTCAATGATTTACAGCCTAAAATATTCAAAATGTAACTAATGCACTTGCACATAAATACAACACATTTCTTAACACATAAACATAATATTACTATTTCACTCAAAACAAAACTCAATTCTAAAACAAAATAGAACCAATAACCAACGTACAAATTAAATTAATAACATTGAAATGGATGTAATTGATAGATACCAATGGATTTAAAATTCAATAGACACAGTACGAGAACAAAGTGGCAGATAGCATGGGGTGCCAGTGAGTGTTTAGTGGCTTCAGAGAATTCACACCAAACTCCAATGTGAATGGTTGCTAGTTGTAATGATGATGGATTGGTCATGAATACTAAGTGCCCAAATAAAATTAATGTAGGCCAGCCGTCATTTTATACAAGTCCAACAGATTGTAGGACTACTATCCTTCTATATTTTCTTTCCCTAACTAAAATATTCTACTTCTAATTTGACTAGTTAAACTCTAATGACATTTCCTTCATCACTGTAGACAAACTAACTCCTTATAAGTTTTACAATTATTCCCTGAATTAGCCTTTTTAGAAGTGTGGTTGCATAAGCTTCTAAAAATATTAGGATCAACAATTGGAAAATAATAAGTATTTTAGATCTAACACAGTTTACCTTAGGCTTATGTCAAGGAATATCTCAGATAAGAAGTTTTTCTCTATTCAGATATCAGATGGTAGGGAAAGCCATTTATTCACATCCAGATTGAAACTGAGGTGTTTATAACAGGGTGTAATATTACCTGCTCTAGAACATACTCTAATAAAAAGTTTAGGTTTTATATGCTTTGGCACTGTTTTGGTACTGATTAACCTGATGGGCTATAAAAATTCCTATGACTACCCATACAATTTATTGCCCTATGTTACTTTAAACTATATTACAGTCTGAATATTTTATAATATTCGGAACATAGGTCTAACCTACAAATAAATTGACCTAATATTTAATTTACAACTATATAAAGATTGATCTTTGAGATTCACTCAAAACTTGCACAAATTTCAAAATTTAATAAAAGAACCCTCCACACCATACAACACAGCACTATTCACCCTTATCTTATAAAATTTTCAATGAAACATAAAAACTAATGAAAATATAAAATCCTGCATTATTGCAACAGAATCCCATCAATGCTTACAAATTTTAATTTGTAACGGCCAACCAAGCAGTTAAGGTTTTAGTTTGATTAACTCATTGGCCAGATATACGAGAGTAGTGAAATTGCTGTGACTATTCATTTGAATTTTACAACTACTTTTATATCTACGTATTAAAATTTACTGTCAAAATTTTTAGGAAAATCTGTATGGGATTATAAATCTATATGCATTATATATCTGTAAAATTCTAAGAGATTATTTTATTCTTCTTGACCTGTTTTATTAACGAATTAAATAGAATTTTTTTAATATATTTATTTTGATGAAATTTACACAATTCTTGTTTTTAATTATGTATTCCTTTTTGAACTACTCTTGATATGTATTTACACTCACATTCAAAATTATTTGCTTTATTAGGTTATGTTGTAGAATCTCATTATAATGGAATAGTTGGGGTTGATGGCTCTCCGTTTAAAGAAAAACCATTATGAATCAAAAATTTCTTGTAAAGTGATTTAAATGGAGAAAAAGCTATAATAGGTTAAAAGATGAATTATAAAACAATAATAATAGTAATGTTAATAATAATAATAGTAATATATATATATATATATATATATATATATATTTATTATTATATATTTTTAAGTTAGTTTTGGTTGGTAAAGATTATTTAGATTTTTTGGACTAGGAGACTGACAGACTTACTTTGGTAAGAGTCCACTCTGTAGTCTTGAAATAGAAACACATAAAAGCACTTAAACAATGATATATTTCAACCACACAGTGGTCTTTGTCAATCGAAGAGAAAACACAAAAAGAAATATGAGAGAATGAAATAAAATAATTCATATTTAAAATAATTTATTTTATTTCATTCTCTCATATTTCTTTTTGTGTTTTCTCTTCGATTGACAAAGACCACTGTGTGGTTGAAATATATCATTGTTTAAGTGCTTTTATGTGTTTCTATTTCAAGACTACAGAGTGGACTCTTACCAAGGTAAGTCTGTCAGTCTCCTAGTCCAAAAAATCTATATATATATATATATATATATATATATATATATATATATATATATATATATATATATATATATATATATATATATATATATATATATATGTATATATATATATATATGTATATATATATATATATATATATATATATATATATATATATATATATATATATATATTCGGTTTTCAAAATGTTCTTCAACATCTTCCGACATCCATTCTTCAGTTTTCTCTATCCATCCACTCATTCTGTTCCAGGCCTCTCTGTTCCATCTCATTGTTAATTGATTTTATCCAGCTCCTTCTTGGACGACTTTGTTTTTACTTTTACTGTGGTTTCCATCTTAATATCTGCTTTCGCTATCGTTCATGACTATACCATATTAACTGTTTAGTTTTTATCTCCTCTGTTATATTGTATGTGAGGCATCCATAATTTATCTTATTCTTTCAATTGATATATTTCAAATCTTTACTTTTTTCAGATTTGCGCCAAAAGTCCATCTTCCTTGCATTTATTAATTTTTTCGATTGATCTTTGATTTGCCACAAAAAATAATAAACGGATTAAAAATATGTGTAATTTTTATTTATAGAGATTTGCTGTGGTTACTGTAACAAAATTGGATTACTATGATAAACTTGTTTTAAATTTTATTTTACTTTGAAAATCTTCAAATTGATTGTTTAAATCATTTTGAGGTTGTTTTTAAATACAGAAGTCGTGTTTTAGTCCAGTGATCTTGGTTTGGGTAGGGCAGTGTACTTGTTGTAGGGTGAGTACTTGTTTGCAAACCTGTTTATAAATATTGACTTGACATTATTTGAAATGTTATAATATATGATAAAATTCTAGGGAAATAAAATTCTAAAGATGAGAGGAAATATGATTGTTAATAGGAGTTAAGATGAATTAGGCAACAAGTTCTATTAAAGCCCAAACATAACATAATGTGCATGAGTAGTCAAGTTATATAGACTAAATGTTAAATTTACTTTGTCGATTATATTTCCTTAAAGAAAATACTTTGTGGATATATATATATATATATAGATTTGTTGGACTAGGAGACTGACAGACTTACCTTGGTAAGAGCCCACACTGTAGTTTTGAAATAGAAACACATAAAAGCACTTAAAGAATGATATATTTCAACCACACAGTGGTCTTTGTCCACTGTGTCCACGATAGACAAAGACCACTGTGTGGTTGAAATATATCATTGTTTAAGTGCTTTTATGTGTTTCTATTTCAAGACTACAGTGTGGACTCTTACCAAGGTAAGTCTGTCAGTCTCCTAGTCCAAAAAATCTATATAATCTTTACCAACCAAAACCAACCTAAATATATATATATATATATATATATATATATATATATATATATATATATATATATATATATATATATATATATATATATATATATATGTAACTTGTAGTTTTTGTGTTGTACATCTTGACATTTTTTTAATTTACTATTATTAGGATCACTTGGCAAAAAAACCACTACTTACTGATATTTTTCAGCAGACGTATTTCGCTCTAGATCAATCCATCGTTCAATCTTGTGAGTCCCATGATAAATGTAAGACATTTCCCTGCTTTAGTAGATAAGTAAACATTTTAAAGTCTCCAAGTTAAAATTTAAATAAAATTATGTTCTGGTCAGATTATATAAATTTAAATTGATAATAAATTAGCTATTAGATAGAATCAGTATATTCAAGTTTTATGTTATATTTTTACAGGTGCAAAGGTTTTTGCAAGAAGTTACTTCAGATTATGTTTGCCTTACTGGATTGAACATGTTTTCTATAACTCGTAACTTCTTACTAGGAGTAAGTAAAATTGCCATTTTAAGTTAAATATTTTAATTTAAGAAGAGATCATGCTATCAATAGAACAATTTTTTTATATTACAAGCATTTGATATCATCATTTGTAGTATTTAATTATATAATATTTTTAATTTAGCTATTGTAGAGAAGTGGTAATACAGGGTGGCACAGTAAAATGGGAAATATTTAAATAATTAGAAAAAAAATTATGAGTACTCACAAATTCTGATGAAAATAGTTTCTACAAAAGTATAAGTTTCATTAGGCATGACCTTTTACATAATAAGTTATGGTCAATAAATTATTAAGCTCAATAAAAAATTATCTAAGTCTTTCTAGTTGATTTTGAAGATTTATCATAGAAAGATAAAATGTGTTTTCTGAGTTTTTAGGGATGTTTTCTCCAACTTCAGCCTTGACTTGAGCAAGCTTTGTTGTTCTATTCTGGTAAAAAAATGCTTATTAGATTTCTCTATAAAAATTGCATATATTAAGAGGTCTGGAAACAGCCTAGTGATTTTACCATTTCTTTAAATTATGTGATTCCCTAAGAAAGATATTGCTTTCATTGGGCACGATAGTGTGGGGTACGTTGAATTTTGGTGTGGTTAATCTTAGGATATGGAAAGAAACAAGAGTTAAAGCCAACAATGTCTCTACTAAGTGAAGATCATGTTGAGATGCCACAGTGACTTTAATTGCACCTATATCTTCAAAAAAAAAGTAATTTCCTATCACTCCATATCGCCACACTATACAAAAACCTCAGCATTATGTAACAGATGCAGGAGAAGATTAGTAGAACTGTTTTAATCCCTAAAACACATATTCTGTTAATTTACACATCCAGTAAGTGGAAATAGGCTTCTTCATACTTTTTTTTAATGAAGACTGGTATTTACAAACTTGATTTTCATTCTTGATAACTTTTAGCCTTATATTCTATTCAAGCCTATAAAAATTTTATTGTGTATTCTTTGGACTTTATGATGTCTAGGATACAATTTTTGTACTGCATGAAGAGCAAGGACAGCGCTTCTCCACAGCTGCTCCCTCGATGATTTTCAAGATTGATACACACTCTAGAAACTGATACACATTTATTACAACTTGCAGTTTTTGAGTTGTACATTTGAGGTTTTATTATAAATTACACTTTTGGTATAAAAAATTACTACTTACTGATATTTTTCAGCAGACGCGTTTTGCATTGGGTTAGTGCATTGTTCAAAGCTGTGAGTCATGGTCAAGACTGTTGCTCAAGTGTGTTTTATTGACTACAAAAATTACGAGATTTACAAACACCACAAAAACCATCCACAACATATTCAAATACTATATTTGAACACATAATTAAAAACTACGCTGTGAACAATAATACACCACAGACTCACACCAATACAACACACCTGAAAACAGTCTTAACCGTTACTCACAGCATTGAACAATGCACTGACCTAGTGTGAAACGAGTCTGCTGAAACACACTAATTAGGTTTTTCAGAGCTAAACAATAATCTCTAAAATTATGAATCCACGTTTTAATTATATGGCAGAAAGAAAATAACGAAAAGAGATTTCATACTTGTGTTAAAACACCCTGTATGTAGCTGTTACAGTCTCAGTCAGTAATGAGTAAGTAATAAGCAATGATGATGCTCTGTACCACTTCAATTTAACGAAACAACTGTTAGTACTCAGCAGCCTGGCATTTCACCTTTACCTTGTACATCAACAGGATGAATAAAATAAACTTAAAACGTTCCTGTTCCACTTTGACGCCCTGTAAAAATCAATAATTTCCATAACATATGTAGCTTTATCTATATGTAGGCTCAAAAAGTTTTGATTTTTTGAAAACTCTACAAACAAATGGTTGAGAATTACATAAGTTTTAAGCAATGGGATGGGATTTCAATTTTTGCACAATAATTTATTTTAACAATACTATGAAAATTAATGTAATTTAGTATATTTAGTTTAACAAATTTTCAACCTAAACTTAAACTTATATCAATCATTTTTTAGATTGCAGGTGCTATTTTAACCTACGAGATTGTTCTTATTCAGCTGCAAAACTCTAAGTAAAGGAATTTGGAGCATTCAAACCTATCATTAAATTATTTCATGATTAACCAGCTACTCTCTATTACACTGTAAACTAGATTATAAAGTATTTGTAAAGACTACAGATGTATAGACATTTTTAGACTACAGATGAAAAAGGTGTATCAATTAAAAACATCCCATTTGACAAAATTGTTTTTGAAACCATTTATGTTTAAATTTTCAGGCAACTTAACAGTAAAAGTTATAGCTTCTTTCTTGAGTATATAATTTGAATTCTCCATCATAGGCCACAGTAGAAACAAGTTTTAAAATGATGAGTCCACTACATTAACAATATCAGCACTGTTTGTGATCAATCTTCCATCCAAACAGAATGGAAGTATCACAACCTGATCCTAATTTTTCCCATACTATGGTTGATGAAGCTACTCATCTAATTGTGCTAATGGTACTTTACTCTAGAATTCTTTCTACGGAGTCTAAAGATCCTCTATAATTTAACACAAAGCTATTGCTCAAGATTTACATTTGTTAGTTGTTAATTAAATCTCCTTTAACGTTTTTGTTGTAAAGCATTCATCACAGGTAGGTGACATTGTCTCCAAAAAGCTCTTTTCAGCATCATTCAAAATGGACATGGTGTAAGAATTACGGATTTCACCAGTAGAGGACAGGTAAACTGTATCAAGTGATGCAAAATATTTTGAAAAAGTGTCCCAGTTGACTTTTCCTAAAATCCAATTAAGCCTAACAGTGAGAAGTCACATAAATTGATCTTTAAGTATGGATGGTCGCTACCATGCAAATTGATATGTACCAACCATTTCTATATAGTAGTCAAAATGGAACTACAGGTAGGAATGATTGGTCAACAGCTTTCCACACACCAGTAGAGGGTGCCAAATGAGTAGGGGAACAATCAGTTCTAAATAAATTAAGTTCTGTTCTAATACTCTCTACAAACTGTCCTTGAGAGTTCCAAGTTGGAGATCCCCAAGAGAAATGGTGAGCATTAAACTCGCTTAACCATGAGAACAGAGTCAGTTAATTGGGCATATTGAGACAACAAAATCAGTGTTTTGAGCATTGTAATTCAGTGGCAAGTAGACACAACAAATAGTGAACAAATAAAGAACAGCTGTTGGCTATTAAATGTAAGGAAGTTATTAAGTTTAGAGAAACAGTAACGATACAGTCACAGGCTAGAATGGGCTTCTTTAACAAAGTTTGATCAAAAAACTAAATACATAGTTTTTTCTTGAAAAAACTGAAAATTTTCAAGAAAAATTTGTGAATCATGGAGATGTGTCTCTTGGTGATGTTGAACACTGTAGACACATCACACATGATTACCAATAAAGCCACTCCATGATCTTCAATGTGCCTCCTAAAGCCATTGACATTCCATTGCATCGATGATATACTCAGTGAAGAAATTTATCAATAAATTTATTTGACGCTCATTGGTGTTCTCTCCTTAATCTGGGACATTCACAGATGTCTCAGGCTTGTGATCTTCAGATTTCATATCCACTGGCTTGGGTATGTCTATTCCAATTTACTTGGTTGAGCAACTGAAATACACCTTTTTGATTGATCGACCTACACACAAAACCTTATTACTGGTTGACAATATCTACCCAGGTCCTAAGTAGAAGAGTTCGATAGAAGAAACAAATCAGTGTTTGCAAGTTATCAAAGACAAAGAAGCGTCATTTGGACCAGTGACAGTAGATAAGTAACTTGCTGATTTAGAATTTCTATTTTTTGCTCTGTTTTGAGCAGTTCAATCAGAAGACTTGGTAGTGATCAGAGTAACAGTATCGGTTTCACTATCAACCTTTGGTTAGACGAATCTAAAGATTTTCTTTGCTTCTGAAAACGATATCCTCTCCTTAGCTATCATGTCCAGGAGAGTCTTCTCCTCCTTAAAGTTGGAACAATTATAAAATTGTACCAGATGATCACCTCCATAGGTTGCACTCATTTTAGCATTATTGCAATTATTGTCATCATGGACTTCAATCCTAAATTAGCCTCATACCCTTTTCTTCGAACAGAGAGAACTAATGTGTTCAAAATGCTGACACTTGAAGTATCGTTGAGGGTTAGTCATATATGGCCTCAACTGGCAGCCTTTGATAACCTGTATGAATAAAGTGGGGAGTCTCTAGATTTCCAAAAGTAAGCATGAAAGAGGCTGTTGCACCTTTCCCTCCTGGTCCGTTTTCATAGTATGCACAACATCTGTAGCTGGATCAAGAAGAAAGTTCAGACTAAATTTTATTGATAGAAATCTATATCAAAGCTCTACATGTAATGAACCTCTTTGAAAAATTTAATGATCTATGGGGAGCCAGATACCACGATCACATCAAAGAAGAAGAGAATATTTTTACAAGAGAAAGCATTTGTCTTTCAGTACAGGCTGAAACAATCATTCTCCCATTTTTCAATTTCCTAATGGGCAATACAGGATCTCCAACACAGGCAGTAATAGCTTTATTAATAAGGTTAGGAGAGACTTTTAAGAGAACTTTTCCTTCTTATAGTAAATATTTTGGTGATAGCAATGTTGGTACCGTTGCTACCATCAAATTTTTATTCTATCTTCAACCCTAAGCTTCTCAGGTGAATACTGAGGTATCCTCTTCAAGTTGACATTTCCTTGTTTTCATAAATGTGTAAAGGCTAGTCATCATGTCAGCCGTTATAGACAGGACTTTGGGAACTGGAACACCCATGGATCATAGACAAACACCCCCCAGAACTTTGGAGCCTATAGTTTCCTCTTTAGCTCGATGGCTGGGTGGGCATTAGTCAAGTACCTTTAATAATATGCAAAATCTCAAACAGCTGTCCACTGCAGACACCCTCTGACCATGCACCTAGCAAACCAGTAACTGCGCTTATGTCTTTAGGATAGCAAGCTCACACCAGCCTCTCATATCAGAGGTTGTCAAGCTCTTACACTTTCAGCACTCACAATGTCAACTAGAATATAATATAATATTATTATCAAATACTCTGAAATTGTAAAGTTTAATACAACTTGAATTCACTGTTTGGCTACATTATTAAAAACCTGACTTTTAAACGAGGGCGAAAACAATTTTATAACGCTTCTTGGTCACCAATCTAAAAACACTAATGATTATTGCTTTTTCAATTACAAATATTACCTTAGTAATGTTTCTGAAAAATGTGATTTTCTGAAATTATTTCAGCTACAGTTTCAGGTTTAAATATTTTCTTTTTGCAATTAATAAGTTACGTTACTTTATCAGTTTCCAAAATAATTCTTAAGATAGTCTGGGATGAGTGAAGTATATTACTCTCTAAACATTATGTATTTAATATTTTGTGTATTGTTTCATAAATAACATATTGGTTGTAGATACACAAGTAGAATAATGTAATTAATAATAAACCTGGCTTAGGAGACTTACATGTACCTGCATTAAAATTTTTTTTTACTAAAATATATTATTACTAAATATTAGGGAGAAATTGAATTATAGTAGAATATTCCTCATTATACAATGAACAATTAATTATATTTTTCTTGATTAATTTATTACAGTATTTCTATCATTGCAAACTGACTGCTTATAATAAATTCACAGCATTAAGCTGAAGTTGAAGTTTAATAAAGCTGTGTGTAGAAAATATGTATTGGTAACCAATTGTAACCATACTGATATGGTGTCCGATTTATGTTGTATGTGTCAACAAGATTAATGTTGTATACTTGACACAAGATTTATGATTGTGTAGTGTAGGGAGTTTGATGTTTTCCCTCCTCACATCACTCACTTGAACATTAAATGTAAGGACTTTTTGTTTCGTAGCACTACTGGTAACAAAACGTTTTATAAACAATTACACAATTTGCAGTTATCTTTATTAAATATTTTTATTAAAGACTTGAGTATTGATGTACAATATTGGTCAAAGTGTGCTATGTCAGATGTTGATATACTCATATGTTTGGTTGATAACAAAATAATATCTAAATTCTTAACTGCGCAAAATGATTATAACAGAGAATTTATTAGAAAAAATTTAATTGTTTATAACAGAAAATAAGATTGTTTTATAAATAAGTGTAATAAAAGCAGTTGTAACATTGAGGAGAGCAGTGATAGTAATTGTGTTAGCATTTAATTTATTAACTTGACAATATATCTGTATTACAAGTCTGATATCGCTAGAGATAATGCTGGTATTGGTAATAAGGAGTCTAATGCTTTGCTCCTTGGCAAAAGCCAAGGGTAAGTGGTTTGTTAACTTGTCTTCGTTGGATATTGATCATGCTATTGATGTTCTTTCATTGGGATATAAGTTCAATAGTAGCAATTCTCTTTATAGTCTGTCTTGTATTAATTTTATAAAAAATACTGAATTTTTATTTTTGAGTACTAATGAATTTGACAAAGACATCAGAGATCAAATTAGGAGTTTAGTTACTAGTGATTTCTTAAAAGTTGTCTAATCGGAAAATCCACATTAGTTACGTTGACAAAGTTTTTGTTGGTAAAGTAAATCCCTGTTTTCAATAATAAGTGTTATAAGCAGGTTTATGCCACTCCGATGTGGTCTCCTATTAGTCCAATTATTTTGGATAAGAGGTGTGTAGATGATGTGTTTACTATCATTCCGAAGAATATGATAGGTGAGATGTTTTTAAAGAGTATGTGATAGGTTGAATTTACACATGAAGTAGAGGTGGATAGATAGGTTAAACTTTACACATGAAGTAGAGGTGGATGGATAGGTTAAACTTTACACATGAAGTAGAGGTGGATAGATAGGTTAAACTTTACACATGAAGTAGAGGTGGATAGATAGGTTAAACTTTACACATGAAGTAGAGGTGGATAATGTATCATGTTTTTTGGATTTGAAAATTATTAGGGACAAATGGAATATTATTACAGATTAGTGCCAAAAAATTACATTTTCTGGGACTTAAAAAAAAAATTTAATTCTGACTATCCTCGATCTTTAAAGGTGGGAATGGTATGTTCTTTAATTGACAAAGTCCTGCTCTTGTCTCATCCTTCTTTTTATGAAAAAAATATTCAATTAATATACACTTATTTGCTACATAATGATTATCCTTGGGAATTTTTATTCTACTTAATTTTGTTATGTTAAAAAGTGGTTTATTTTAAACTGGGTTTAAATACTTATAAAGATAATAATAGCAATAATTCTGGGGATTTTACTACTATTGATTGCAAGGGTAATTATTTTTTATGTTAACCTTATATAAAAGGTATTTGGGAGAAAATTGCAAATAAATTGAGTCAGTTCAATATCAAAATGGTTCCTATACTCTCGGATAATTTAAGAAATTTTATAAAAACAGGTAAAGATAGTACTGATTTTTTACGTGTGAATAATATGGTGTATAAAATTAACTGTCTGGAATGTGATGCCTCTTACGTGGGTAAGACTAAGTGATAGGCTGGTGTTTGTGTTCGTGAACATGAGAATAATAGTAAGAAGGACAAACACTCTTCCTTCCTGTGTTTTTTTTTTAACATAGGGAAAGGCTTGGAGATAAATTTGATTTTTAAAATTTTATTATACTGGATAATGAGTCCAACTAGAAGAAGAAGACTTATTCTGAAGTTGTCCATATTAACTTTTAAAAGAATGGTATCAATATTAAAAATTAATTAGATAAATTGTATAGTATGTATAAACCATTGTTGTGTAAATTAAAAGCATCCAAAAATTAGTTAATGTTGTTTTTATGCCCTTGTCTTTTGTTGTGTTATATATGATTATTTTGTTTCAGGGTTTTTATTTGTATATTGATATTCTATGATTCTCATGTAGTTGGGTTTATTTTATCAAGTTATTTTTGAATAAACTTTCATTGGAAATTGTTTATTTTTACAAATTTTTTTGTTATGAGTGTACTTGTATTTTTATGCTTATTTATAATGTAATATAATGTATATTTAGTTGGAGGCCCTGTATTGGCTATTAGTATAAACTTTAAATAGCACAAATTTAAAACCTAATGTAATTTTAAGATTGTGTGAAATATCACTAAATTAAACAATTGGACAAATTAGTTGGAAAGTCACTTTTGTCATAAGATGAAAATGATTCAGATGCTACTATATATTCAGATTACACTCATAAATGGTTCTCATTATTAAAAACTGCTTTGGAGTGAAAGGACAATATTTTTAACATTCATTCCAAATGTAAGAAATTTAACTAAGGAACTTAATTCTGTTGAACTTATCTATAAGCCTTAATAAAATGCACTTTTTTTTAAATTTGTGCTCACTAGTATTTCTAGGTCTTTTAAATTACAAGCTTTAAAATAAATCTTTACTAATTTTTTTTACAAATTAATAAAGTTACAATTGAAATTAGAATCACAATTAATTTAAATTACAAATTAGTAGATCTCTGTAAAATTTTTAAAAAGTTAATCAGTGTTCTCAAAGGATTAAGACATACTAATTGTAATAACCTGTGTACATGAGCATGAGTATAAAAATAAGGAAATAAGTTTAAAATTTTTAAAAAGCTAATGTGATTTTTATTTACAATAATGTTAAATAGGTTGAGGAAATAACACTCCATTTTCAATATATACAAATATTTTAATATCTTACAAAACAAATTATTTTAATTATCCTTGAACATGACTTTCATTGTTGCCTGGAAGTTCTCTCCTTAAATCATAGTGGCTCATATACTAGTGTAAGCGAAACTAAATTTGTTTTCAAATAGTTTGAATAAACTATCCTCAGCCCCCCTTATCACTTTTTTTTTCTTTCATAATTCTAAAACAAATATAAACATTTTGCCTGATATTTTATTTCAGTATAAAAACAATCAGATCATACAATTATTAACTAAGGTAAACCATTTGAATATAATATGTTATTATGTTATACTTGCCTATAGTAGCACTTACTTTTTTGATTATTGAAGATTATTAATGGTCTGACTTGACAAAGGGACACATCTCCTGAATTGGCCGTCCTCAATTATAAAAAAGTTATCATTACTATAGGTAAGTGTAACATATGTTCAAGTGTTTTAATTCGAAACTAGTAGCTCAAAAGAAGATGGAATTAAATAATGTAATTTGTTAACTGAAATTAATTGTTCATGTGTTATAACTAAAATTACAAATGTAAACACCTTTAATTTTAGTTTTAAGTGAAACACATTGCCAACTCAATAAAACATCTGTGATTTATTAGTAATGTTTACACCAAAAAAATTCTGTTAACAAAGTGACTGTTTATAATGACAGTGGTTAGTTATAGCAAGTCCATTTCATGAGGCAACAGACAACTGGTTGTCAGATTCTTTTAATTGCCTGTACTTAAATGAAGCAATAATTATTTAAAATTGTTCCCAATTACATTACAACACACCATGGTAAGGTATAATTAATTAATATTAATAAATACAAGATAACCACAAATTTAAAAAAACTTATATGACAAAAATAATTATGAAACTTGACAGAGTCAAAGCCTAGGCTTGGTGATGTAGATATTTTTGACAAATCCCTGCTAGCTGAGCAGGATTTAAAAAAATAAATAAATCTCAATTTCACATAGGGACATAATGTTTACCATTATCTGATTCAACCATTAGTGTTAGTAAATAAATATTCTTTAATTAACCACTGAGGTAGAAGTTCAGAGAACTGATGTAAACAAAGGATAAGAGTTTGTTTCCTGGAACCACTACCCGTAACAGATGGACAACATACACGCATATGTAATATAGATTAATTATTTTGAAAGCAGGCATAACGCAGAAGTAAAAACTAAAACTGAACCTGGTGCATTTTGTACTTATTTCTGCAGAGTTGTATGTTCCACCTCCACAGCCAATGTGCTAACAGTTTAATCAAATATTTATATTCTAAACCATTATAAAAACCTAATTTTACAAATTTTAAGTAAAAAAATAACTAGTGAACACTAACTTTAAATTTAATATATAATTATTCTTTAAAAAACGTTAAATCTACCAACAAAGTGCAGTAAGATTTTGTCTTGCTTGAAGTGATATTTGTTAGTTTGTGGCAACAATTCCTAGGAATTAACTTCATTGTGTGAAAGATGAGATGAAACTGAACCAAATGAGCTCTACTGGGAATTTCTACAATGGTAATAACAGCAATAACAAGAAAAAACATTTTGCTTCTTGACAAAACAACTGACGCTACACACAAGGCTGGGAATGAATAATAACTGCTGCAGTCAATGAGTTAAGGTAGTACGTAATGCTAGAGATAAATGAAATTCATTTCAAATTGTATTTGAATAACATTTATTATAAATTAATAGATGACATATCTATGAAATGTTAGACTGAAAAAATTTATACAAGGAACAGGAAACAATATTATAAGTATAATACTTATAATCATAGTAATTTTGTAAAAAATCATAATGATTTGGAAATAAATCATAATTTGTTTAAATAAATTAAATGATTTACCATTTTCAAAAGTTACAGATTTTTATTTTAGTCTTTAGTTTAAAATAGATTGGTGTAATGGGTTATTTATTGAAATATGATTGAATAAACTTACCTCTGCTGCGATTTGCTGCAGTGTTATTGCAGATTGTCTTCCCATTTGTTCAACCATGCTATTAAGTGTACTGTTGTTGTCTTGAAACAGTATATGAGGATGATCATACTCCTGTAAAACAATTGAGAATATTAGTTCTAAATTTCTACTAAGAACAATCTTTAATTGTATGCTACAATAACAGGTTTTACTTCAGCTGATACTTCAGAAATATTATTTATTGACACTATTACTATTAAGAATTCTTGAATATTGTAGTCCATAGGTTTGGTGAATCTTAATTAATCATTTAAACCATAGTTTATGATCATCCGAACTTTAAATTTTGTAAATTTGTTAAAACTTACAGAGACAGAACTTTTTCGATCGCTATGTGGCGATCTTCATCAGTCTTCTGCTTGGAGACGCTTGGACAAACAGGTCGCAACTTTAAACAGAGTCGAGGAACACAAAAAGAACATCAACTCAACATTTTACAATCACATAAAAGAAACAGGACACAAATACACAGACATTTACCATAACCTAGGAATCCTACACATCAACAAAAAAGGACCACATCTCCAAACACTAGAAGAATATGAAATTGACAAAAACACAAAGTACAAACATTTTAAACGAACAAACACAATACAAATTACACATACTCTTTGATACAATCGAAAACCTGCCTTTAAAACCGTCATGGCTTGAACCGACATCTCCAAACATCCTGTCTCTGTAAGTTTTTACAAATGTACAAAATTTAAAGTTCGGATAGTCATAAACAATTGTTTAAATGATTAATTATTATGAAAGTGATGGCTGATCACCCCCTAAACCATAGTCTTACCAACGAAGCTGTTGTATATATTATCACACACATATAAATTTGCAATGACCAAGAACCAGCAACTAATACTGTAACACTTTAAGTTTATTCTGTTTTAATATGTTAGATGTTAAGATTTCACATGTTACATATTTAAGAGCTAACCTGCAAAGTTAAGGACATTCTTAAATTTAATTTTATGAGTTCATTTATTCAATTTATTTAAAAAAAAAAGCTTTTTGATCTTGTAAAGAATATAAATTAAAATTTATTGAGCATGAGTTTAGATATAAAGAAAATATAATTTAAGTAGTTCATACAATTTTAACTCTCGTTTTTAATTGTGTTTAACCTGTTAAATTTTTGAATAATTCTTGAATGTTGTAGTTCGTTACGTTCAGTGTAACTTAATTAATCACTTTTACTAATTAGAGACAGTGAGTTTTTACAAATTTACAAAAATTTTTAAGTTCGGATAGTCATAAACTAATGTAGAAGTGATTCATTTGAATAATTGTTACTGTTTAACAATTCGTGGTGTAGATATTAGATATCAACAACAAGATTGCTTCATTCATTGGATACATTACAAAACAGATTAAATAGATCTATTGATTCTAATAATTGGTGTTTAAAATTCATATTAGTTACTTTATGTGGATTTATCAATCACTTTCACATCAACTCAAATTCCGAAACTTGCACTATTTTGCCGGTCCTAGCTTTATTTAGAAAAGTAATTTTTGACATAAAAAATTTATATTAATAGCTAATCACATAGCTGAACAAAAACATATCTGGCAGCTGTGGCTCCTGGATTACACTTTCGAATCATCCGTTTGCGTCGGGCTATGTAGCATGGTGAGACGTTAAAAAATGAATAATTTAAACATAAAACATCAATGAAACAATTATTATGCAATTTTCTTATAAACTCATGTTTAAATCAAAATGAAAACCTTAAAAATTAAAAATTCTTGAATCGTTACACCTTGTAGTGATGCTTCTATGTCGGAGGAACAAGAATACTACGCTTCTTGGACAGCAACTCTTAACCTTCTGCGCAATCCTCTTCTCGCATATCGGTCAACTGGTGTATTTCATGTTACATTATTCGATATAATGGCCTGTGGAAATCTCGTACCTCTACAATTTATTCCTTTACATATTTGTTTATAATAATCTAATTCACAATTTTTTAAAATTATTTATCTTTAAACAACTGTACCGATTTTTTTCTGAATGCTGTTGTAATGTTAATATTATTTTACTGATTAAAATAATGTTCCAATACAAGCTATGATGACTGCCCTAGAATCCTTAGAGCAAGGAATTTGCTACAAGAGTTTACCACAACCTTGCACAATCTTTTGCGGTTAAAGATTAATACTGTAAGATTAGGTTTAAACATATTCAATATTAAAACAAATAAAAGACATAGAGAAACTCACAAATTAATCATTTATTGACTCATACGCGTTTCAATGACAAAGTCATCATCATCAGTGAGTGTTGCTACTACAAACTCTAACTTACAACTAAGGTGAAAGTAAGGTTAAACTTCTAAATTTATACTGTGGGTGTTGCCACGCCTACCTTTCAAAACAACAGTTATTAACAATATTTTAAACATGATACGTCAAATTGAACTTTTTATATCAAGATTTTAACCAAAAAGATACAATCAAATTTTCTTGTGTCACACTAATTACATTAATATAGAATTTTGAATAGGGGCCTGCCTCATTATTTACAATATTATTATTATTCCTATTAATATAAAAAGTTTCCCACACATCCAATTCACTACACTTAACAACTTTTTTTAACAGGGTTATATCATCTGCTTTAAATTTGAGCCTTTCCTATAAACAATGTTTCGCCATCTCAGATTTTTCTGGTCTGTTATATTTAACGTAGGAAAATTGTGTTTTAGTCCTAGTTTTAATATTTTAGTCTATGTCATTTGTAATGCAACCATTTAAAAAACTATGATAAACATGACTCCAAATTACAAGAGAAGAATAACTCTAATGGTTTGCAGAATAAACATGGTATAATTTCTCAATCTCACCAGAGAAACAAATCTGTACTAATAAAATCATACATTGTAACTAGAAACACTTGTAAATATATTACACTTGCCTATAGTAGCTCCTACTTTATAATTGTGGAGGTCGACCATTTCGGGAGATGTGTCCCATTGGGACGTCCCCGATACACCAGTCCTCAACAATTATAAAGTAAGTGCTATTACAGGCAACTGTTTTTAGTTAAAAACTAGTACCATATATATATATATATATATATATATATATATATATATATATATATATATATAATACGTTTCCTTGTATAATAATTCAAAACAATATAGTTTATTCAAATACAAGAATATTTATTAATTTATATCCAAAGCTTTTCGTTGGTAAACAGTACCAACATCATCAGGAATGAAAATGAAAAGCTTTGGATATAAATAATTAAATATTCTTGTATTTGAATAACCTATGTTTAATATATATATATATATATATATATATATATATATATATATATATATATATATATATATATATATATATATATATATTGTAATTATATCTTTCTTTTCTTTTTTTAGTTAATATAAATATAAATTCTTTATTATAAAACAACAATTAATAATTTTGTTTGGGAAATAATACTTTGTTGGGCGCCAGTTAGAATTACAAATACTTGTATTTCTAACAATAAAATAATAATGACACTTCCTTAAACTCAATTTCTTTGTTTAATATTCTAGTTACAAAATTTTGTTTTTTTTATACAATTTCTATAATTCCTTATTTATATAACAAACACGAGACTTCTATCAGGTTATTCCAGGTTATTCGGTGGGTGTGACAAATTAAAATTAAGTTTATGTATTTAATATTGTAATAAAATTTTTTTAAGAAAATGCCTAGGCTTAACGTTATTAATTTTTTTTGAATTGACAATAATACAATAATACTAGCTTACAATCTTTTCTTAGAATTAGTTACTTATCTTTAGTTAATGTCTTGTCCCAATGTCTAGCATTTAAATTTAGTTTTAGAACCACATATTCGCCACGAGGTTTCCTGTCTTAGGCTAGTAAGTCTTCCCTTATATAATATTTTAGCCAATCGTTTTTTTTTTCAGTTCCAATGTTTTCTTTTTTTTTATAACACAAATTTAATTTTTGATTCACAGTTACTTATTTTTCACATTCCAATTTAAACTCAACATAATTTTAATAAACAATTAGACTTATTTTTCCATGTTGGCATTCTAACACAACCTCCCTCATGTTGCAATCCCACATCTAAAAAACCACTGCTTCTTTGATATTCCTCTCTCTTCCTGATCAGCTGAGTTTTTTTACACTATATGTACTAATTCTACGTTGACTACAAATCAGTGGTTTAAATAAAAAAAACATTACAATATATATATATATATATATATATATATATATTTATATTGATATTTTACGTTGTCCATTATTTTTCCGTTGCACTGACTTTATGGAGTTGATATATTACTATTGTGAATTTTTCATCCACCATTAAGTGCAATAATTTTACCTTGTTATGATGAGGCACCTTTCGGTCACTTGACCATTGTCGAATCACAGTGATTCGACAATGGTCAAGTGGCCGAAACGTGCCTCATCACAAAA